>SJXQ01008084.1:490156-546457 GCA_006408695.1 Aepyceros melampus | reverse complement strand
GTCTTTCCCATTCTGTTCTTTTCCTCTATTTCTTTACATTGATTGCTGAAGAAGGCTTTCTTATCTCTTCTTGCTATTCTTTGGAACATTTAGTTTAGAAATTAAAAATTTGCTACAAATAGCATCACAAGCTATTCAATTTTAAATTTTGCAGTTTTAGAGCAGCCAGAAAATAATTTCATAGTGATGAATTTCTGAATTTTTGTGTCTAGATTATCATTTTCTTCCTTATTGATTGTCATAGTGTTTTTGAGAGTCTCAGAAAACATTTGGGTTGATTTGGGCCACTTGGTGGAGAGTATTCTCCAAGTGGGAAGTAGGGCTTATCATAATCAGAAGGCTTAATCATTATCATTAGCGTAATAATGGATAAGACTTTTACATCCATCATCTCAGAAGTCTTGGCACTAGAACCTAAAATCAACACTGTAGCCCTGCAGAGGCTCCTTAACTTAAACAAGACACGGAAGCCTTCATGATATGAGTAGATGAGATCTCCTGGCATGGGCACAGGGGTCCCTGCTCCTTTCTGAATGTCCACTTGGCCTGAGAGATTCTAACATTTCCAGTCTATCTGTCACTTCCTGGTGGGCCTGGAAGACAAGCTGTCCCCTGTCCATCCAGCCCAGCAAAGACAAAACCTAGCCTTTTGTTTTCCCTCTTGTGTTTTAATAGACTTTATTTTGAAAATACTGGCATCTGTTCAATGTGAAAAGGGAAATTTTCAGAAAATAAATACAGATGATAAAACAACACAAAAGCTACAAAGTCTCTGAAGCACCTGCTTTGGTTGCCAAGTCTCCCAGTAAAATCAGTGCTCTGGTCTTCTGCCCCTGACATGGAGGAGTGGCACCACATCCCCAGCCCTTTTCCTGGTATTCTCTTTTCTTGTGGTTGCCTTGTTTTATGTTACTGAAATGACCTCATCACACTGGGCTCGAAGGTCATCAACTGCAACATCTATTTCAGGAATGGAAAATATCCGCCATTGATTGATGGGGGCGGCATATGCAGCGGATGCTGTGTGCTCACCTGGATCTCCTTTCAGGAAGAGGCGCTACTGGGACTGTTAGATGCTGAAGCACTGGGCGAGTGAGTCCTTATGGGAATTACTCTCTACCAATGAGAGCCACAAAAACAAGTCCAGGAGCTGACTGTGGCTCAGATCATGAAATCCTTATTGCAAAAGTCAGACTTAAATTGAAGAAAGTAGGGAAAACCACTAAACCACTAAACCACTCAGGTATGACCTAAATCAAATACCTTGATTATACAGTGGAAGTGACAAATAGATTCAAGGGATTAGATGTGCTAAGCAGAGTGTCTAAAGAACTATGGACAGAGGTTTGTAACATTGTACAGGAGGCAGTGATCGAAACCTTCCCCAAGAAAAAGAAATGCAAAAAGGCAAAATGGCTGTCTGAGGAGGTCTTACAAATAGCTGAGAAAAGAAGAGAAGCGAAAGACAAAGGAGAAAAGTAAAGATACATCCATTTGAATGCAGAGTTCCAAAGAATAGCAAGGAGACATAAGAAAGCCTTCCAAAGTGAGCAATGCAAAGAAATAGAGGAAAACAACAGAATGGAAAAGACTAGAGATCCCTTCGAGAAAATTAGAGATACCAAGGGAACACTGCATGCAAAGATGGGCACAATAAAGGACAGAAATGGTATGGACCTAACAGAAGCAGAAGATATTAAGAAGAGGTGGCAAGAATACACAGAAGAACTATACAAAAAGATCTTCACGACCAAGATAACCATGATGGTGTAATCACTCACCTAGAGCGATTTTTCCATCCTGGAATGTGAAGTCAAGTGGGCCTTAGGAAGCATCACTATGAACAAAGCTAGTGGAACAAAGCTACTTCCCAAGAAGCCTGTATGCAGATTAAGAAGCAACAGTGAGAACTGGACATGGATCAACAGACTGATTCAAAATTGGAAAAGGAGGTGAAGGGATTCAGCTGAACTGTTATAAATCCTAAAAGATGATGCTGTGAAAGTGCTGCACTCAATATGCCAGCAATTTGGAAAACTCAGCAGTGGCCACAGACTGGAAAAGGTCAGTTTTCATTCCAATCCCAGAAAAGGGCAATGCCAAAAAATGTTCAAACTACCACACAATTGCTTTCATTTCACATGCTAGCAAAGTAATGCTCAAAATTCTCCAAGTCCAGACGTACAAGCTGGATTTAGAAAAGGCCGAAAACCAGAAATCAAATTGCCAACATCTGCTGGATCACAGCAAAAGCAAAGAATTCCAGAAAAACATCTATGTCTCCTTCACTGACTACTCTAAAACCTTTGACTGTGTGGATCATAACAAACTGTGGAAAATTCTGAAAGAGATGGTAATACCAGACCACCTTACCTACTTCCCAAGAAGCCTGTATGCAGATTAAGAAGCAACAGTGAGAACTGGACATGGATCAACAGACTGGTTCAAAATTGGAAAAGGAGTACTTCAAGGCTATGTGTTGTCACCCTGCTTATTTAACTTATATGCAGAGTACATCGTGTGAAATGCCAGGCTGGATGAAGCACAAGCTAGAATCAAGATTGCTGGGAGAAATACCAATAACTTCAGATATGCAGATGACACCACCCTTATGGCAGAAAGTGAAGAGGAACTAAAGAGCCTCTTGATGAGGGTGAAAGAGGAGAGTGAAAAAGCTAGATTCAAACTCAACATTCACAAAATAAAGATCATGGCATCTGGTCCCATCACTTCATGGCAAACAAATGAGGAAACAGTGGAAGCTGTGAAAGACTTTGTTTTCTTAGGCTCCAAAATCACTGCAGATGGTGACTGCAACATTGCTTGCTCCTTGGAAGAAAAGTTATGACAAACCTAGACAGCGTATTAAAAAAGCAGAGACATTACTTTGCCAACAAAAGTCCAAATTGTCAAAGCTATGGTTTTTCCAGTAGTCATGTATGGATGTGAGAACTGAACCATAAGGAAAGCTGAGCGCCGAGAATTGATGCTTTGGAACTGTGGTGTTGGAGAAGACTCTTGAGAGTCCCTTGGACAGCAGGGAGATCCAACCAGTCAATCCTAAAGGAAATAAAGCTGAATTGTCATGGAAAGGATTGATGCTGAAGCTGACGCTCCAATACTTTGGCCACCGGATGTGAAAAACCTGTTGCTTCTCCCCCTGCCTGTCCTGCTTCCTCATCCCTTATAGATGGGTTTCCAGTAGTTCTCCACAGTAAGCTGCCTGCATGAAGACCATCTGACCTGTGGCAGATAAGGCTGACTTTGTGGGTTTAAGATCACAGGCTCATGCTCAGAAGGGCCTCACATTGGCTTAGTGCTCTCCTGTAGTCATCTTGAAACTCAGCAATTTTTGAATATTGGCCCCTACATTTTCATGCACTGGGCCCTGCAAATTATGTATCCTGTCCCAGTGACAGTGTTCAGGGAAAATCTTCCTGGAGCAGCTATGTTGACAGGGAATCTGCAGCGTCCCTGGGCTCCGTGGGAGTGAATTCTATGATGGATAGGCTGTGTCACTGTGGGTCTCAGGAGAGGTAGGGGCTATGTTGGCACTAACTGCTTTCTGCCCCTGATTTACTGAGCAAATCCTAGCCAAGCGAGGGACTTAGCTGAGCGTTTCAGTCCTCTCTGGCCTCTTACTTATTTCTCTTCTCTGGTGCAAGGGAAGCCTGGTTTTAGGCTTTCTAGGTTTTCTAGATTTTGATCACAGCTCAGTCTGAGGCATGCTTTTCTCTCCAGCCTTTTTTTTTACCAGCAGGCACACTCACGCACAGGCCTGCACTAGGATGTATGTTTCTAAGTCTACCCATTTCAACTTACATTTTCACAACAGAACCATGCTTCACCTGTTGAAGAACTGGACACATGACATTTTGATGAGCTCTTCTTAGTGCAGTCATTTTGACTCTAGGACTTTTCAGCTTGGGGAACTGAAATTAATTTCAGTAATTAAACTTTCAGTGAAAAAAGCTCTGGGTAATGTGCGAGACAGAAGCATCAGGTCATCTCTCATTTTCTCTTCTAGTAGCACTTTGACAAAATGACCAAATAAATATGTCCCGTGTTCATATCTCAAGGCCCTACCTTTCCCCATCCTACTCTGCTTCTTATCCCAAACCTGCCTCCCTTCCCAACCACAATCCTTACTCTTGGGGTTGCATCAAAAATAAAGACCCCAAAATTAGAACAACAGCTTATTACTACTGAGTGAAGTGTCCATCTAAACAGACAACACATTTAATTTTAAACTGCCAAAATAATGTATATATAAATATATAATTTAAAATCATATATAATATATAGTTTAAAATTATATATAATTATATAATTTAAAGTCTAGGGCATCCCTGGTGGTATAGCAAATAAGAATCTGCCTGCCAATCCAGGGACCTGGGTTTGATCCCTGATCCAGGAAGATTCCACATGCCGTGAGCAAGTAAGCCTGTGAACCGTAACTACTGAGCCTGTGCTCTAGAGCCCACAAACTGCAACGAACGAGCCCCTGTGCTGCAATTACTGAGCCCACTTGCTGCAGCTACTGAAGTTCATGTGCCTAGAGCCTGTGCTCTGCAACGAGAGAAACCACCAAAACGAGAAGCCTATGCAGGGCAACAAAGAGTAGCCCCAGCTTACTACAACTAGATAAAGCCCACAAGCAGCAACAAAGACCCAGAGCAATCAAAAATAAATTAATTAATTTAGAAATTAAATCATAATTGTATAATTAAAATTATATAATCACTTGAGAGAATACCTGACATGTGTAATAAGCACGTATAACATATTTGGATGCATTATGAATGATATGTAATACATTTACATATAATAACTCAGTTAACCTTCACAACATATTGGTATCAATAAATTGGTACAAAGAGGTTACACAGGCACTTCCTTGATGACTCACTGGTAAAGAATCCGTCTGCCAATGCAGGAGACACAGATTTGATCCCTGATCCTGAGAGGTCCCACATCCCTTGGAACAACTAAGTCTGAGCACCACAACTACTGAGTCTGTGCTCTAGAGCCCCAGATCCACACACAACGAGAAGGCACCACCACAAGAAACTCATGCGCTGCAACTGGAGACTAGCCCCTACTCTCTGCAATTAGACAAAGCCTGAGCAGCAATGAAGACCCAGAACAGCCAAAAATAAATAAATAAAAATGCACTGATTAAACCTACTCATTGACAGATGCAAATAGAATTCATTGTGGAGCAGCTGACCTGTGGCAATTATAAATTCACTTTGTCCAATCTGGAAAAGACCAAGAAATGAACAAAACATCTGTGAAGAATAAACACCATGGGAATGCCTACACGTTCAAGGACTGAGAGAAGAATTTTGAGAGTTTTGAGCCCGGAAATGAAATACAAAGTCACAACTATCAGAGAGGAATCTTTTCATAATAATTTTCTTGTGAGTTATAATTTTCTTATAAATAAAGCTTTATTTTCTTTCCTTTTGGCCACACCATGTGGCAAGCAGGATCTTAATTCCCTGACCAGTGACTGAAGCCATGCCCCCTGCACTGAGAGCATGGAGTCTTAACAATTGAACCACCAGCGAAATCCTTGAATAAAGTGTTGATACCAGAACCTTCTTTAATCAAATGTTGCTCGGGTCCAGAAGATTGGATTCAGATTCCTTATTGAAAGAAGTTTGCTTATAAATTTAGATTTTGCTGGTTCATATCTGTAATGAGGAGTGGAGTGGGCGTGAGATTGGCCAGGTTCAGGAATAAGGGTAGATGAGAGCTTTAGTACAGACAGTGCATAGTAGGCAGCAGGTTTCAATGAAAATGATGAATGAAGAGATATGCAGAGGTAGAATAAGGGGCAGAATAGTTGACATCTGGGAGAAATATCAATAACCTCAGATATGCAGATGACACCCCCCTTATGGCAGAAAGTGAAGAACTAAAGAGCCTCTTGATGAACGTGAAAGAGGAGAGTGAAAAAGTTGGCTTAAAGCTCAACATTCAGAAAACGAAGATCATGGCATCTGGTCCCATCACTCCATGGCAAATAGATGGGGAAACAGTGGAAACAGTGGCTGACTTTATTTTTCTGGGCTCCAAAATCACTGCAGATGGTGACTGCAGCCATGAAATTAAAAGACACTTACTCCTTGGCAGATAGTTATGACCAACCTAGACAGCATATTAAAAAGCAGAGACATTACTTTGTCAGCAAAGGTCCGTTTAGTCAAGGCTACGGTTTTTCCAGTGGTCATGTATGGATGTGAGATTTGGACTATAAGGAAAGCTGAGTGCTGAAGAATTGATGCTTTTGAACTGTGGTGTTGGAGAAGACTCTTGAGAGTCCCTTGGACTGCAAGGAGATCCAACCAGTCCATCCTAAAGATCAGTCCTGGATGTTCATTGGAAGGACTAATGTTGAAGCTGAAACTCCAGTACTTTGGCCACCTCATGTGAAGAGTTGACTCATTTGAAAAGACCCTGATGCTGGGAAAGATTGAGGGCAGGAGGAAAAGGGGATGACAGAGGATGAGATGGTTGGATGGCATCACTGATTCAATGGACAAGAGTTTGAGTAAACTCCTAGAGTTGGTGATGGACAGGGAAGCCTGGTGTGCTGCGGTTCGTGGGGTTGCAAAGAGTTGGACACAACTGAGCGACTGAACTGAACTGAGTCATCTTTTTAAAAAAATAAAATTGTGTCCAAACAGCCTTGTGGAAACTGTTCTTTGGTTCTGGTCCCTCTAATTACAGAATTATGTGCGGTTATTGTGTAACGTGCCTAGCATGGTCCCTGGCCCTCTGGAGGGTCTCCACATTCTACATAAACCTTTTTAGTTTTTTGGCTGCACTGGGTTTTCTGTTTTGTCACTCGGGCTTAATTGCCCTGTGGCATGTGGGATCTTAGTTCCCCTATCAGGGAAAGAACCCACATTCAAGGCATTGGAAGGCAGATTCTTAACTGCTAGACTACCAAGAAAGTCCCTAGATAACTTTTTTTAAATATAAATTTATTTATTTTAATTGGAGGCTAATTACTTTACAATACTGTATTGATTTTGCCATTCATTGACATGAATCCACCACGGGTGTACATGTGTTCCCCATCCTGAACCCCCCTCCCACCTCCCTCCCTATCCCATCCCTCAGGGTCATCCCAGTGCACCAGCCTCAAGCAGCTGTTTCATGCATCAAACCTGGACTGGCGATTCGTTTCACATATGATAATATACATGTTTCAATGCCATTCTCTCAAATCATCCCACCCTCGCCCTCTCCCAGAGTCCAAAAGACTGTTCTATACATCTGTGTCTCTTTTGCTGTCTCACATACAGGGTTATCGTTACCATCTTTCTAAATTCCATATATATGTGTTAGTATACTGTATTGGTGTTTTTCTTTCTGGATTACTTCACTCTGTATAATAGGCTCCAGTTTCATCCACCTCATTAGAACTGATTCAAATGTATTCTTTGTAATGGCTGAGTAATACTCCATTGTGTGTATGTACCACAGCTTTCTTATCCATTCATCTGCTGATGGACATCTAGGTTGCTTCCATGTCCTGGCTATTATAAACAGTGCTGCGATGAACATTGGAGTACACATGTCGTGTCTCTTTCCATTCGGTTTCCTTGGTGTTGTATGCCCACAAGCGGGATTGCTGGGCCATAAGGCAGTTCTATTTCCAGCTTTTTAAGGAATCTCCACACTATTCTCCATAGTGGCTGTACTAGTTCGCATTCCCACCAACAGTGTAAGAGGGTTCCCTTTTCTCTACACCTACATAACTTTGTAACATCTTCTATTCTACAGCTAACCCAACTCAGAGGTGAGAGGCATGTTCTTATTAGTCAGCTGCTTTACCTTATCCAGCAGGAAATCCTGGACTGCTCTCCAGTTTCTGCAAGACTTCTTCCAGTTTTCAAACTGCTGAATTGGAGAGACAAATTGATGCAGTTCCCTATTTCACAAACTCTGACAAAACTGGCTTTATGATTCTTACACTTGATGTGATTGTCCATTCATCAGCAAGACAGGCTCTCTTTACAATTTTTGACATTCAGTACCTATTGATAGTCTACATGAAGCTTTTTTGAAGAATGGCTGCTGGATAGATAGTATGTTGACTTTAATGACTTAAAAATATCCCTGCCAGCGTGTATTTTCAGATAAAGTCAATGATGCCTTCTGAAAGTCTATGGTTTTTGCAAAAACTGTCATTCCCTCCACCCACCTGGGCCATTGGTATAGGAAGGTTTAAAATAAAAAACTTTGGCATTGAGGTCAGACAATCTGAGTTTGTGTTATTTTTCTGACATACCAATAAGTTTTATAAACTTACAGAACCACTCTTGAAGCCTCAGTTTTCATGTCTAAAGATGGATATGATTTTACTCCTCATATTTAATGGCATATAGGACAGTTGAATAGTAGTATATGAAATCTTTAAAGTATGGTGAAGAATTTTCCTTTTAGGAAGAAAGCTGCATCTCTAAGACTGACTCTTGGGGTAAAAATTATTGATTGATGACTGGCACTGACAGCTAAAATTTATACGTACTTACTGATGTTCTAGATGAATCACTTCATTTATCTAAAAGAATAAGTGTTGCAGAATAGGTATTTTTATTGCCCACCTTTATAGATCAGAAAAATAGAAGTGTAGAGAGAGTCAGCAACTTGCCTAAGGTCACCCAGAAAGAATGGTAGGAGCTGGGATATGAACCCTGCCTCATCTCTTGACAATCCTTCTCTTTCTTTTCTTTCTTTCTTTTTTTTTTTTTTTTACATTTTGAATATTTAATTGTTCATGCTTAGAAAAAAAACTTGCATAGACTACTGGCTTTATTCTTTATGTTGTACAATATATCCTTGTAGTTTATTTTACACATAAGAGTTTGCACCTCTTAATCTTCTACCCCTTTATTGTCCCCTCCCCACTGGTAACTACTAACATATATTCTTTATATCTGTGAGTCTGTTCCTTTTTTTTTTTTCTGTTATAATCACTACTTTGTTGCATTTTTAAGATTTCACGTGATAAGTGAAATCACACAATATTTGCCTTTCTCTGTCTGACTTATTTCACTTAACATAATACCTACCCTGGTGGCTCAGATGGTAAGGAGTCTGCCTACAGTGCAGGAGACCCGGGTTCTACCCCTGGGTTGGGAAGATCCTCCGGGGAAGGAAATGGCAACTCATTCCAGTATTCTTGCCGGAGAAATACATGGATGGAGGGCTACTGTCCATGGGGTTGCAAAGAATTCGACATGACTGAACAATTGTCACTTCACTTCACTCATCTCTTGAGTGGCTGAAGTGTGGCCTCCCCTCTCTAACCGGCATCAGCTATCAGAGCAGGAAATCTGCCCAGACATAACGTCTGTTCTTCAAATATCTTTTAACCTTTTAATTCTCTTTGTAAGATTCATTTGAAACAGTATCTCAATGAGAGTCAGTCAGTTCAGTCGCTCAGTCGTGTCTGACTCTTTGCGACTCCATGAATCGAAGCACGCCAAGCCTCCCTGTCCATCACCATCTCCCGGGGATCACTCAGACTCATGTCCATCGAGTCCGTGATGCCATCCAGCCATCTCATCCTCGGTCGTCCCCTTCTCCTCCTGTCCCCAATCCCTCCCAGCATCAGAGTCTTTTCCAATGAGTCAGCTCTTCGCATGAGGTGGCCAAAGTACTGGAGCTTCAGCTTTAGCATCATTCCTTCCAAAGAAATCCCAGGGTTGATCTCCCTCAGAATGGACTGGTTGGATCTCCTTGCAGTCCAAGGGGATCTCAAGAGTCTTCTCCAACACCACAGTTCAAAAGCATCAATTCTTTGGCGCTCAGCCTTCTTCACAGTCCAATTCTCCCATCCATACATGACCACAGGAAAAACCATAGCCTTGACTATACGGACCTTTGTAGGCAAAGTAATGTCTCTGCTTTTGAATATACTATCTAGGTTGGTCATAACTTTTCTTCCAAGGAGTAAGCGTCTTCTAATTTCATGGCTACAATCACCATTGGTAGTGGTTTTGGAGCCCCTCTGAACTGAATGAGGCAAAACCAAAACAGTGCACCTTTAAATGTGGTTTTTAATGAGGCATTTTCCACAGCTAAGGTACTAATGCTTTGTTGTTATTACTGAGTATTGCTTTATGGTTAATACTTTCACAATCACAGAAACTTCCCTGATCAAAAAAACAAGATGCTCACTGATAATATCTTTTGCAAACTAAACTTGAATTAGGATAGCCAGGCTACTGGATAATATATTAGAATATGTTCATTTTATACAGTAATCATCTCACTAAATTACATAAATGAATATTCTAGGTACTTGACAATTTTTACTCTCAATTCAAGCTATTTATTTAAGATAATGTATTGTGAGCTTTTAAAAAAGTATATGGTAACTGATTTCTATTATGGAAGTTAATGTTTTTATTTAATCTTTTCCTGAAGGCACTTAGAATTATAACCACATTAGCACTCGTTCAATCAGCAATGTGGGAGGCTTCATTTGCCAAAGTTCAAAATAGCATGTTAAAGTGAATAAAATTGTCAACTTTACAGTAGTATGCTAGAGCTGCCTTGTACTGGCTCAAGTGCCAATTATTACATATGAACTTTATAATCTGGTTGTTAAACACAACCACTATTAAAGCTTGAAGTACATAAATACTCAACAAAGGAGGAAAAGAAGGAAACTTCTTTAACTTGATAAAGGGCATCTATGAATATTCTATAATTCACATCATACTTAATGATGACAGACTGAATTTTTCCCTCTAAGATCAAGAACAAGACAAGGCTATTTGCTCTCATCACTTCTATTCAATATTGTACTGGAGATTTAACAGGGCAATTTGGCAAGAAAAAGAAATAAAAAGATTCGACTTGGAAAAGAAGTAAAACTATCTCCATCTGCAGATGACACAATACTATATATAAAAAAATCTTAAGGAACACACTTATACACACACAGATATACAAGGAGAACTGATAAACAAGTTATGTAAGGTTGAAGGATAGAAATTATGCACAAAAATAATTGTATTTTTATACACTAAGCAATGAGCAATTCTAAAATAAATATCATCAAAAGGAATAACTTTAGGAAAAAAATTAACATAAGTGTTTAAGACTTGTTCATGAAAGCTACAAAACATGGTAGAAAGAAATTAAAGACCTAAGTGAACATGAAGATATTCTGTGTTCATGGCTTGGAAGACACAATATTTTTTAACTGACAATACTACCTAAACTGAGCTACAGTCTCAACATAACCTCTATCAAAATCTATACAGTGAAAAATTAACTAATCAACTTTACCTAAAAAGTGGTCACTATGATTTTTCCGGTAGTCATGTACGACTGTGGGAGTTGGACCATAAGAAAGCTGAGTGCCAGAGAATTGATGCTTTTGAACTGTGGTTTTGGAGAAGACTCTTGAGAGTGACTTGGACTGCAAGGAGATCAAACCAGTCAGTCTAAAGGAAATCAAACCAATCAGTCTACAGGAAATCGGTCCTGAATATTCATTGTAAGGACTGATACTGAAGCTGAAACTTCATTTCTTTGGCCACATGTTGCAAAGAACTGACTCACTGGAAAAGACCCTGATGCTGGGAAAGATTGAAGGTGTGAGGAGAAGGGGACTACAGAGCATGAGATGGTTGGATGGCATCACCAATTTTATGGACATGAGTTTGACAAGCTCTGGGAGTTGGTGATGGACAGGGAAGTCTGGTGTACTGCAGTCCATGGGGTCACAAAGAGTCAGACACGACTGAGTGACTGAACTGAACTGAAAAAGTGGTCTTGTCTCTGCCCTTAGGTACTAGAAGGTGATCTCTAGGTCCTTGCAATACCCTGCCTGATAGGAGTGTTGCCTGGGGCTTTAATCACTGAATAATCTAACTCTGTAATTTACAATGAGAATTTTGGAATATTCCTTATCAGTTTTAACTTCTGGAGGAAACAATACTTAAAGTATAGGCTGCATTTCCATGAGGGGATGGAGATTAAAAATCAGTCATGTGAGCAACATATGATCAAGCCCCAATAAAAAGTCTAGACACCAAAAGCTCAGGTAAGCTTTCCAGGTTGGCAATTTTGAGAGTTTTGAATACAGTTACACATCAAGGCTGAGAGGAGGTAATGCCACCCAAGATTCACAAGAAAAAGACAGCAAGAAGCTTCATGTTTGGATACCCCACAGCCTTCATCTTATGCAAATTTTCTTTCAGCTTGTTCTAATTTGTATCTTTTGCTATAACTATAATCATAAGTATAGTGTTTTCCTGAATTCTGTGAGTTGTTCTGCTGAATTATCAAACCTGAAGATGGTTGTATGACTCCTCAAGCTTATAGCCAGCTAGTCTGATGCTCGAGAAGGTATTTATGTGTATTTTATATGTATGCTGGATTTATCACATCATTTTTTGGTAATGAAGATCTCTTCCCAACTCCATGTGCAATAATTCACACTGGTACCTTGAAATTTCACCATGTTCAATTCTCAATTGATCGTCAGAGTATTTATATAATAGAAAACATCAAAAGCTACAAATCAGGGTTTAATCAATTGTTTGGCTTAGAGTGAAACTATTAATAATACAGATTAAACATAAAATTTTATTGTATGTATTGTCACTTAATTGTGATTAGCACAGAGTTGAAAAAATATTCTTCCAGTATTTGAAAATTATTATAAAATTCAGCAAAGAAATTGCTGACATCAAAAAAAAGAAATTGCTGACATCATTGAACAAAAAAGTAAAGTTCCAGCATATGTTCTCATTGTTTCACCTCCATATAACTTATTATTGTAAATTAAAGTATCAACCAAGTTTCATGTCAGAACCACACTCATTCATCAACTGCAACCATAACTTGGCTATTGATACAAGAATTTGGGGGGAAAAATAAACAAGAACATTCCGCAAGAATCAGTTGGCTGTATGGAATTTATAATAAAAACTACTGTATAGTTTATTATTATTTGTAAATTGTGTGGTAGACTTCTCTTATGTCAGTAAAACATGTAATAAACTTGAGTAGATATCTATATGCACATTCTTTTTTTTGAGGTCCATTTGTTGATTCACTTCAGTTCAGTTCAGTTCAGTCGCTGAGTCATGTCTGACTCTTTGGAACCCCATAGACTGCAGCACATCAGGCTTCCCTGTCCATCCCAACTCCCAGAGCTTGTCAATCTCATGTCCATTGAATTGGTGATGCCATCCAACCATCTCATGCTCTGTCGTCCCCTTCTCCGCCCGCCTTCAATCTTTCCCAGCATCAGGGTCTTTTCCAATGAGTCAGTTCTTTGCATTAGGTGGCCAAAGTAATGGAGTTTCAGCCTCAGCATCAGTCTTTCCAATGAATATTCAGGACTGATTTCCTTTAAGACTGACTGGTTTGATCTCCTTGCAGTCCAAGTCACTCTCAAGAGTCTTCTCCAAAACCTAGTTCAAAAGCATCAATTCTTTAGAGCTCAGTTTTCTTTATAGTCCAAATCTCACATCCATACATAACTATTGGAAAAACCATAGCTTTGACTAGAGGGACCTTTGTTGGCAAAGTAATGTCTCTGCTTTTTAACATTCTGTCTAGGTTGGTCATAGCTGTTCTTCCAAGGAGTTAAGCGTCTTTTAATTTCATGGCTGCAGTCATCATCTGCAGTGATTTTGGAGCCCAAGAAAATAAAGTCTGTCAGTTTCCACTGTTTTGCCATGAAGTGATGGGACCAGATGCCATGATCTTTGTTTTTTAAATGTTGAGTTTTAAGCCAGTTTTTTCACTCTCTTCTTTCACTTTCATCAAGAGGTTCTTTAGATCTTCTTCACTTTCTGTCATATTGGTGGTATCATATACATATCTGAGGCAGATTGATATTGATATTCTCCTGGCAAACTTGATGACAGCTTGTGCTTCATCCAGCCCAGCATTTCACATGATGTACTCTGCATATAAGTCAATTAAGCAGGGAGAAAATATACAGCCTTGATGTACTCCTTTCCCGATTTGGAACTAGTCTTTTTTCCATGTCCGGTTCTAACTGTTGCTTCTTGACCTGCATACAGATTTCTCAAGAGGCAGGTAAGGTGGCCTGGTATTCCCATCTCTTTAAGAATTTTCCACAGTTTGTTGTGATCTACACAATCAAAGGCTTTGGCATAATCAATAAAGCAGAAGTACATGTTTTTTTCTGGTATTCTCTTGCTTTTTCTATGATCCAACGGATGTTGGCAATTTGATCTCTGGTTCCTCTGCCTTTTCTAAATCCAGCTTGAATATCTGGAAGTTCATGGTTCATATACTTTTGAAGCCTGGCTTGGAGAATTTTGAGCATTACTTTGCTAGCATGTGAGATGAGTGCAATTGTGCAGTATTAAGGTGGCCTGGTATTCCCATCTCTTTAAGAATTTTCCACAGTTTGTTGTGATCTACACAATCAAAGGCTTTGGCATAATCAATAAAGCAGAAGTACATG
Source organism: Aepyceros melampus (assembly GCA_006408695.1). Taxonomy (NCBI): domain Eukaryota; kingdom Metazoa; phylum Chordata; class Mammalia; order Artiodactyla; family Bovidae; genus Aepyceros; species Aepyceros melampus. The sequence goes on along the minus strand of SJXQ01008084.1, from coordinate 531,969 downwards.
TTTTTTTCTGGTATTCTCTTGCTTTTTCTATGATCCAACGGATGTTGGCAATTTGATCTCTGGTTCCTCTGCCTTTTCTAAATCCAGCTTGAATATCTGGAAGTTCATGGTTCATATACTTTTGAAGCCTGGCTTGGAGAATTTTGAGCATTACTTTGCTAGCATGTGAGATAGTGCAATTGTGCAGTAGTTTGAACATTCTTTGGCATTGTCGTTCTTTGGGATTGGAATGAAAACTGACCTTTTCCAGTCTTGTGGCCATGCTGAGCTTTCCAAGTTTGCTGGCATATTGAGTGCAGCACTTTCACAGCATCATCTTTTAGGATTTGAAATAGCTCAACTGGAATTCCATTACCTCCACTAGCTTTGTTCACAGTGATACTTCCTAAGGCCCACTTGACTTTGCACTCCTGTCTGGCTCTAGGTGATTGATTCACGTAGCAGCACACTACCAATTTTAGCGTTATTATCCTTGAGGAAACAGGTCTAGTCATTTGACAAACAACTGTACAGTAAATCTAATTACACGATTAGTTTTGATAAATTCTAGACATAGAAATGAGGCTGACTAGAAAGGTAGAAAGGTCACCATTATTTCATAAAAAATGATATGGACCAGTTCTGCAATGACCCTAGCCTACTCTTTATAGACATATGGCACGTTTATTTGCTGCTTAAACATGTGCACTTGGCACATGTACTTCAATTAAAAGGACTATTGTATCTCAGTCACTCAGACACTCCAAAGAACCACTCAACCTTTGCAGAAACCCAAGAAGAGTGAGTCATAAATATCTTAGGGCATTTCTGAAATCTCTTAACTCATTTCTCTTAGCTTTTGCTCAGTCACTATTCTGACCTAACTCAAAACTTTCTCTACCAGTCACCAGCAGGCCAGAATCAGCCACAAGACCTCCCCAGGGCACTGCAGCCAGTTGCTGCTGAACCTCCCATGCCTACTCATCAGTGGTCCATCACCAGTCCCAAACCACAAAGTTCAGGAATCAGTCATCCTGGGATCTAATCCTGCTTATTAGCAGGCTGGCAGCAGCCCTAGGACTACCCAGGCCAGGTAGGAAACTACACCACAACCAGCCCTACCCACCCACGACTGGCAACTTCCACACAAGAGAAGAGCCAGCAACAAATAGAGAGAAGACAAGCTTCTCTTACCATCACTTTCACAGAAATGGGCCCATCACAACAGAAGGATCCATTCAGCCCACTTAGGAGGCACTCCTAAATCATATGGTTCTGGTGACCAGAAGGGAGTGTGCTGCCAGGTCCCCTGCGGCCTCTCCCACATAACCACTTTTGCAAGATGGGAAAACATAGTCAACCTACTTCATACATACAAATAACAGAGAGAATTAGGCAAAATGAGGCAACAAAAGAATATTTTCCAAGCAAAGAAACAAGATAAAAAACCCCAAAAGAAGAACTAAATGAAATGGAGATACTATCTGAGGCAATCTACAGATTCAATGCAATCCCTATGAAAATATCAACAGCATTTTCCACAGAACTAGAAAAAATAATTATAAAATTTAAATAGAACCACAAAAGACCCATAATAGCCAAAATAAACTTGAGAAAGAAGAACAAAGTTAGAGGAATCATGCTCCCTTATTTCAAACTATTCTAAAAAAGCTATAGTAATCAAAACAGTATGGTACTGGCATAAAAACAGACACAATGGTCAATGGAACTGAATAGAGAGCCCAGAAATGAACCCACAATTAAATGGGTAATTAAGGAACAACAAAGGAAAAGATAGCCTCTTCAATGAATGGTATTTGCAAAACTAAACTGTTTCATGCAAAATAACCAAACAGGATTTACTCTGTCACACATTTTGTACATTTATATAGAGAAATAAACTTGACATGGGTTAAAGCTTAAAGGTAAGTCCTGAAACCATAAAAGTTTCAGAAGAAAGCACAGGCAATATGCTTTGACATCAGTCTTAGAAGTAATTTTTTTTTTTTTGGTTCTGTCTCTTCTTTCTTCTAAAGCAAAAATCAACAACTAGTACTACATCAAACTAAAAAGCTTTCACACAATGAAAGAAACTATCAACAAAAGTGAAAAGGCCAACTACTGAATGGAAGAAGATATCTTCAAATTATATATCTAATAAGGAGTTAATATACAAAATATACAAAGAACTCATACAGTTCCACATCAAAAAAATAAACAAACAATGGACAGAGGACTGAATAGGTATTTTTCCGAAGAAGACATACAAATGGCCAACAGACATATAAAAAGACACTCAAAATCATCTGGGAAATGAAATCAAAGCACAATGAGATATCACACCTCATACCTATCAGACTGGCTATTATCAAAAATAGGAAAAATAGCAAGTATCAGTTATAATGTAAAGAAAAGTGAACACTTGCATACTGTTGGTGGGAAAGTTAATTGGTATATTTATTGTGGAAAACAGTATGCATGAGCCTCAAAAAATTAAAAATAGAACTACCATACAACCCAGCAATTTTACTTCTCAGTATTTTTCCAAAGGGGCTTCCCAGGTAGTTCAGTGGTAAAGAATCCTATTGCCAATACAGGTTTGATTCCTGAGTAGGGAAGACCCCTGGAGAAGGAAAGCACAACCCACTCCAGTATTCCTGAATGGGAAATCCCATGGACAGAGGAGCCTGGCAGGCTACAGTCCATGGGGTCACAAAGATTTGGACAGAATTTTGTGACTTAAACAACAACAATAATCCTAACTCTTGGACTAGAATATATTCTAATTTCCACTGCACTTGACTTAATTCTCTATAGGATACCTGGGCATGAACTTGCCCTTCTGGTTTTCCCATTCTAGAATTCACACCTATCAGCTTTTCTTAAAGTGCAAACCCTACTTGACTTGACTAAACTTCTCTGATGCATTTGTAAGCATTCCCAAGGTATAGGGTTTCTCTGTCATTTCCACCAAACAATACTTATTTGAACATCATTTTAAAAAGGATTCAGAAAACTGCCTCTTACTCTGTTCTTGTGTAATTTTCTATTCCAACGTAGAATGCCATCATTTGTCTATTTCAGTTTTCAAAGCAGAGTTTAGCTTTTTGAAAAGTATGAAAAAATACTTTGGAATATACCTTGGAATCATCTATTCTTTGCTTTCCTTCCTACTTAAATAAAGATAAAATACATGTCTTTCTCCTGTAGTTGATAAAACTTTTTTTCTACTCCTCTATTCCTATTCCTATTTAATCCTTATACCTTTTTTCTTGATTTAACCCAACTCTTGTCCTTACTTCTCCTTTTTGAAACAACATGACACTACTTTATATACTACTTGTCTCCTAAGGATTTCATATTAATTCATTATTAATAAATATTTAGTTTCCTTATCCTTTAAGCAGAGAATAGTTCAGGTTGTCCTCAAAGTAGAGGGATACCCTTAGAAAGGCAAAAATTCCAACTGTAAATGGAAAACAAAAAAGTTTTTGTTTTGTTGAAGATCATAGAGCTTTCAAACTGAGATTATTAGCAACCTGCAGAGATTAAAATCAAAGAAATGTGATAGAAACAAGGAAGAGAGGGAAAAAAAAAAACCCACTGAAGTTTCTAGAACATGAAAAAGCTTGTATGGCTTGGATTTTCACCTGATAAGCAACTAAGAGACTATTTTAATACATTCACTTATTGACCTTTAGAAGCATTCGTCTTCATGTATGACATTAGACGCATATAAGATTAGTATTTAGAGATTGTGATGAGAATAGGTCAAGTTACTCATAAGCATATTTTCATTCTGGTTCACTGTATTTTCTGCCACTGCATTTTACAAGGCAATGTGTACTGGCTTTAAGAAAATGTACCAGTGTGGGCACTGCCTTGATCTTTTATCTCATTTTTTCCCTCATCTGGAGATAATCATCAATAAACAGGGAGCATATTGCAATTAGACATTATAGGAAAGCAAAATTCTGTTGGGATAGTCAAGAGAGAGGAGAAATTGAAATTCACCTCAATTTATAGAATTTTCAGATGCTCTTTCAAAGAGTCTTTAAAAAGACCTTGCTAGAAATGCTACATTATATTCATGCCACCACCCATAAGATAACTTGATCAGCAATGAAAACTAGCTTCCCAGGACAAGAAGAGTATGGTATGCCTCAAAATCTGACCTGTTCATCAAGAGTCATTTCAATTCCACATCATTCAGGAAGCTGACAATGACTATGGCTGTAGATATGATATTTCCTTAAGAACACATCTATAGCACTTTTATGGACTTTAAACACAAGCATCAAAGGCCTAAAATGTTTGGATGGGGAGAAAGGTCGCAAGTCAAGTGATTCTAATCAATCAACCTGGATAAGTCTATAGGGAATGTTAGAAACTGCTGCTGAGTACAACATAAAAGTTTGGGACCTTTACCACTCAGCCAAATGATTAGGAGATCTTTAGATCTGGGTAGCCTATATGTTTTTAAGAGCTGCTCAAGCAAGACCAGGGAGCAAAAATCGTTGAAGCAGGGGCTACCACTTTTCTTTACAATCAATCCTCAATCTTCAAATATCAATACTATTTGATATTTATAATTGTATGCATTAATTACTTTAATATTAAAGGAGGAAATAGAACAGGCTCTATCTTGAAAGCAGGACTCCATCTTGGGCCAGACTGTGGACTTTGAGCTATATGCCCAATATCTATGGAAACTACATACCAACTGGAAAACCAGACCCCCTGGATGGAAGAGCCCCAGGGCTCATACCTAGAGTCTCTTTCACCTAAAAGAATACCCTAATTATCTGTGCAAATGAATATAATCATAAATTCTATTATGCTTATTGGAGTATGACCACAGGCCTATTGATAATTGTCCACTGTTAACTACCTAGGCTTGAGGCATATGAATCACAGGTTAACTTTGATTGTATCTTTCTTTTCCTTTGTTCAGACTAATTTCAGGGAATTTGGGGAGGTGGGTTTGGGCAGGTACACTTAGGGTAGATAAGGTTTTCACAAAAACTGGTTGGGGTCCTTGGCTAAGAGAAGACTCTGCCTTGGGCCCCTTGGTGTAATAAAATGCACTCCACTATCTGCATTGTCTTTCTGAGTGAGTTTGTTTCCTGGAACGTGTGGCTACAACATGTATTAAAGAACAAAAATCCCTCCAAGTTTTTCTAATGTACAGCCAAACTTCAAAACTATTCAATAAATGTGGTTGCTTAGGGTATCAGGTATCCCTTAATCATAGGATACCTGTTAATTTCTCCCCAAACTTTCACAGGGAATAGTTGGTTTACTTTATTTTCTCTCTTAATGAGAAACAAGTGGTTTTTTTGTTTTTTTTTTGTTTGTTTGTTTTATGTACTGCTGCAGAATACACAGAATTGTCACTTAGGTTTCCCAATTAACAGAGCTGAAAATGGAATCAGTACTTTTTGGAAGTTCTAGCATATGTCCTACAGTTCCTCTGGAAAGTTTGGGGACATACAATACACTGATGTTTACCACATATGGCTATATGGTCAGAGGTCTTTATCAACTCTGTTTTACTAAGATCAGGAGGTAGTGTCTTTTGTCTCTGTATGCCCAGTCCAAATAAGACATGCCATATAATTTTCAATCCTTAACTGTTTGATAAGTAAATGAATAATAAATTTTAAGACATAGGAAATTAGTGATTATGCACTTCCTTGCACACTCCACAGTACCTAATATAACCAATTTGTTGCTTGTTTAAGAATTATAAGACACAGATAAAGGCTAATTATTATTTTATGTATTTGAAATGTTTTTGGGAAAGAGATACCCTTGATCAGATCAGAAGTCCTCAAGTTTTTTAATTATAGAGTCTCTAAGAATCTGATAAATGCTTTGCACCTTTTTAACAGCCCCCATATCCTCCAAAGTGTACAAACATTTTAAGAGGACCTTCAATTTAAGTCCCCCATAAGCCATCATGAGCTTATGGGTCACTAGACAAAGAAGTGAAATAGAATCCACAATTTTTAAAAAAACTCCCTGCAACAAAAGTGCCAGACCAGACTTCTCAGCTTCACTAGGAAATCTTACCAAACATACAAAGAAGAAATTATACCTATCCTTCTCCAGATACTCCAAAAGACTGAAGAGGAGGAAACACTCCCAAATTCATTCTATGAGGTTACTGTCACCCTGACACAAAAAATAGACAAAGACATACCGGAAAATAAAATTACAGGCCAATATTTTTGATGAACAAAGATGTAAAAATCCTCCAAAAAAAAATTAACAAACCAAATTCAATAATACATAATAAGGCTCATATGCCACAATCAAATTGATTCATTCCAGGACCACAAGCATGGTTGAACATATGCAAATCAGCCAATTTGACACACCACAGTAACAAAAGGAAAGACAAAAACTACATGGTCATTTCAACAGGTGAAGAAAAAGAATTTGACAAAATTCAACATCCACTCATGATTTTAAAAAATACTCTCACCAAAATGGGTATAGGGGGACATATTTCAACATAATAAAAGCCATTTATGACAAAACCACTGTGAACATAATTCTTAACAGTGAAAAGCTGAGAGCCATCCCACTAAATTCAAGAATAAGATAAGAATGGTCACTCTCACCATTTCTATTCAACATAGTATAGCAATAAGATTAGACAAAGAAATGAAAGGTATTCAAATTGGAAGGAAAAAGGTAAAACTGTCACCGTTTGCAGATGACATGATATACTATGCAGAGAACCCTAAAGTATCCACACAAAAACAATTCAATTCAGCACAGGAATTCAGGACAGGAAACAATACACAAAAATCTGTTGCATTTCTTTACATTAACAATGAACTGTCGGGAAGAGAAACTTAAAAAACAATTCAATTCAAAACTGTATCCAAAAAAAAAAAACCCTAGGAATAAACTTCACCAAGGAGGTGAAATACCTATACTAAAGACTATACTCCATACTAAAGACTATAAAACATCTCTTATACTAAAGACTATAAAACATTGACAAAGAAAGTTGAAGATGATTCAAAGAAATGGAAAGATATCCATGCTCTTGGTTTGGAAGAGTTAATATTGTTAAAAATGGCCATAGGACCCAAAGTAATCTACATATTTCATGCAATCTCTATCAAAATACTTATGATATCTTTCATAGAACTAGGATGAATAAATATACAATTTATATGAAACCAGAAAAGACACAGAAATGCCAAAGCAATCCTGAGGAGAAAAGACAAAGCTGGAGGCATAGTTCTTCCATGCTTCAGACCATACTACAAAGCTACAGTAATCAAAACAGTATGATATTAGCACAAAAACAGGCATATAGATCAATGGACAGAATTTAGAGCCCAGAAATATACCCACACACATATGGTCAAGCAATCTACAACAAAGGAGGTAAGAATATACCATGAAAAAAAGACAGTCTCTTCAGCATTAGGAAAGCTGCATGTAAATTGAAGTAGAACACTCCTTCACATTAGATACGAAAATAAACTCAAAACAATTTAAAGACCTAAATATAGGACATGACACCATAAGACTCTTAGAAAAGAATGTATGCAAAACATTCTTAAACACAAAACACAGCAACATTTTCTTAAGTCAATTTCCCAAGGCAAAAATAAATAAAAGTAAAAATAAACAAATGGGACCTAATTAAAAGCTTTTAGGCAGCAAAGGAAATCATTAATGAAACATAAAAACAGCCTACAAAATGTGAAGAAATATTTGCAAATGATGAGACCAATAATGGGCTAAATTTCAAAAAATAAAAGCAACTCATACAACTCAATAACAAAGAAATAGGCAACCCAATCAAAAAATGGTCAGAGGTTCTAAATAGACATTTTTCCAAAGACATACAGATGGTTGACAGGCACTTGAAAAGATGCTCAACATCACAAGTTATTAGAGAAATGCAAATCAAAAAAACAATGAGGTATTACCTCACACTGATCAAAATGGCTATCATCAAAAAGTCGACAAAAAATATATGCTGGAGAGGATATGGTGAAAGGGGAACCTTCCTGTACTGTTGATGGGAATGTAAATTGGTTCAGCCACTATGGAAAACAGCACAGAGATTCCCTAAAAAATAAAAATAGAGCTACCAGATGATCTAGCAATCCCAATCCCGGGTATATATCCAGGAAAAACAAAAACTGTAAGTTGAAATGATACATCCATTTTAGTGTTTATAGCAGCACTACTATTACAACAGCCAAGAAGTGGAAACAATCCAGGTGCCAAAGTGCCCATCAACGGATGATTGGCTTACAAAGATGTGACACGTATAAATACATATGCCAAAAAAGAAGAACAAAATTTTGCCATTTCCAGCAACATGGATGGACTAGAAAATATTATATTAGTGAAGTAAATCAGAAAGAGAAAAAAAAACTCTATATAATATCACTTATATATGAAATCTCATATACAAAATAGCAGCAGACTCACAGAAACAGAAAACAAACATAATTACCAAAGGTTAGAGGGAGGAAGGGAGGGACAAATTAGGTATACAGGATTAACAGATAAAACTATTATACGTAAAATAGGTAAGCAATAAGAATTTACTGTATGGCACAGGGAATTGTATTCAATAACTTGTAATAACCTACAGTGAAATATAATCTGAAAACAAAATGAATCACTATGCTATATGCCTGAAACTAATGTAACACTGTAAATCAAGTATCCTTGAGCTGAAAAAAAGAATGACTAAATTAGGTCATCTCAAAGAATTTCTAGCTCTAAAAAGACCCATGATCCCAAACAAAGGATGGCCACACTTGCCAATATCAAGTCCCAACAGGAACTCAAAGATTCAACCATAGATATATGAAAAGCAATAGTTTCCAAGACAAAACCTTCTCTAACAAAATTTGGGACTCTCTGGAAGTAAGTGTCATTCTGCAAATAAAGGTTATTTATGTCCCCAGGCCTAGATCAGCTGTTGGTACAAGGCTGGTAGAGGAAAAGCATGTTTGCCTCAGGAGTTTATTGCAGGCAAATTACCACTGGAAAATACTGCTGGGGAAAATGCTGACCAAACAGCATCTATATTTACACAGCTAGATATTCATTAAAACAGAAAATGCCCACTAAATTTAGACAGATGCTAAGTGCTAGATTCAAGAACAGACCAATGTAGAAAAGTTGGTTCAAATTCAGGGATAAGTTGGGTTCCATGGCAATAACTTTTCCAAGGTGACCCTGACTATAAGAATGTCAAGTATTTCTCACATGAAGAAAGTTTTGTTTTTTCCTTGGAAACATAATGAGAAAGTCAGATGGTAGGAATCTGATCAAGAACAATAGCCATTATGTCTGAACAGTGAGTTCACTTTTGACATTCCAATGCATCCCAATGAAGTAATCATTTAGTAGCTTACAGTCTGTATTATTTTGACATAAAATGTGACCTAACAGCATACACAAGCCCACTTTATGAAAGAAGGTAGTTTTCTTTGTATAAAAACTAGTTGAACTTAGATTTGAGAATATGTAGAGATAAGGGAGGACTGATGTATCTCCATTCTTATATAAGTTAGGCCCAAGGAAGAAAAGGTAACTTTTTCAAGGTTATAAAAATTAAGTGAGAAGGTTTCGAAGTCTAATTCATCAGACTCTTGTTACTCACATTGTGATTCTCAGTGCAGTTGCAGAAGCAGCATCTGCTTGCTTCTTAGAAATTCATAATTTCAGGCTCCAAGCCAGATTGGTTGAGACTTATTCCACATCCTAACAAGAGCCACAGTGATTCGTATACATTAAAAGATGTGTATGTTTGAGAAGCGCTGTACCAAACAATATGGTCTCCCTAATGCAGTCACGTTCTTATTGTTCTGAAGACAAGTTTGAGAAGCAGGACTGAGGAAAAGAATATTTATTTGAAAGATGAAAGGAGAAGTGGTAGAAATGTATCATTTGGAAAGCTCTAGATGCTTTCAGAAGGATGCTGAAAGATAAGAGACAAAGTGAATTATGGGAGACTTGGACCCGAGAGAACCACTATCTCGGAAGCAAATAAGAAGAAAATTCTGGAGCTGGAAGAGGAAAGAAAAATTGAAGGACAGGACTAAAAGTAAATATCCTTTTCTTTTCAGTTTCCTCTAACAATAGGTCTGTATATAATACAAATGCATTTTAATACTGCTGCTGCTAAGTCACTTCAGTCGTGTCCAACTCTGTGCGACCCCATAGATGGCAGCCCACCAGGCTCCCCTGTCCCTTGGATTCTCCAGGCAAGAACACTGGAGTGGGTTGTCATTTCCTTCTCCAATGTACAAAAGTGAAAAGTGAAAGTGAAGTCGCTTTGTCGTATCTGACTCTTAGCGACCTCATGGACTGCAGCCTCCCAGGCTCCTCCGTCCATGGGATTTTCCAGGCAAGAGTCTGGAGTGGGGTGCCATTGCCTTCTCCACATTTCAATACTAGCCTTTAAGAAAAAAACTAATAAGAGAGGTGAATACCTATGCCTACTTACTTATGATCCAAGTCACTCCAAAGCACAATCAATCAGCTTTTTTCTGGGACTTGTAACTGATACTTGTAATGATGACGCTATAGCACCTAAAATCCAGAGAGGAATTCATCTGACTTTTGTGTTCAGTGTAATTTCAGTTTTGATCAAGTTTTACTTCATTCTATTCTTAAAAAACAGATAGTTAATATGTGATGGCTTCATTTATTTTTAGCTTGTTAAAATCCTAAAAGCTGAACTACTCCCATAACTATCCTCAAGGTATGAGGGATCTTAAAGTCACATGGGTAAGTAATGTCTGAAACCTCCAGATATCTCTCTGCTCATTCCTGAGTCCCAGAACTGAGAAGAATGCTTGACATCAAATAGGTACTCAGTAAACATCTGCAGAATGAATGAGCAAATTCCTGGTGAGTGGTCTTCCTTCCAACGTCTCGTGAACTGGAAACTCAGAGGTATGTTACTGAGTAGGAAGGTATTTTTATTAGATAGTCTTTCCTGCTGCTGCTACTGCTGTTAAGTCACTTCAGTTGTGTCCAACTCTGTGCGACCCCACAGACGGCAGCCCACTAGGCTCCCCTGTCCCTGGGATTCTCCAGGCAAGAACACTGGAGTGGGTTGCCATTTCCTTCTCCAATGCATGAAAGTGAAAATTGAAAGGGAAGTCGCTCGGTCGTGTCCGACCCTTAGCATGGACTGCAGCCTACCAAGTTCCTCCATCCATGGGATTTTCCGGGCAAGAGTACTGGAGTGGGGTGCCATTGCCTTCTCCGTCACTCCACCAAATTCTACTTTCCTGCAGTTCACATCTAATCACTCTGATTCAGAGGAGAGCAAATCTGCATCTTCTTCTACATGACTACCCCTCAGCTATAAGCAAGTACAGTGCTTTTCCAATCTACACACATATTACTTTGGGATTATTTTCATTTCTTACATAATACATTTGACTCATGATAGATATGAAGTTCACAATCAACTTTAGCCACAAGTCCTCTATGCCTCCTTTCTATCAAAAAAATGATAGAATTCATATTCAAATCACAATCAAGGAGTTTGGAGAAGGTTGGGTTTCATGATGAATAGGTTCTATTTGTTCTGTATATAAGATGATGGGGGCAGAGGACAAGGATGAATCATCAATGGAAAAATATTAAGATTTTTATCATAAAAGGCTGCCTAGGCTATTCACCCGGAGAAGGCAATGGCACCCCACTCCAGAACTCTTGCCTGGAAAATCCCATGGGCAGAGGAGCCTGGTAGGCTGCAGTCCATGGGATCGCTAAGAGTCAGACACGACTAAGCGACTTCACTTTCACTTCTCACTTTCATGCATTGGAGAAGGAAATGGCAAGCCACTCCAGTGTTCTTGCTTGGAGAATCCCAGGGACGGGGGAGCCTGGTGGGCTACCATCTATGGGGTCGCACAGAGTCGGACACGACTGAAGCAACTTAGCAGAAGCGGCAGCAGGCTATTCACCTTCCTTTCTCCTCCTACTCCTTCAGGTACAGTTACAAAAAACCTCACTGGTACCAGTTCTCTGAGTTCGGTTTTCAGGGAGGCACATTATAATTGATTTCATCATGAACTAACAAAAAAGAAAATCCCACTGCCTCTCCCCATGTTGTCGACTTGCACTCACTCTAGTTCAGTTCAGTTGAGTTCAGTCACTCAGTTGTCTCCGACTCTTTGCGACCCAATGGACTGCAGCATGCCAGGCTTCCCTGTCCATCACCAACTCCTGGAGCCAACTCAAACTCACATCCATCCCATTGGTGATGCCATCCAACCATCTCATCCTTTGTCATCCCCTTCTTCTCCTGCCTTCAATCTTTCCCAGCATCAGGGTCTTTTCCAATGAGTCAGTTCTTCCCATCAGGTGGCCAAAGTAATGGAGTTTCAGCTTCAGTATCAGTCCTTCCAATGAATATTCAGGACTGATTTCCTTTAGGATGACTGGTCTGATCTCCTTAAAGTTCAAGGGACTCTCAAGAGTCTTCTCCAACACCACAGTTCAAAAGCATCAATTCTTCAGTGCTCAGCTTTATTTATAGCCCAACTCTTACATCCATACATGACTACTAGAAAAACCATAGCCTTGACTAGACAGACCTTTGTTGGTAAAGTAATGTTTCTGCTTTTTAATACACTATCTAGGTTGGTCATAACTTTTCTTCTAAGGAGCAAGCGTCTTTTAATTTCATGGCTGCAGTCACCATCTGCAGTGATTTGGGAGCCCCCAAATTAAAGTCAGCCACTGTTTCCACTGTTTCCCCATCTATTTGCCATGAAGTGATGAGACCGGATGCCATGATCTTAGTTTTCTGAGGCTCTATTTATTCCAGCAGACAAGTTCTTGACTTTTGTAGGTCCATAAAACACTTAGCATTTGCCTAACAACTCAAGCAAAGGCATTTCACCTGAGGACCTGAGCACTGTGAGAGAAAAGAGAATCACATGTGTGCTCTGGGGGGATTTCAAAACAAATCTGAGAAAAAGTGGAGGAGGATGAAAAAGGGAAAGAAAAAAGGCAGGGGAGGGAACAAAATCATGAACAGAGCAGAAATAAATAGATAGGCTGGGAAAGGAGGAGGGAGTGAAAGTGGGGAGGTTTAAGAAAGTAAAGAAGGGGTGAAGGAACAGGAGGCAAGTCTGAGGAAAGGATGGAGATTGACCCAATGTAGAGACATGAGAAGCATATAGCGTATGGCTATTTTACTTTCTTACTGTGGCACTCACAAATTACCTAATCTGGAGCCCAGCTGAAAAAACAAAAACAGTCATCTCCAAGGATGGAGGGGATGGTGAATGGAGAAATCTGTACCATTTTCCAATCTTCTGCATGTAATCAACACTGTCAGAGAATGAAGAAGTGGATTTGGAAAATTCATAGTCCTAAGCAGCACTGACTATTGGAAGACCAGAAATCAAGATCCACATAAATCATCTATCTAACCTTTCATTTTATAGGTAAGGATTAGAGAATGGAAGTTTCTCAATTCAGCTAGCCCCTGATTGGTACCAGAGTTGAGATAATAAATGCCTCAGCAGAAAAGCTATTTGTTATCAGAATTTACAGTCTTTTCCTAGCCAATTTGAAAATGACAAAAGCTATAGGCCAAACCTACATAAAAATTCCTTTAGAAAATAAACTATGGCCACATATTGTGACTAACTTATTGCTGTGTGGAACTAGATGCTCCCCTCTAACAGTTGTGATAGAGCACATAGATAAAGAACCAGCACCACCATCCCTTTTTCCTGTATTCCTAAGTCTGCAGAATTATCACATCAAATGAGGACCCAAATCAGAGGTGGAAATAGTCCTATAATAAGCAATAATTTCCCCTTCCCTGATCTTAAGTTAGCCAGCTAACCATTATGCCTTCTAAATATGATGCCTCAGCAGGAATCAGCTAATCATACTTTTTTTTTTTTCCACCTCAAGATAAGCAGCTCTGCACTATGCTAGGAAATCTCACTTTGCTCTATTCAGGGAAATTAAGGTCAAATGAAATATAAACCTCCTTTGGCACATTAAAAAAATTTTTTTTAAACTAAATTTAATCACAAGGTTTAATATCAGCATTTCCACATGCAGGTATAGCTCCTACCCACACTTCTGAACAAACATTTCTTTTAATCCAATCTGAAATCTCCAAATGTCAAATTAAATTCCACTGTAGCTAATCAGGCAGAGAAAGCCGGCTGTTGAAATAAGGATGAGATAAATATCTTTCTCTAAAGTCATAATCATTTGTGGAATTTCTCACCCAAAAGATGGGGGTTGATTTCTATTGACAGTTTTGATGTAGCGATAAGCAGTGTTTCATAGACTGTTTTTATAGAAGTCCTTTGCTTCAATTTAGTTACTGGAAATACAAGTACTAATAGTCTTCTGGGTCTTAGGCAGGTGAACTATTTCCCAGTATCATTAGAAAACTCTACCTTACAGGAAGCCATCTTATGTGCAAGGGATAAGTACATGCATGCTTCCTTTCAAAAAAAAAAAACAAAAACAAAAACTAGAGCAGATGTGAGCTAACTATTTCCTGTAAAGGAACAAACAGTAAATAGTTTAGCCTGTGAGGTCGATACACTTGTCACTGCAACTTCTTAACTCTGCCACTGTAACTTGAAAGCAGCCACAAGGTATAAAAAAATCACATGCCTGTGTTCTAATAAAACTTTATTTATAAACACAGGCAATGGGCCAAATTTGGTCTGCAGACTGGGTCATCAATCCTGGGTTGAAAGTTTAGCAACTTCTCAAATCAGATCTCTAGAGACCTACTGAGCAGAAATTTAAAAATCTCATCTTTGGAAGGACTTTTACACAGAAATTGTATCAACTGTCATTTACTTACCCAAATTCAACTTCATATGTTCTAAGTTCAAAAACAGAGATAGAAGGAGAAAAACAATTACAGTTTAAACACTGTAGACAATTAACCTATCATTGCATTTAGTTTAACCTATGACTGGTGAGGAAGAAAGATCTAAGGGAAGAGGAGAGAAATGTCATGCTTTCTTAATTTCTCACGTTTCCTGATTCTGACTGCTCTGAAGTTCCTGAGAAATTCTGGAACTCCCCAGAGCTTTCATCACATGAACACATTGCCTTACAAAGCAATGTCTTAGCTATATCATTTAAAGATACTCTTTTACTTTCTTACTATGCCACTCACAAATTACCTAATCTGGAGCCCAACTTAAAAAAAAAAAAAAAAAACCAGCAGTAATCTCCAAGGATGGAAGGGAAAAAGAAGCAATGAATTTGCTGAGAGAGTTTGAGGCTCTCTATAATGGTGTCTTCATAATGGATTTCCAAGGGTTACTATGATGAGTGATCTTAAAATCTACCTCTGCTGCTGTGCTATGTTCAGTCACCAAGTCGTGTCTGACTCTGCAACCCAATGGACTGTAACACGCCAGACTCCTCTGTTCAAGAGATTGCCCAGGCAAGAATACTGGCGTAGGTTGCCATTTCCTCCTCTAGGGGATCATCCTGACCCAGGGATAAACCCATGTCTCCTACGTCTCTTGCATTGGCAGGTGGATTATTTATCACTGAGACATCTGGGAAGCCCTCAAAAAATCTATGTCAGCATAAAATAAAATGGCAGTATACCTGCTCCAGCCCTATTCAATTCTTGTAACCCCTCGACTCCATCCCCACACAGCTCACTGAGCCTGTTAGATGTGATGAGCCTGGTAGATATGATGAAATATCTACCACAATAGGAAACTAATGACTTCTGGAGGTGACACATTCCTTCCTGAACCACTCCATTAGGAATTTCTTCCTCAGATTGAATTAAACTATCTATCTCCCATAAGCTTTGCAGCTACTATGGATAATCCCCAAACAGGAAGCAACTGTCCCCACTTGACACCATTGAAATCTATGGTCATATACAACCATTTTGAAATTTTATTAATTTTGCAATTTTGGGTGAGGAAGACTGGGTGGTTCTCATATATGGGGTTGCTTCCTTGCCTATAGGTTTGCTGTCCTACTTGGTGCCAAGAGGCAAAGCAAAGTAGTGATGGATAGAGTCCAACAGAGTTTTGCTTGCTTCAGCTGATGATCCATCTGAACCATTTGTCTATTTGCTGTGCCTATGAGAAACATCACCTCAGTAGGCTCGTATTTATAACAGTAGATTTCAACTGGATATCTTAGACATTAAAATTTAGCCTCTAGAGATTTGGTATACTGATTTATACTTTTAAAAAGCCACTTCTGTGCATTTCACTGCTGAACAAAAATATGTAGATTAGGAATTACTCATAATTATCTCAAATTTATTTTCAATAAGAAAAGGAAGCAATGGTGATACCAGTCCTCTATGCCCTGTGAAAAGATGCACTGGGACTAGAACAGGACAACTCTAGGCATAATTTACCTTCTCATATAAGTATGCTAGGTTCTATCTATCATGTCTCCGTCAAAATTCTCCTCTACTTGCTAGGTAGTCTCCAAAACTCTGCTTATGGGAAACAATGCCTTTTGTTCCCTAGTTCAAGAATTAGCATGATTAAAAGGAATCATTTATGATATAAATGTCACTGCTGCTGCTGCTGCTAAGTCGCTTCAGTCGTGTCCAACTCTGTGCGACCCCGTAGACTGCAGCCTATCATGCTCCCCCGTCCCTGGGATTCTCCAGGCAAGAACACTGGAGTGGGTTGCCATTTCCTTCTCCAATGCATGAATGAAAAGTGAAAGTGAAAGTCGCTCAGCCGTGCCCGACACTTAGCAACCCCATGGACTGCAGCCCATCAGGCTCCTCCATCCATGGGAGTTTCCAGGCAAGAGTACTGGAGTGGGGTGCCACTGCCTTCTCCGATAAATGTCACATAAATATCTAAATAGCCCATATGATTCCTGATACCAGGCTATGAGCCATAAAAGTGAATAAAGATTAGGATCATACAGAAGCACTAAATTAGGCACTGCAAGGAACAAAGGACTAGAAGAATCTGGATATTTAAAATAAACTTAGACTTATTTACAAACTTGCCTGGGACAAATCAGTGAGAGATGGAAAAGGAAGAAAGGGCTTGATCCAAGAATGCATTTGGTCATTTGTTGGATATTCTGGAAAGGTAGTCCAGTTTCCAAACCAGGAGGGACAGTATATGGATCCACTCCATAACCCACTGCAGAGATAGATTTCAACACAGACCACTTTTACATCTGAAAACCAAACTGCCTACACCTCACTGGGTCAGTGGTTCATGTGGCCCATAGCCATCATAAATCCAGTAACAGTGGTGATTCTGCTGGTCCCCATTCTCTCACTCAAAATCTCAGAAATTCGGCTCCAGAAGCACTGCTGAGTAATGTACTGCTGCTCATGGATTCATGAGCATACAGAATAAATATTTCTAGAATTCTCTCTCCCTGCAACTGCTCTAGTTTCTGCAGTTTACCTTTTCCTTAGATACATATAAAACACTGTCAGCTTATAATCCCCACCAACACAATGAAAGCTAGTTGTATGGCATAAACTAAGCAAAAACCTAGTCCTTCACTAAACTCTGGTCTTCTGAATACCCCAACAAGCTTTCAGGGCTCCGTTAAGTTACTTCCATAATCACAGTTGATCCTCACAACTATGGTGGGAGACAGAGAGGTCAAATTCCATCCTCATCTCACTACCAAGGAAATTGGAGTTTAGGTTAAGACACTCACCTAAGGAATCAGATCTGACTTGACAATCTAGCCAATAATCCATCCATTCATTTCTTCAACTTGTCATCTTTCATTTCATTCAGGAAGAAGTGATTTTCTTTCTCCAAAATATTTTTTAATTCTCTTCATAGTTTTATATCATAATATTTTACCTCAGGGTCACTTTCTCAGAATCATTTGCATATGAATTGGAGAGCAAGCAGTGACTGGTGAACATCCTTCTCTAATTGGCCTATGTGTCTCCTCGTCCCAGAGCTCTACCCTCAAATCATCAAGAGGATTTATATTGTTTCCCTTATTGTTCTGCTTATCTCTATATACTTCTATATATATTCCCTTTTCCAACATGAGGCAATTCAGATTTTAAGTTCTTGCCACATAAATGAGACAGAAAGGTATCTATTAGCAATTACTTCTATCACAATACACCAAGGCTGTGCACCCTGTCATCAATCCAAAAGCTATTTAGCTTCTGGGCACCAAGCCCATTTGAATGATACTTCTATACTTAGGTCATGCATCTAATACTGTATTCTGTATTTATACCTTCTGGGTCTGATAGCCCTGCTCAATACCTGGACCAGGGAAGTTGAACATATTACAGGAAAGCATTGATTTTATTTAAGCTAGTACCCTAATTGCTAGACAACCCAGGAGAATCCAATCCAATTAAGTTCAATTCAGACAGCACATGGTCTGTGCCAGGTATTGCACTAGGTATCCTTCACAATTACTAAGAAGCCAAAAAAACACAGTCTCTACCTTCAAGGAGCTTATTATGGTCTTAGATGTTGACATGAATAATCACATATATACAAGGAAGAATGAGGTAAGTTACAATAAAGATATAAATAAAGCGTTTGCATACTAGTGAAGAAAAACTGAAAATTGGAATGTTTTACAAAACTGCAAACTCATCACCTTAGGACCCTTTACTGTCACTCTAAGAGAATAAAGTTATTATTTAGCCCAAGTGGGCAAGTTGAAGGGGAAATAATGTGCAGGATTGATCAAAAACTTATAAAAGTCTGATGCAAAGTCACTGGGCATTGAACTATGCAGCAGTCTGCGAAATTCTCTGTGTACCTCTCCACCAAGGAAATGTATGCCACTTTTCTTCTGACAGATTGTCAGGATTTCCAGGGCACTGCACACAAGCACACTGAACAGAAAAGGAACAAAAGCACTCACATAATCAATTCTCCTTCCTTGTTTTCATCATACCAAAAGCAATATCAATCTTCTTCCTGTCTTTTTTAGTATTCTTTTTCATGTGGATTCTCACTGAAGGAAGGAAGGAACAGATGGAAGAAAGAAGGGAGGGATGGAGAGAGGGAAGAAGGAGAGAGACAGAGGAGGGGTGGTCAGGGAGGGAGGGGAAAGAAAAGACAGAAGTTTATGAAGACTTTTTAAAAAATCTATCTTGTGACTTATGAACCTCTTGAAGACCTATTCTAGGATTGTCCTTCAATTTGTTTGGTGACATTTTGGTTTTCCTGCATCAGTATCCTGGGATACTTTTCCTGGAACCACTTTCTCGGACACATCTTTCAGTTCCTTTGTATGGAAGGAAATTGAGGCCTAAGGAAGATATGTGCCCTGCTTGAGGTCTAAACTGAAGCAGAGTTAAAACAAGAGCCTTGGTTTCCTGACACCCAGTCCATACTCTTTCAACTGTTCCACACCACATCATGAATGGAGATCAATATGCATGTTTGGGTTTAATATTTTTTCTTAATTTCTAACATCAGCCTTTTAATAAACAGCCATCATTATATATTTTTCTAAGAATTTCCTTCTAAAGAGATGAATGGTATGTTTTATCCATTTCTGAGACAATTCTGCCATGGAACACACAGAAGCCAGTACTGAGAATCACTTGTGGGAAGTCAAATAAAAAGTCAGAAAACTTCAGAACCACTACTGGTGTGATAGATATAGCTTGATGGTAGCAGTGGCAAGTCAAACAAAACAACTCTGCTTATTTCTTCATGCAAGGACCACAGCAAAAAGGTCAAAGAGGCAAGTTGTGGGATTAGGCTTGCATTTTCCTGAGAATGACGAGACAGTCTCCTGTTACTTATTTTTTATATATAGAGAAAAGGCAAAGTGGGCATCTGACCATCAATTGCTTCTCTGAAATCCCAGCATGAAGTACAGTATTCCAACAATGGAGAACCACAATCTTCACAGGAGAATTTAATATGCTCACAAAGGTTTAGTACTATCTCGGACACTTAGCAGTGACTACTCTCTAGTACATAGAGCCGCTACCTTAAGGAGTTTACCATGTAGCAGACCATATGCCTTCAATAAGACAAGAACTAAGAACCTGAATTAATTTTGTTTTTATTTGGAAAGGTTTTCATTTCCAAATATGATCACAACCACCATATGACAGATTTTGGACAAAATCTCTATTATTACTGCCCCAGTTCAGTTTAGTCACTCAGTCGTGTC
This sequence comes from Aepyceros melampus, assembly GCA_006408695.1. Lineage (NCBI taxonomy): Eukaryota > Metazoa > Chordata > Mammalia > Artiodactyla > Bovidae > Aepyceros > Aepyceros melampus. The sequence continues at coordinate 511,830 of SJXQ01008084.1, read as the reverse complement.
CTACTCTTTGTGACCCCATGGACTGCAGCACACCAGGCCTCTCTGTCCATCGCCAACTCTTGGAGTTTACTCACGTCCATTGAGTCGGTGATGCCATCCAACCAGCTCATCCTCTGTCGTCCCCTTCTCCTCCCACCTTCAATTTTTCCCAGTATCAGGGTCTTTTCAAATGAGTCAGTTCTTTGCATCAGGTGGCCAAAGTACTGGAGTTTCAACTTCAACATCAGTCCTTCCCATGAATATTCAGGACTGATTTCCTTCAGGATGGACTGGTTGGATCTCCTTGCAGTCCAAGGGACTCTCAAGAGTCTTCTCCAACACCACAGTTCAAAAGCATCAATTCTTTGGCACTCAGCCTTCTTCACAGTCCAACTCTCGCATCCATACGTGACCACTGGAAAAACCATAGCCTTGACTAGACAGACCTTTGTTGGCAAAGTAATGTCTCTGCTTTTGAATATGCTATCTAGGTTGGTCATAACTTTCCTTCCAAGGAGTAAGCGTCTTTTAATTTCATGGCTGCAATCACCATCTGCAGTGATTTTGGAGCCCCCCAAAATGAAGTCTGACACTGTTTCCACTGTTTCCCCATCTATTTCCCATGAAGTGATGGGACCAGATGCCATGATCTTGTTTTCTGAATGTTGAGCTTTAAGCCAACTTTTTCACTCTCTTCTTTAACTTTGATCAAGAGGCTCTTTAGTTCTTCTTCACTGTCTGCCATAAGGGCAGTGTCATCTGCATATCTGAGGTTATTGATATTTCTCCCAGCAATCTTGATTCCAGCTTGTGCTTCATCCAGCCCAGCATTTCTAATGATGTCCCAACCCCACCCAAAGGACATACACAAAATTTCATTTTAATCAGGTCTCTATCCTACCTAAAAATCAATAATGAGCCAGATTTGCTTAAGGATGAGTACAAACTCTTTAGCCTGGAGTTCAGGGATTTTTGTGATCTGAAGACAGATGAGGCTATCTGCTCTTCTAAGTCCCAGCTCTCTTCAGCAGCACAGTCTCCACAGTTATAATCATATAAGGGTGGTGTCATCTGCATGTCTGAGGTTGTTGATATTTCTCCCGGCAATCTTGATTCCAGCTTGTGTTTCTTCCATTCCAGCGTTTCTTATGATGTACTCCACATATAAGTTAAATAAGCAGGAAACATGTCTCAATTGTTGGTCCCTGCTTGTTTTTCAAGTAACATTTCCTTGTATAGCATGCCTGTCTGTGTTTACCAGTTGAGGAACGTTTGAGTTGTTCCCAGTTTGGGGAAATTACAAATAAATGTGCTACTCAGTTTAGTCATATTTGAATCTTTGGACTCTTTAAATATTTGTGTTGTGATGGTAAACCTGCATTCTAAAACTTTTTCAGTGAAAGAGAAAACTTTGAATGAGGGCTTTTATTTGTGTTTGTGAACAGATTTCAGAGCTACTCTATCAAATTTATAAACTTTGTGTCCCTTTTACATCTTTTATGACAGTTTAATTTAAGAAACAACTAAGATTTGAGCCTCCATGGTACTAAGTATTTCGTTTTCTCAAGAAATATTGACAGTGTTGTAAAAGATTATTTAAAATAATATTCATACTGATTTTATTAACTCTAGTAATAATAATTAGTTTTTAATTATGTAGCTACTGTGTAAAGTCTGAATTCTTTATACAAATCTCTACTGGTATTTAAAGTAGTTCAGATTCCTTGTGTATAATTTGAACTAATTATTTCAGAAAGTTAAATTACTTTGTAAAACCTATTTCATTCCAATTCCCCAAACTATTTTGGGAACAGGGAAGATAAGCTTTGTCTTCAAAAACTTAGTCACTATCAATCCTTTTTCTCCTAAAATGCATTTGAGAAATAAAGATTTTTTAAAAGCTGGCTACTGTTTCACAATGGAGCTGTTTAATAACCTTACAAATTGTATTGATTGAATGGTTACATCAGATTCCTTGTGTATAATTTGAACTAATTATTTCAGAAAGTTAAATTACTTTGTAAAACCTATTTCATTCCAATTCCCCAAACTATTTTGGGAACAGGGAAGATAAGCTTTGTCTTCAAAAACTTAGTCACTATCAATCCTTTTTCTCCTAAAATGCATTTGAGAAATAAAGATTTTTTAAAAGCTGGCTACTGTTTCACAATGGAGCTGTTTAATAACCTTACAAATTGTATTGATTGAATGGTTACAAGACCGAGAACTAAGGAAAGATAATTTTAATAATCCTTCCTTTGTCTAGACACACTGGTGTTTTTATTTCATAAATGAAATTTTTCCGTGATTAACATTGTAAAAAGTTAAATGCCTTGCAGAAGCTAACATTTGTCAACTTCAGTTAAACTTCAGCATGACTTCTGTGTTAAGGACATTCCTAGAAAATATTTATACACATACACAAACACATATACACACATATATATTTTTACCAACTTCATAATTCTTGTATTGCTCTCATTAATTTTTATGCTATAAAAAATTTAGTAAATTTCTGTGCTTTTTGGCATTTTCACTTTTAAACTGGGTATGAATCTATGAGTTTTAATGTTATTTAAAATCATTAATTATAGTATTTATTAGATATAAACTTAAAAATAGATGAAAGTTTTTAGATTATACCAAATTACTGATGGATTCTTTTAATTTTGTGTAAAGTGAAATAATAATACAATATTTAATGGAGATTTACTAAATACTGGAGAATTTCTATTTTATATCATTTTCAAAATTGGGCCAATTATTTTTCTTTAAAGATCTATTATTTACAAAACAGAATCTTTTCAATAGGGATTTCAGAGAAGGATGATAAATCTGACTCTAGGATTTCAAGTCAAAATGCTTAGTAAAAATATGAAATTCAAACAAGGTTGTGTCTGCCATCATGGGAATATTGTGGGAGGAGAGGAAAGCAAGACAAGAACAAATGGATACCACACAGACCAGACAAAGCCCATTTTGCGGCTGACAGACGATTCAAATGACCACCATAGGCTGCAGAGACAATGCAAACTCCAAGACAAAGGGGAAAACTGCATTGCAAATGAAAGTCGTGTATTTTTAAATGTTTCCTTGTTCAGGTTCTTAAGTCATCATATCTGCCAGTGAGTGTTTCACTGGTCAAGAAGCAAATGGACAGGCTCATGAGATCTGCTTTCTCGATGACAGCTCTCTGAACAAGCGGAAGACACGGCGGAAAATTTCAAGAAGAAGCAGAACTGGCTATCAGTCTGCCTTACCTCCAGTGCACAGGAACCAGCAAGCAGCTCATGTCAGAAAGGGAAGGGACAAGGATGCAGAAGCAACAGAGACCTCCTTGCTAGAAAAGACTGACTCTCTCCAATAGCTTGTGCTCTGTTTTGTATTTCCAAGATTCAGTATAGTGCTCAAGAAATATTTATTTTTAAGTAAATGCTAAACGGCAATGGTGACTGCAGCCATGAAATTAAAAGACGCTTACTCCTTGGAAGGAAAGTTATAACCAACCTAGATAGCATATTCAAAAGCAGAGACATTACTTTGCCGACTAAGGTCCATCTAGTCAAGGCTATGGTTTTTCCTGTGGTACAGAGACCTCCTTGCTAGAAAAGACTGACTCTCTCCAATAGCTTGTGCTCTGTTTTGTATTTCCAAGATTCAGTATAGTGCTCAAGAAATATTTATTTTTAAGTAAATGCTAAATGGCAATGGTGACTGCAGCCATGAAATTAAAAGACGCTTACTCCTTGGAAGGAAAGTTATAACCAACCTAGATAGCATATTCAAAAGCAGAGACATTACTTTGCCGACTAAGGTCCATCTAGTCAAGGCTATGGTTTTTCCTGTGGTCATGTATGGATGTGAGAGTTGGACTGTGAAGAAAGCTGAGCACTGAAGAATTGATGCTTTTGAACTGTGGTGTTGGAGAAGACTCTTGAGAGTCCCTTGGACTGCAAGGAGATACCAGTTCATTCTAAAGGAGATCAGTCCTGGGATTTCTTTGGAAGGAATGATGCTAAAGCTGCAACGCCAGTACTTTGGCCACCTCATGCGAAGAGTTGACTCATTGGAAAAGACTCTGATGCTGGGATTGGGTGCAGGAGGAGAAGGGGACGACAGAGGATGAGATGGCTGGATGGCATCACTGACACTGGATGGCATCACCGACGCTGGATGGCATCACCAACTCATTGGATGTGAGTCTGAGTGAATGCCTGGAGTTGGTGATGGACAGGGAGGCCTGGCGTGCTGCAATTCATGGAGTCGCAAAGAGTCGGACACGACTGAGCGACTGAACCGAACTGAACTGAAACTACAACAATTCGAATTATGTAGATATTCCAGAATTCCTGATGAATAAGAGACTCATCGATGATCCTGAAGAATAAATCTATGTACAATTAATAAATGAATGATATACTGTGTGTGAGAGGCACTGTGCCAGGTAAGAATGAATAAAACCTGGTCTCAGTTCTGTGAGTGCTTATCAGGCTGTTTTTACTTTATTGGAAAATAAAGACATTTATTGGCCATACCCAACTTTTAAATTGAAGAAGTTTCTTCTTCAAGTGTGATGACCTGTCAAATACACAAGCCTCTCCTCCAGGCCGAGGACACCTCTGTCTGCTTGAACCCTCACTCGTTGGGGGTCATCTCCCTCAACACCAGGTGGGGCACTCTGCTTGGTTCCATAGGGAGCCTAGCTCTGTTCAGCTGGGGTACAGGGGAGACTGGGCCGCTAGAGCAGGGCTGTCGGGAGGCGGAGCTGTCAGGGAGGCAGGGTGTAAATCTAGGGAAGGCCCAGCTGCTTGCTGGGTTCTTGAAATCATTCTGAACCTGCATATATTCAAGAAGGTGCTGCAAACCAAGGAAAAGCCACATCACAGCCTAAGTAGGACAGCTTGGGAATTCCCAGGCAGGTTCGGAAGCTGTCTCGATTTATCTAGCAGTCCTGTAGCCTATGATTCTTAAATCTTTACCCATAACAACACAAAAGTAGGTCTGGGTCTTAGCCCCCACCCCCACCCCCAACAACAGTGACCTGGACTCTTCTAGGCTTACTTAGAGTCCTAAGAATATGGAATTTCAGGAAAAAACTATCACAAGATTAAAAAAAAAAATTCCATATTCCCTTTTAAATCTCTGAGGCCTGGCATTATGAGTGTACTCAGTCTCCGAGTGATGCCCCACTCCTTGTGACTCCATGGATTGTAAGGTCCTCTGTCCACGGGATACTCTGGGCAAGAATACTTGGACTCTTCTAAGCTTACTTAGAGTCCTAAGAATATGGAATTTCAGGAAAAAACTATCACAAGATTAAAAAAAAAATTCCATATTCCCTTTTAAATCTCTGAGGCCTGGCATTATGAGTGTACTCAGTCTCCGAGTGATGTCCCACTCCTTGTGACTCCATGGATTGTAAGGTCCTCTGTCCATGGGATACTCTGGGCAAGAATACTGGATGGAGTGGGTTGCCATTTCCTCCTCTAGGGGATCTTCCCAACATTATGTACTGAACTAAAATAGACAGTACGCATGCAGTAGGACCATGCTGAAGAGATGGCAACTGACAACCTTTCTTACCAGCTGTATACCTGAGTTAGCTGTGAGTAACTTACGTGACTGAATTTGTACTCGGGTTTTTATGAGAGACTGAGATAATAAGAATATATGTTGCCTGTTTTTAAAGTATTTAACTCTGTAGAACCCCAGTTATGGAAAGTTCAGTAATGCTGCTAATGGTAATTGTAAAACATACCTTCAATGTAGTAGTGTGATATTTTTCTATTTACTGGGAGAGGCAGTAAATACACCACAGTTGAACTTTAGTGCAAGGGAGAAGGACATTCTTAGCCACCTAGGGAACAGTAAGGTCTAAGGCATCAATGGAAACTGTTGTATTACATCACATTGTTGATATAATCTTTCTGCCGTGCTATGTTAACAATAGTTTAAAAATAATAATAAATAAAAACTACCACAGAAAACAAGAATATCTTATTTTAATGATTATCTGAAAAAAGTGATTACTGCACCTCTGTGGAATTATTGCCTGTATAATTGGGCCATGAAACCAAGCTTTAAGTCCACTTTTGATAAACAGAATTTCTACTCTGAAAATTGTCTAAAAGCATTAAATTTTGTTTTACTTAAAAAAAAAAAGACTGCATTTTGCCTATATATTGTCACAGCAGGGCCAAAGGATAAGGGAAAACTATGGCAACCCACTCCAGTACTCTTGCCTGGCAAATCCCATGGATGGAGGAGCCTGGTAGGCTGCAGTCCATGGGGTTGCTAGGAGTTGGACACGACTGAGCGACTTCACTTTCACTTTTACTTTCATGCATCGGAGAAGGAAATGGCAACCCACTCCAGTGTTCTTGCCTGGAGAATCCCAGGGACGGGGGAGCCTGGTGGGCTGCCGTCTCTGGGGTTGCACAGAGTTGGATATGACTGAAGCGACTTAGCAGCAGCAGCAGCAACATGCAGGAATAATGGGATGTCAGACAACTAGTTCCATTAGAACACATGAGGTATAGGTGCCACTGACTATTCATTTTCTAAACTACACTATTCTATGAGCATTGAAGTGCTCATTTCACCCTGAAATATTTAGAACAGTACACTGCATATGACAGTCCTTGGCAATTTTCATGCAATATGTATATATGTGGCTTTAGAACTTACACAGTGTGCACGCATGCTCATTCATGTCCGACTCATGTGACCCCATGGACTGTGTAGCCCGCTAGGCTCCTCTGTCCATGGGATTTCCCTGCAAGAATATCGGAGTGGTTAGCCACTCCCTCCTCCAGGGGATCTTCCCAACCCAGGGATAGAACTAGAGTCTTCTGCATCTCCTGCATTAGTAGACAGAAGATTTACCACTGAGCCACCTGGGAATCCTTTACAAAGCACATCCATACATAAATTATCAAAACTGCTCATTTTTTAGCTTCCTCATAAATAAATGTTTTATGTGTGTTAATGTTTTACCTTATATTCACAATAAGCCTTTGTGGTATTATACTATACCCATCCCACAAATACGGAAAACAGACCTTCTGAGGAGTTCACACCATAAAGAATGTGTAACCAGGATTTGAAGCCAGATTTGTGTTACGGTAAACCAGGGTTCTTTCTAGAATAAAAAGTGGACTTATAATGTGATCTTAACTTTAACTGCATGATATAAGTATTACACTTTATAGACTCATTCATTCAATAAAGACATATTGATCAGCAACACCTGAATTGGGAACTTCCAGATGTTCAAGCTGGTTTTAGAAAAGGCACAGGAACCAGAGGTCAAATTGCCAACATCCACTGGATCATCAGAAAAGCAAGAGAATTCCAGAAAACATTTATTTCTGTTTTATTGACTATGCCAAAGCCTTTGTGTGGATCACAATGCTGCTGCTGCTGCTAAGTCACTTCAGTTGTGTCTGACTCTGTACAACCCCACAGAAAAATGCTGGACTGGAGGAAGCACAAGCTGGACTCAAGACAGCCGGGAGAAATATCAATAAACTCAGATATGCAGATTACACCACCCTTATGGCAGAAAGTGAAGAAGAACTAAAGAGCTTCTTGATGAAGGTGAAAGAGGAGAGTGAAAAGGTTGGCTTAAAGCTCATGGCATCTGGTCCCATCACTTCATGGCAAATAGATGGAGAAACAGTAGAAACAGTGCTGACTTTATTTTTCTGGGCTCCAAAATCACTGCAGATGGTGATTGCAGCCATGAAATTAAAAGAGGCTTACTCCTTGGAAGAAAAGTTATGACCAACCTAGACAGCATATTACAAAGCAAAGACACTACTCTGTCAACAAAGGTCCATCTAGTCAAGGCTATGGTTTTTCCAGTGGTCATGTACAGATGTGAGAGTTGGACTATAAAGAAAGCTGAGTGCCGAAGAATTGATGCTTTTGGACTGTGGTGTTGGAGAAGATTCTTGAGAATCCGTTGGGCTGCAAGGAGTTCCAACCAGTCCATCCTAAAGGACTGAATATTCCTTGAAAGGACTGAATATTCATTGGAAGTACTGATGCTGAAGCTGAAACTCCAATCCTTTGGCCACCTAAGGCGAAGAACTGATTTATTTGAAAAGACCCTGATGCTAGGAAAGATTGAGGGCAGGAGGAGAAGGGATGACAGAGGATGAGATGGTTGCATGGCATCACCAACTCAATGGACATGGGTTTGGGTGGACTCTGGGAATTGGTGATGGACAGGGAAGCTTAATGTGCTGCGGTTCATGGGGTCGCAAAGAGTCAGACAAGACTGAGTGACTGAACTGAACTGAACTAATAACCTTACCTGCTGCTTTGGACTGAATGTTTGTGTCCCATCAAAATTCATATGCTGAAGTCCTAATGCCAGTAGAATGGTATTAGGAGGTGAGGGCTTTGGGTGGTGCTTAGTTCATCATTAGGATTCTCCCTAGCTCCTCCTGACCTGTAAAGATACAATAAGGAAGAGAGGCCTTACCCATCCATGCTGGTACCCTGTTCTCAAATCCCCTTCCAGCCTCCAGGACTCTGAGAAATAAATTTTTGTTGTTTGTAAGCTACCCAATCTCTGGCATTTTGTTATAGAATCCCAAAGTGTCTAAGACATATTCCAAACACTGTTCCGGGCATGGGAGACACAGCAGTGAATAAAGTTGCCTTTGGAATTTACATTCTGGGGAGGGGGTGTGAAGAGGAAAAAAGAAACCCAACAAATATTTGTCCAGTTGACAAGTACAGTGGCGAAAGATAAGGCAAAGTAAGTGATTAGGAGGTACTGGGCAGGATTGGGTAGAATTGTAGCTATTGAGTATGGAGTGGTCAAGGCTCTTCATAAGATATCTGAGTGAGCAGAGACCTGGAGCAAGCAGAGCCAGCCATGGGTCGCCTGCAGAAAGAGTGTTCTAGATGCAGAGACTATTAAGTGCAAAGTCCCCAAAACAGGAATGTTCTTGGCCTATTGGAATATTAGGCTGGTGTAAAAGAAATTGCGGTTTTGCATTGTTAAAATTTGCTGTCTGATTATTGGAACATGTTTTTAAACAAATTTAGTTATGTTATACATCATTTTAATGAGCATTTCTTGCTTTATTATTATTATTTTTGCTAACGACTTATTACTTGCTGTGTGCTTTACATCTATTTCAGACTATGGAAACAATGTGAGACAAAAAGCAAATTTGAGCGACATTCTTATTTGAGTTCAAAATGGGTTGCAAAGCAGCGAGACAATTCGCAACATCAACAATCAATTTGGCACAGGAACTGCTAATGGACGTACAGTACAGTGGTGGTTCAAGAAGTTTTACAGAGGAGATGAGAGCCTTTGGAAGTTGACAACAACAGATGGAGAGCAATCATTGAAGCTGATCTTCTTACAATGACATGAGAAGTTGCCAAAGAAGTCAGCCGTCAACCATTCCACAGTCATTTGGCCTTTAAAGCAAATTGGAAAGGTGAACAAGCTCAGTAAGTGAACTCATGAACTGACCAAAAACCAAAACTATCATTTTAAAGAGTTGTGTTGTCTTATTCTACACAACAACCGTTTCTCAATCTGACTGTGATATGCAATGAACAGTGGATTTTATAGGACAATTAGTGACAACCAGCTCAGTGACTGGACCAAGAAGAAGACAAACTTGCACACACACAAAAGGTTATGGTCACTGTTTGGTGGTCTGCTGCCAGTTTGACCCACTACAGCTTTCTAAGTCCCTGAGAAACTATTATATCTGCGAAGGATGCTCAACAAATCCCTGAGGTGCACTGAAAACTGCACAGCCTGCAGCCAGCTTTGTCGACAGAAAGGGCCCAATTCTTCACAAAGCCCAACTGATATCACACAACCGACACTTCAAAAGTTGAATGAATTTGGTTATGAAGTTTTGCCTCATCTCTCACATCCTCACCAACCAACTACCACTTCAAGCAGCTTGACAACTTTATGCATGGAAAACCCTTCCACAACCAGCAGGAGGCAGAAAATGCTTTTCAAGAGTTCATTGAATTCCGAAGCACAAATTTTTATGCTACAGGAATAAACAAACTTATTTCCTATTGTCTAAAATGCATTGATTGTATCGATTCCTATTTTGATGAATAAAGATGTTTTTGAGGCTACTTATGAATATTTCAAATTCATGGTCTGAAACTGCAATTATGTTTGCACCAACCCATAATAATAGCTGGGAGGTCAATGTGCCAGCAGTGCTAATAACTGGAGGGGGGTGGGTGACAAGAAAGATATGAGGCCAGAAAAGGAGCTGAGACTAAATCACTCTCTTTTAGGTCACTTTAAGGACTTTGGATTTTACTCTGAAGGAGATGAATCATTGGACAGCTTTCAACCAACACAGGACATGACTAACTTACATGATTGCTCCTGCAGCTACAAGAACAGGCTGTAGAAGGGCAAGGAGAGACGAGGCAGGAGGCTATTTCTACAGTCCAATCAGAAGGGTGGTGCTTTATACTAGAATGATGGTGAAAGACAAGTTTGACTGCAAGGTCTTGGCCTGAGCATGAAGAGACGGGATTGCCATTTACGGAGACAGACAAGCCGAGAGGATGGAGGGAGGCGATCTGGGAATGAAGATCAGGAGTTTCAGCTTTAAACATGTTACCTCTAAGGTGTCTTTTATGAAAGATATCAAAAAGGCAGCTGGACACCTGAATACGGGTTTTACAGAAGGACACGTCCATGTTGGAGGCATACATGTGGGGTCTAGCAAACCTACAGAGTAGGTGAGTCGGGGGAAGGCCTATGATACAAAGAGGATCCAGTCAAGGAGATTGAGAAAGAGTTGGGAGGGAGGAAGACAGAAATCATAAGACGTCCAGAAGAAAGAATTTTAAAGAGACAGTGATTAATTTGGTCCAATACCACTGATAGGTCAAGGAGGGTGAAGGTCAAGACTGACCACTGAATTTAGCACAGTCATTGGCCAATGTGTGCCTGCTAAGCTGTTTCAGTCGTGTCCAACTCTTTGTGAACCTATGGGCTGTAACCTGCCAGACTCTTCTTTCCATGGGATTCTCCTGTCCATGGGATTCTCCAGGCAAGAAAAGAATAGTAGGAGGCTATTAGTGTTACTAGCGTCCCTGAAATGATAAAAACAAGGTTCTGAAGGATAAAATAAATTGAACAACCAGGGTCACGTAGCCAGTTAGCAATAGAACTGGGCCCAGGACAAAACCCTGAACAAAGGCCTTCAGAAGTGAGCCTTGTTTCCTGAATTCTAGACCAGGCTCTTCTACCTATTATGACCATCCTTCCCATGGTAACTGCTATTCATGACGGGGGCTTTAAAAAAATACCAAGACAATAAAGCAAAAGGAATGAATGTCAGTAGAATTTGGGGGCACAATGACAGTCAGACCAAGGTTTGGCATTTCATGACAGAGACAATGCCCCTCAAATCAAGTAGACAGACACTACAAAGAGGGCAGGCCCAGGTGTCAAACACAATTCAGTGCAAAGGAAGGTTTACATCTCCTCAAAATGAATTCTGTGTTCATTGCTCATTGCATTTTGCTAGGTGATTTCCATGTGAATAATTAAGATTCCCATGTAAATAATTAGGCCTGATTACCAGATGTCACTGGTGCTATGTATAGTCAGGACTTGAAGAGAAGGGATCTGATTCTGCATGCTCTTTCCTTCACCTGACTTATCAAGGTGCTCACAAAGGGGGATAGAGAGAGGATATATTTTCACTTTCAATTTTAATAATTCAAACAATTTTTTAGGCGGCCAAAGGCACAAGAAACTCCTAAACCATTCAGGTGCAAACAGTTCCTATTTCCCCCTCAAACTCAACCCCCAATAGTCAACCCCAATTCCTTTAAAGAAGCCACTGTTGCCAACATCTGCTGAACGATTTTGCAGACTAGGAAGTGAAAATTTCCAAAGGGAAGAGCAGGACACGGACGAAAAGGAGCTGCACGAAGTGGGGACGGAGGATTGACCACCACAGGCCGGGAAAGCCGGGCACTTGGCCCGGGAGGGGACGCGCCAGGGCCCCGGGCCGAGCCTCCTCCGGAGCGGGAAGCCGGGCGGGGCTCTGGCTTGGCAGAGTCCGAGCACCACCAACCGGGCCCAGGCCGGGGCTGCGGCTGCAGCTGACTCGGCGCCCTCCCTTTCCGCCTCTCCTTTCGGGGCCGCGGGCGGGGGACGCGGCCGCCGGGCGCGTGAATGAGGTTACCTGACACCGCCCCGTCTCCCCAGCAAGCGGAGGCGCAGCGTGCGGCGAGGCGGGGCCCTCCCGCGCTCGCCGGTCCCCTGCCTCCGCCCGGGCGCCGTCTCCGCGGCCTCGCGGCCGAGGTGGCCGCCTGGGGGAGCCCAATTCCGGGCCGGAGGGTCGCCGAAGCGGCCGCAGCGTCCAGGCTCCGCTCGTCGCGCGCGCGGAAGCCCCGAGCCGCGCGGCCCCGCGCGCTCACGGCCGCCCCGTGGGACCTCCGCTCCCGCGCGCCCCCTACTGGCCAGCGCCACAGCGCCCAGCCCGGCCCGGAGGCCCCGCGTTGCAGCACCTTGAGATCAGGTCCAACCATCAAGCCTGCAAAACGTTGATGAGGGCTGCTGGCTCAACTCCTTCCTTCTGTTTTTGAAGTTTGCGCCGAAAAGTTAAAGTTTCTCCCTGCACTCCCCATTCCCTTCCAAATTCTGAGTCTGAGAAGGAAAAAAATCAAGCAAGATAAATATATGGGAGCCCCCAGCTTTTTTTCGGCACCCTGATGCCAAGAGCCACTCATTGGGAAAGACCCTGATGCTGTGGAAAAGAGAGGGCAAGAGGAGAAGGGGACCACAGAGGGTAAGACGGCTGGATGGCATCACAGACTCGATGGACACGAGTTTGATCAAACTACGGGAGATAGTAAAGGACAGCGAGCCTAGCGTGCTGCAATTCATGGGGTCGCAAAGAGTCGCACACCGCTTACTGACTGAAAAACAACAACGTCTTTTCCAAGGAGCTAGAGAACTGTATTGAAGTCAGCTTTGTTTCTCTAGACAGGACGGTGAAGAACCTGTTTCGTTTGCTTCATTTTCCTATAGTTATAAATACCATCTGATCAGAGCTTAGGGGGCACATGATGACCGCAAAGTTCTTTCCTAGGTACTGAAAAGGATGGGAAAGAACCACGTACAGGAGTCACAATCTAGTTAATTGTTAGCGAACAAGCAAAGGGGAGCCAGTCTCTCTTTTTAGACTTAATCTTTTGTTTCGTTTCCATTAATTCGCTTTTCTTTCAAGTCCAGTGGTGCTCTCTTCTTAGACTGAATTTAGCAAAGCAAGAGTTCCAGTTAGAAGAAGCAAAAGAAAACAGAAACCAGGCCTCCCTTCTTTATAGGATGATTAATAAAGTTTATGGATTATCTAGACAATTATGTGATTAATAATACAAGTCAACATTTACTGAGTTCTTACTATTTATCAGAAACTGTTCTAATAGCTTCATTCACTTTATAATAAAATCTGCTTTTATGACATTTCTTTAAATGTTTTAATTTATTAGCACATTAAATAAAACGGCCCTGTGAGATGAATGGGGCTTCCCAAGCTAGTGGTAAAGAACCCTTCTGCCAGTGCAGTCCCTAGGTCAGAAAGATCCCCTGGAGGAAGGCATGGCTATCCACTCCAGTATTCTTGCTTGAAGAACCCCATGGACAAAGCAGCCTGGCAGGCTACCACCTTTAGTGTCACGGAGAACCAGACATGACTGAAGCAAGTCAGCAGGCATGCACTTAGCAGGTATGAGATGAATAGTGTAATTAGCTCCATTTTACAGTTGAGACTGAGACGCAGGGCAAAAGTAACTTCTCCAAGGTCACACAGCTATAACTTATAATGCTGAGATTTAAAGCCAGAGGGTCTGGCTTCAGTGTCCGTACTCTCAGCTCTCATGTTACACTGCCTCAGTTGGAAAAAAAATGAACTAAGATCTTACTTAATCCTCACAAAAAATATACAATGTGGGTACTATTATTTCTCAATCTTACAGGCAAAGAAATGTAAACACAGGCTAAGGACCTGTCCAGGATCACAGAGCTAATGAGTGGTGCAGGCAAGCCTGGACTGGTACTCCAGAGTCTGATTCTTAACTAACCACAAGAAGAGAGAAGCTATTTTTATACATTTAGCCATGAGAGATAGAATGAATTGTCTCCAAAGTGTGTGAAACTTTCATGACCTACGCCCCTGGATTTTAGATTCAGTCACTCATGCCCTTTCTTAGACTTAACGCTGGTCTGGACTTTCTCTTCAAGCAGCGCCAACATTCCTAAATTCCACTAGTGATGCTGAGAACACAGGCACCCTTGACCAAATGCAGAGTTAGATGAGTTCCAGATAGCTCAATGGTGAATCCTCCTGGCAATGCAGGAGACTCAAGTTCAATTCCTGGGGTGGGGAAAACCCCTTGCAGGAGGAAATGGCAGCCCACTCCAATATTCTTGCCTTGAAAATTTCATGGCCACAGGAGCCTGGCAGTCTACAGTCTGTGGGGTCACAAAGAGTCAGACCCGACCAACACCCATGCACCAGACATCCTACCTCTCTCTTCCCTGAGGAGTGCATAGCATGTTTAGAGCGGCTGCACTCTGAGTTCTATCCCCTTTGAGGCCCGGCCTCAGGACGCTCCTGAGAAGGGATAGCCAGTACCTCCAAGCCCTCCAGGCTCTTATTTGGGAAACAGGTTTGCTTTCTGAAGGGGAACAAAAACAATCAAAGAGAAAGTACAGAGGATGTGTATGACTATGACCACGTAACAGCTTGGTTTGTGTCCATTTACAAAGCTCCTCTCTTTCTCCCCGCCCAGGAAAGGCCTATTTGCACAGTATAGTGAGTTCCAGGGATGCTGGGGAGCTGATCACGGGAAAAGATAAAAGCAAAAGTTTGGAGCAACACTTTGATAGGTTTGTGTCCTGAAGGCGAGGAGGGGAATTCCATGCAGAAGTTATGGACCCTCAGAGGCTGTGGCGGCACCGAACCACCCCGCAGAGTAAGAAGGTAAAGGAACTCTCAGGGAGAGGGGTGGGGAGGGACATACATGTCTAGATGAGGGCGCTCAGCAGGCCCTCTGGGAGTTGCTGCCTCCAGGCTCTACCAAAGGGTACCTGCCAGCAAGGTCTCTAACAGCTCCATAGTTTCCCTATGGCTCTCAGATGCCGGATGCAGTTTCTCAGGATATGCACAGCAGGCCATTTCTAAACATTTAAAAATCTGCTCATCTAGGCTGTGTTTGACTACACCAAAGCCTGTGACTGTGTGGATCACAACAAACTGTGGAAAATTCTTAAAGAGATGGGAATACCAGATCACCTGACCTGCCTCTTCAGGAATCTGTATGCAGGTCAAGAAGCAACAATTAGAACCGGACATGGAACAACAGACTGTTTCCAAATTGGGAAAGGAGTACGCCAAGGCTGTATATTGTCATCCTGCTTATTTAACTTATATGCAAGAGTACATCATGCAAAATGCCGAGCTGGATGAAGCACAAGCTGGAATCAAGATTGCTGGGTGAAATACAATAACTTCAGATACGCAGATACTCCACCCTTATGGCGGAAGAATGAAAGAGCCTCTTGATGAAGGTGAAAGAGGAGAGTGAAAAAGTTGGCTTAAAGCTCAACATTCAGAAAACGAAGATCATGGCATCTGGTCCCATCACTTCATAGCAAATAGATGGGGAAAAAATAAAAACAGTGAGAGGCTTTATTTCTGGGGGCTCCAAAATTACTGTAGATGGTGACTGCAGCCATGAAATTAAAAGATGCTTGCTCCTTGGAAGAAAAGCTATGTCCAACCTAGATAGCATATTGAAAAGCAGAGACATTGCTTTGCCAACAAAGGTCCATCTAGTCAAAGTTATGGTTTTTCCAGTAGTCATGTATGGATGTGAGAGTTGGACTGTGAAGAAAGCTGAGTGCCGAAGAATTGATGCTTATGAACTTTGGTGTTGGAGAAGACTCTTGAGAGTCCCTTGGAGTGCAAGGAGATCCAATCAGTCCATCCTAAAGGAGATCAGTCCTGGATGTCCATTGGAAGCTAAAACTCCAGTACTGTGGCCACCTGAGGTGAAGAGCTGACTCATTTAAAAAGAGCCTGATGCTGGGAAAGATTGAGGGCAGGAGAAGGGGATGAAAGAGGATGAAATGGTTGGATGGCATCCCGACTCAATGGACATGAGTTTGAGTAAACTCCAGGAGTTGGTGATGGACAGGGGAGTCTGCCATGCTGCAGTCCAAAGGGTTACAAAGAGTTGGACACAACTGAGCGACTGAAATGAACTGAACTGAACTGAGGCTGTGTTTAAAACAGCTGAGTATGCTGTAAATATGAAAATTTGGCTTGGGAGTCAACAGGCTTTTGAGTTCAGGGATCCCAGACTGTTGTCTTCACAACAAACCAGGAACCAATATACGGGCATCATCTTCGGCTTATTTATGCAATAGGGACTTCACTTTCTCTTTTCACTTTCATACATTGGAGAAGGAAATGGCAACCCACTACAGTATTCTTGCCTGGAGAATCCTAGGGACAGGGGAGCCTGGTGGGCTGCCGTCTATGGGTCGCACAAAGTTGGACACGACTGAAGCGACTTAGCAGCAGCAGCAGCAGCAGCAGCAGCAAGACCCAGTAGGACGTACAGCCAAACACAGCCAGCACGCACGGCTCCAGCAGGCTCAGACTGATGATGCACATCCGAACTCTGGATCCAGGGTTCTGACTAGAGGACCCACTTTGAATGCTGGTCATCAACATATCTGATGACGGTTATTGCCTCGCCATCCCTTCATCAGCACAAAAACAGAAATCTTAGGCTCAGACAACAAATAATATACACACAGAGGAATGGGCGGGAGGATATTGTATCTACAGTATCTATGAGGCAGTTTGAGTGGATCAGTGTGTGTCCACACCAGCGTGCTTGTTGTTGCCCAATTTCACCAGCAGGAGGCTCTGTTACATTACACATCCGAGAGGGTCTGCCTTCCACTCGAGGGCCTGAAAAGAAAGTACATGAATTCCTTATATCTGGTCACAGCCCTAGCAAGCCCTTCCAAATCATGGACATTTAAAATAACATGTGTGATATTAAGCCCATTTACTGTGAAATCCAACAGATTCCCCCCAGGCCCTTCAGGAAATTCAATACATGTGTTTAATTTTTGGAAAACAAAACAAAATCCATTTACTAGACCAGTCTACCTGCTCCTGGCTCCATAGGACCCCAAATAAGTGAAATGACGACTCCGCTACTCATTCTGTATCATTGGATGTATTATCCAACAGAAAAGGTTCTCTCTATATAATATTGTTTACTATTTCTTAATCCGAAAGTATTCCAAGTCCAGATAAAGAGGTGAACTCAGTCCAGGGGATTTCACTTTGGAGATTTGAAAGTGTTTGGGGTCTGTAGAATTGGGGTGAGGCAGGCACAGAACCGTTCTTTCCTTATCTGTCTGTTCTGATAGCCTTAAATTCAGGTCTAGGTTCTGTTTCCAGGCCCTTTTATTTTCACACCGCATTTTCTTCTGAGAAACTCTCATTGCCTACCATCAACTCAACATCAGTTTTCGTTCCCAAAGCTTGACTCCAGAGTTCCAAGGCTGTTGCAGCCGCTCAGATGTAAAGCATTGGAAATTGTGCCTGGTCTCCTCTGCCCTAAACCAGTTCCTCCTTCGTATTTTCTTATTTCTGTTAATGGTCCGCCATCTCCTCTATTCCTCAAAGCCATTATTTTTGATTCTTTTCTCCCCTCCACATCCTCCCAATTCCTTCCTTCCCTAAATCCTTTCTAGTCTATTCTGTAAAGTGCTTGCATGTCTTCAAACTGTTTCTTGAACCCTTTGTACATGCAAGGACTCTTGCACTGTGTGAAGGCCTTGGACTTGGCACCAGTTTATTTTTCATTCCTGTGGCAGCATTGAAGCAAAACTCATAGAGCAGTACATAGCAATAAATTTAATTACCAAAAATCTTATTTTAACTTAAATAGAAGAAACTGAAGTAGTTTGATATTTTATTCTTCTTGTCACAATAAATGATTTCATGTCTCTTGAATAAAATGAGTTGGCCAAAAAGTTTGTTCAGGTTTTTCATAGCATCTTACAAAAAAAGCCTGAACAAATTCTTTGGCCAACCCAATATAACAAAGAGGAATTATGTGAGCTTTAAGATTGTAGAGTAGAAATCAGGCCTCCTTATGTAAAGCCAGTGTGATTATTCTGCAGCCCAGCGCTAGTCAGGAATTTTCCTCCTTTCCTGGACCTAGTAATCATCTGGGGAAGCTTATTAATGAAATGCAGATTCCTTGGGTCCACACCCTGCTACACTGATTCAGTATATTTGAAACGAAGCTGAGGAATCTGCTTTTTTAAACAAAACAAAAATCTAAGTAGCATTCTAAAGAAAAACATGTAGAAGAAATTCTGAGTGCTTAATAAAGAAATAAAATATTATCTTTACACCATTAAATTGCTTTATAATACTACTTTAGTCACCTCAATTGTGTCATTTGATTTCATAATTCTCTCCCAAGGGTTGTTTCCTAAAACCTATCTTAGGAGCTCATATCCTTGGCTTCTGAGCTTGCCAGGTGGCCCTAGTGGCAAGAACCTGCCTGCCAATGCAAGAGACTATGAGACGAGGCTTCAGTCCCGGGTTGGGAAGATTCCCCTAGAGGAAGGCATGGCAACACACTCCAGTACTCTTGACAGGAGGAACCCATGGACAGAGAAGCCTGGTGGAGGGTCGCAAAGAGTCAGACGCTGAAGCGACTTGGCATACACTCAAGGAGTCCTTGGAAGTTTTTGATAAGGCACATGGTGTCATTAGACATGACCCCCGACATGACACTCCTGAGCAGTTGTGGATAGATGGACTTAGTGGTGTCTGGGGACTAACTTTTACAAGTTTCCTCTACTTTATTCTCTGTCACCTAGCTGAGCTTGTCAAATTTCTGACAATCCCAAATCAAAAAATATTGTGTATGTTGGCCCCAAACGACCCACCTTCCTGGGGCCTTCAAGTGTCAGTGGTGAGCCAGCCATGCACATTGAGACTCGCTTACCACAAACCCAGCAAAGTCGCAGCACCCAGCAGAGTGCTTCCCAGATCACCAGACGGCAGCCAGCACTGACTCCCTAAGGCTTGTTTCAGTTTTTGTTTTCAGCATTTCATAATATGTTGTTTATTGCCTCATTCTCTCCAGGAAAGGGTAAAATTCCTGAAAGCAGAGTTTTGGCTATTTTGCTTATTGTGTTGGACAAGGAGGGTCTGGCATATAGAACTTGCTCAACAAGCATTTGGTCTGAGAGCCAGCAGAGGAGCATCATGGGAAATGTTTAGTGACCTTTTAATCAAATTTGGGGGTGCATATCTGATCAAGCATTATTTCAGGAATTTTCCTAGAATGATTCTATATGGTCCAGGTGTCAGATCCAGAGGCAGTTTACCGCATGAGGAAGACATGAAGGGGATGAGGAAGGGGCCTTCCACATCCACAATGAGATGATGTGGAATTAAATATCAACAAAATTGACTTAATTATAGCAAATTGAGTGAGATCCACAGGAAGTGCTAGGGTAAGAATATTGCGTAGTTTCAGACCTAGAAGGATATGTGATTAAGCATTAGCTTTCTGGATCTTGGTAAATGGAATTTCCTGTGTTCTTTATAAAATATGAAACACAGTGTTCTGAATTTTGACTTATTTTGTTTCTTGATGAATAAGCTTGTCCCAGTTAGTCCTGCAGGCACAATGGTTATCAACCAGGAGTGTGGTTTACACTCGAGTCTTCCTTGCAAAACATTCAGCAAATATTTGGGTGTTCACAAATCATATCTTTATTTACTGATCAGAGGTCACTGCTCCCTCACTCAAGGTAAAACATACACAGCAATCTCTGCTTGAAGAAGGGTAGGAACCATGTCACCTTTCAGGGGTGAAGCAAGGTCCTTCGAAATGTCAATAAGGAGTTAGCCTTTATACACAGTGTATTCTTTAAGGACTTAACTTTGAACAGGAAGGACTAAGCGCAATCACAGTAAGGTAGTAAACTGACCTAAGTAGTTACAATTTAAAACAAAGATACAAGTCTTGCAAATGTTTATTTGCCCTTATTCAAGATAGGAGGTTAAAGTAAATGTGGGTATTAAGTAGGACAAGAGGAATCATTTTGTTAATCTGATAGCATTCTTCTTACCTTCTCTTCCTCTTTGGGAATAGATCATTGTTTTTCTCCAAAGATAATTTATTGGACAAAACGATCAGAGTTTCTCAAACAGAAAAATGAAAATTAGTGGTGAAACTTCTTCCACAGAGCAAGGGACCTCAAATTGCAAATTTCATGAAGATAGAAACAAACCAACCAACCAAGAATGCAGTCAGGGACCAAGTTGGCAGATCAAAGGCTTAAATCTAACTTCTCCATTCCACTTTGTGTCAATCCAGGGCGGCCTCAGCACATTCCTTTATCTCCAGTCAGTATTAAAAAGGGCTGATTCTTGGCCATTTGGGGCTCTTGATGTAATTCCAGTTAGGATAATCCTTCTCTCTTAACCCACTCAGTGCTTAATTTCCTATATCCCAGCCATAGCACTTTGTGAACACCCCTTCCCTCAGCCATATGCGTCCATGGACACATCCAGTGAACTTTCTTTGAAAAGTTAAGAAGCTCAAAATGCAGTCTGTGACAGCTACCCCACCCCCAGGGAGAACTCTGTATTACCTGTCTCACTTTGTTTTTCTGTCTTTAATTTACATAGTGAAACTAAAAGCATGTTGTTCACAATCAAGGAAAAATTTCATTTTCACTTTCCTTGGGCTATTTTTATAAACAAAGCAAATATTCTAACAGATAACTTTTTCCCCTTAGTGGACTGATTTTCAACAGTGTCAACAAGTCATTTCTTTTTGCTATTTTGAGGAAATCCAATTCTAAAGAGTAAGGCTCTAAATTTAGCTTAGATCTGGAATGGTTAATGTTAGAAAAATAGACTTATCATTGTCAGCATTGATTTGAGTTTCTTTGGACCACTCAACTGATGTATCTTCCCTTAAGCTACTGAGAGAATTCAATTCATCAAGTCCTATTTACTTGAACCACGCGGTCAGCATTGAAAAACTGCTTCCTTTTAACCTTGGACTGAAAATACAAATGCAATTGTAAGATGACTAAAATCCAGGTTTAAGAAAGACAGTAAAAGCCAACCTCGTTCCTAACCCAGAGAAGAAGATAGATAGGCAGATTAGGTAGACGGGT
The DNA here is from genome assembly GCA_006408695.1 of Aepyceros melampus. Classification (NCBI taxonomy): domain Eukaryota; kingdom Metazoa; phylum Chordata; class Mammalia; order Artiodactyla; family Bovidae; genus Aepyceros; species Aepyceros melampus. The sequence continues at coordinate 490,568 of SJXQ01008084.1, read as the reverse complement.
AAAAGAGATGTAAATACATGTTCACACAATCACACAGACACAAGCATGCTGCTCCTCGGTCATGTCCAGCTCTTGCAACCCCGTGGACTGCAGCCCGCCCAGGTTCCTCTGTCCATGGGATTCTCCAGGCAGGAGTACAGGAGTGGGTGGCCATTTTCTTCTCTAATACACATGCATACACACATTAATTTTTAAAATCCATAAACTGCACCAGCAAACCATTCTATCAATGAATAACTTTGATTCTCATTATAACATTTTATATCTGTATATCACCTTAGATTAAGAAGTGCTTCATTAATGGTACTGATGAACCTATTTGCAGGAGACGAATAGAGACACAGACGTAGAGAACGGACCTGTGGGCACAGTGGGGGAAGGAGAGGGTGGGAGAAATTGAGAGAGTAGCAAT
>SJXQ01008084.1:419181-489956 GCA_006408695.1 Aepyceros melampus | reverse complement strand
TGTCCTTACGGTTGATTCATGTTGTTGTATGGCAGAAACCAACACAACATTGTAAAGCAATTATCCTCTAATTAAAATGTTAAAAAATAAAATAAAAAAGAAGCGCTTCATGATCATATTTGCAGTCATGGGTAAGATCACAGGTACTGGACCCTGGGTTTGGAACTCTACGTGCCACAATGAACGTGTATGTATCCCCACAACCTCCCAAAGACGCTCCTTCATTCATAAGATGCAGATATCAGATCTACTTGCAAGCGTGTTCTGAGGATTAAATGACAGAAAATACAAAACATCATCAACTAAACTGCATAGCATGACATCAAATATAGGGAAGGTTCTCAACATCAGTGGTTCTCTCTATTATTCTTTCAGGCCTATACCATGAGTCACAGGTTAGGACATCTTAAATTTAGCTTTACATAACCCAATTCAATTCAACAAACAATTTAGAGCAGAGATGGACAAAAGAGAAAAGGGAACTCATAGAGTGAATGATCAATGTACATGAAGATCATTAGCAATAGATCTTCTATTTTTAAATCAGAGCACAAATAATTGGATGATAGGTGATTTGGGAAATTATTAAATCAATAAGTGAGCCCATTGACCTCTGAATTAAATAAAATGATTATTTTGGCTTAAATATTGCCTATGCTATTTTCTCAGGAAATCAACTGGGATTCAGAAGAAATTTGATTTAAGAAATATTCTTCTTTCCTGGAATTCATTAATCATTTATAATTTATCAGAGGGGAAAAAAACGTATCCCAAACGTGGAAGACAACAAGTAGTTAAAATTTAATAAACGCCAAGCGCCTGAATGCAAGGCCAGGGCAGGTCACTGAGTCGCTGTTGGTCATTTTCCCTCAGAGAGAATCTTAGCTGATGGACTCTGATTTAGGACTTGAGATTCTGGTGAGAAAAAGAAAACAAGCCTTTTCTGTAAAACTGCGATAACACATATTAGATCTAAGGCAATCAGCCCCAAACCAGAATATACTACCCTTCCAAAATTATATAAGAATTTCCAGTTTCCTCAATTTAAGTGTTTATTAACCTTGTATATATGAAGTTATATTATATATATATAGTTAGTGTGAAGTTATAAATTGTTACCTTAAATTCAAGAAATCGATATTTTATGGGCTTCAGCAAAAAGAACCTCAGTGACAACATGCTCTGCCCAACATGCTTACTGGTAAGATGCACAGCTTTTCATGAGGGCAAGTCGACTGGTCCCAACATCGTTTCATCTGTGATAAGTGGCCTTTCCACCTAAATTACTCTCTTATCTAGGAGAGAAATGCTCTCTCCTCTTGGGATTTGAGAGAGTAGCACTGAAACCTGTATATTACCATATGTGAAACAGATCGCCAGTCCAGGTTCCATGCATGAGACAGGGTGCTCGGGGCTGGTGCACTGGGATGACCCTGAGGGATGGGATGGGGAGGGAGGTGGGAGGGGTGTTCAGGATGGGGACATATGTACACTCATGGCTGATTCATGTCAATGTATGGAAGAACCACTACAATATTGTAAAGTAATTAGCCTCCAATTAAAATAAATTAATTCAAACAAAAAAATAAAAGAATCAGCTTGAAATTCATTGTAGATAGCTTCCCAATTATGCTAACACTATACTAATGCCATATACTGAATAATTTTTTTCTATCATCCCCTATGCAATGTCAACTTGATCATACTAAACATCAACATATATTTAGGCCTATATCTGAAGAATATTTATCTATCTATCTACCTACCAGTACTGCATTGTTTAAAAATTATAGATTAATTACATGTTTTAATGTTTGAGAGATAGTTTTGCCCTCATTTTTCTTCTTGTTTAGAATTTTCCAAGATAATTTTCTTTTTTTCACTGCTCTTTAGAAACATCTTACCTAACTCTTTTGTAAAAAGGAAGAAAAGGAGAAAGAACAAAAAAAAAAAAAATAGAATTTAGCCTTATTATAATATCAATACAGTTCTAAACTATCACAAAATAATTGACAGTTTTATTGAATCTCTTTATTTAGGCATAGAACATGATTTTAATTTTAATTTTTACCAGCTTTTATTTTATATCCTGATAGTATTGCTTGGAATTTTTAATAATATTAATCTTGTTTATTTCTTGTTAATTTCTCCTTAGATATTTTATCTAGTTGTATGTGTATGTGTGTGTGGTGGTAGAAATTATATATATAAGTACATTTTTTCTTCCATTGTATATTTTCACTAGCTGTTCCTTTATAGAAGATGGCTATTGGTTTCTAATTAATAATTTTTATCAGTTCAGTTCAGTTCAGTTCAGTCGCGCAGTCGTGTCCGACTCTTTGCGATCCCATGAATCGCAGTATGCCAGGTCTCCCTGTCCATCACCAACTCCCTGAGTTCACTCAGACTCACGTCCATTGAGTCCATGATGCCATCCAGCCATCATATATCCACCTTATCAGTAATTACTTTCTCATTGATTATTCATTTCCTTTTACCTAATTACCCTTGCCAAAGTCATTTACATTTAGAATTTGGAAGTTTTAAGTGTTATTAGAAATGCAAACTTTATTTCAAGGCTTACTTCCAGACCAATTCAATTTAGTGTTACCAAATCATTATGGAATGTTTAACACACTTATAGGGGCTTCCCTGGTGGCTCAGATGGTAAAAATCTGCCTGTAATGCAGGAGACTAGGGTTTGATCCCTGGTTCCAGAAGATCCCCTGGAGAATCCCCAGTATCCTTGCCTGGAGAATTCCATGAACAGAGGAGCCTGGAAGGCTATAATTCATGGAATTCCAAAGAGCTAGACACAGCTGAGCAACTAAGCATACATACATAATATTTTTATGGCTATTGCCATAAACTGGCTATTAGTATTTACAATCTAATGAGGTGGACACAGCATGTATAGGCTGCTGAAATGCTACTAAAGAGAGAAGCTGGCCTCCAGAGCTTGGGTTTTGGTTTGGGGGAGTAGTAGTAGTAGTAATAGTAGTAGCAACAGTCATGTCCAGCTCCTGTGATCCCATGGACTATAGCCTGCCAGGTTTCTTGGTTCATGGAATTCTCTAGGCAAGTATGCTGAAGTGGGTTGCCATGCTCTTTTCCAAGTTTTGGGGGAGTAGGAATGGATATTCAGCCCGAGATGCAGGAGTGTGTGTGAAGGCAATCCAGACTGAAGGAACAGTGTCTAAAAAAAGGAAACATATCTGAGAGATGGGACAATATGGTTTACATTAAGGATGTTGTGTGATTCAGTCTGGCCAGACTAGAGAGTGTAGGAAACAGAATCAAGAGAGAAAGAGTAGCAGTGGTAGGAAGGAATGTCTATTATGTTTACATTCACAGTGATGGGAGATAGAAAGGTTTATGAGCAGGTGAATATCATAATCAGAGCTACATTTCAGGAAGATGAATCTGTCTGCAGTGTGACAACAGATTTGGAGCAGGAGGCTATTGAAGAGGAAAGGTAATTAGTTAACAGCCAGTGTGCATAAGCAGTCTCAGTCAGTTCAGTCACTCAGTTATGTCTGATTCTGTGGCCCCTTGGAATGCAGCACACCAGGCTTCCCTGTCTATCACCAACTCCTGGAGCTTACTTAAACTCATGTCCATTGAGTCAGTGATGCCATCCGACCATCTCATCCTCTGTCGGCCCCTTCTCCTCCTGCCTTCAATCTTTCCCAGCATCAGGGTCTTTTCCAATGAGTCAGTTCTTTGCATCAGGTGGCCAAAGTATTGGAGCTTCAGCTTCAGCATCAGTCCTTCCAATGAATATTTGGGACTGATTTCCTTGAGAACTGACTAGTTGGATCTCCTTGCAGTCCAAGGCACTCTCAAGAGTCTTCTCCAACACCACAGTTTAAAAGTATCAATTCTTTGGTGCTCAGCTTTCTTTATAGTTCAACTCTCACATCCATACATGACTACTGAAAAAACATAACTTTGACTAGATGGACTTTTGTCAGCAAAGTAATATCTCTGTTTTTTAATATGCTGTCTAGGTTGGTCATAGCTTTTTTTTTTTTCCCAATGAGCAAGATCTTTTAATTTCATGGCTGCAGACACCATCTGCAGTGATTCTGGAGCCCAAGAAAATAAAGTCTCTCATTGTTTCCATTGTTTCCCATCTTTTTGCAGTCTAGACAAGAAATAAACTGGCCTTCTTAGGATATTGGCAATGGAAATAGGAAACAGCAATAAAAGACAAGTGACAATGAGAAAGCAGTTTTAATAATAAGCTTCAACAACTGATGAGATGAATAAATGAGGAAGATGAAGATGACTGTGTGGCTTTAATTGGCTGATGTTTGGTGATGTGATTGACAATGATTGGTAAATCAGAGAAGCTAACTATTAAGGAGGAAAGAAAAGGCAACAAATCTGGTTTTAATGCATTCATTATGTTACAATAATTATTATTTACCGAGTAGGAACATTTATCTTTGTTTCAAGTCAAAACAATTATTTCTTTGTAAAGATTTAGGATTAGACATTGAAGTATTAGTATTTATCTCAATTTAGATATATTTCTCCCACTAAATATATAATGAAAATTTTCAGTAAGCTGGTTTCAGAGAATTAAATGAGGGATATTAAAAGGAGGGATAATGATAGTACATAATTATAAATTATTAATTGGAGATGATAATAAACATACTGTCTGAATACACAAGGAAACTTGAGAGTCAGAGTGAAAAGGACAGCTCTTGCCTAGTTTTTGCCCCCTTTCCTCCAGTTATGCTCCTAGTCAAAATATGCAACATGGATTTTTCTAGCCCCTGCCTCCTGTAGCCAGGCTTTGCTCTGAAGTAACTAGATGGAACCTCAGGAAAAACAAAATAGGCTCCTGACTTGTTTCCCATCTGCAGCAGGTATGGTGCTACACCAGCTGATACTTCTAGACAAAGGGAGGGGCTGAGCTCAAAAGCTCACTGCACTGTTGGTGAGAATGTAAATGTATGCCACTCCTGGGCATATATTTGGAGAAAACCACAATATGAAAAGATACATGCACCCCTATGTTCACAGCAGCGCTATTTATAATAGCCAAGACGTGAAATACACTGTCTATCAGCAGGTGAGTGGATAAAGAAGATGTGCCATCTGCACACAATGGGATGCTACTCAGCCATGAAAAAGGAAATAATGTCTAGAGATGATCATACTAAGTGAAGTAAGCGCGAAAGACACACATGATATCACTTGTATGCAGAATCTAAAAAATGATACAAACGAACTTATCTATAAAACAAAAATAGATTCACAAATATAGAAAACAAATTTATGGTTCCTAAAGGGAATGGAGGAGTGGGAGAAATAAATTAGGAGTTTGGGACTAATATATACACACTACTATTTATAAAATAGATAACCAACAAAGGTTTATAGTACAGGACAGGGAGCTATATTCAATATCTTATATCAACCTATAATGGAAAAGAATCTGAACATGCATACATACATATAGACACACTCTCAAATTATTTTAAAATTATATATATATAACTGAATCACTTTGCTGTATTCCTGAAACTAACACAACATTGTAAATTATACTTCAAAAAAAAAAAAGGGTTTCCCTGGTGATCGGTGGTAAAGAATCCACCTGCCAGTGCAGGAGACATAGATTCTATTCTTGGTCAGGAAGATCCCACACGCTTCGGAGCAAATAAGCCTGTGCTCCACAGCTACTGAGCCTGTGCTCTAGAACCTGGGGACTGCAACTACCAAGCCCAGGTGCCGAAACAGCTGAAGCCTTTGTGCCCTAGAGCCTGTGCTCCACACCAGAAGCCACCCAGATGAGAAGCCCATGCTCCGCAACTCAAGAGTAGCCCCCGCTCACTGCAGCTCCAGAAAAGACCCAGAGCAGCCAATGAATAAACAAACATTTTTAAAATGGTTAACAAAATAAAATAAATGAAGGGGGCATGTGTCCTCAGGCAACCATCTGGGAAAAAAAATCCCACTGCAAACTGAGAGTCTATGAAAATAATCAACAGCTCAGTAAAGGGTGTCAAAAGATGCAGACTTCAAGCTTTAAAGTAAGTAAGTCCTGGGGATGTAATGTACAGCATGGTGATTAGGTTAAGAGTACTGTATTACATATTTGAAAATTGCTAAGAGGGTAGGTCTTAAAAGCTCTCATTGCAAGAAAAAAAGGCTTTTTGCAACTACGTGTGCTGACCGATGCTAACAATATTGTGATGATCATTTTGTAATATATAGAAATATCAAATTATTATTTTGTACAATTGAAACTAATATAATGCTATGTATTATCATATTTCAATTTTTGAAAAAGGAAAATGGCCAAAGCAGTGGGTCAGGCATTCATTCCTCGTAATAGTGACATTGAGACCTGGTGGAAGGCAAAGTTTCCACCTGCCACTGGCAGAGGTTAAAAATACTGGTGTTCCCTCATCCCCCCGTCTCAGAATTGACTTGCGGTAATTCGGGGTATTTGGGTTATGGTACCAGGCTCCATCTGAAGGCAGGGGCAGTTTGTCCTGGCCGAGGTCAGCAGTGTGTGTGTTTGCTCTGTCTGTCCTGGAAGTGGTTGCATCACGCCGCCTCCCGGGCCCTCTCCCTCCTCCTAGCGACGGTCAATGCTTCACTAGCCTTTGCAGAGAGTTGGCCTCCCGGGAGGAGCATTGAGCTGGGCCAGCAAGGAGGAGCTTAGCCCCGTGTACAGAATCTAGCAACCTGACTGAACATTGGTCCGGGGCCAGGATGAGGAGGAGACGGGAAAGACGTTCCGCCCTTCTGGTAAGAAGGCCCCGTGACCGGCTTCAGCCACTGGCGGTCCTACCGTCCTTGGAGCTTAAATAAAGGGACAGTTGAAGCCTCGAGAGTCACAGTTCTGACCTTCCAGGCTCGGAGCCCCGGGCCCGCCGACACCATGAGTTGGTCCTCGCACCCTCCGAGTGTAATCTTCATTCTTTCACTGCTTTCTTCAGCATGCCTGGCAGTAAGTGTGCTGTTTACAAAACGTATTTGTTTTAAATGGAAAGCTTAAAAATAAGAAAATATCTGATAAGCAAGTGAAATTTCTCTATTTCCTCCTCTAGTATGTTGCCACCCGAGACAACTGCTGCATCTTAGATGAAGATTTGTAAGTCGCTTTTATGTTTCTCTCTGTGTTTGAACTGGACTTGGGCAGAGGATAAGAGATTCTTTAGCAAATATCATTTGACAGTTTAGACTTTTTAAAAACGTAATCTAGGTTTTACCTATTTTTATTTGTCAGGATTTTTAATCACACTATTGTTGTATTTTCAGGGTAGTTATTGCCCAACTACCTGTGGAATTGCAGACTTCCTGTCTAATTACCAAACCAGTGTAGACAAGGATCTACGAAATTTGGAAGGCATCTTATACCAGGTTGAGAACAAAACATCAGAAGCCAGAGAGCTGGTCAAAGCCATCCAGATCAGCTATAACCCTGATGAACCATCAAAGCCAAGTGAGAATCTAACTGCCACTGACTGAGAGAGTCATCTATGAAGTGCTCTTGCTGTTAGTTTAGTGGTTCTGTTTGCTTATGTATTTTTATATCTCTGATCCCGTATTACAGATAACATAGAGAGTGCTACCAAGAATTCCAAGAGAATGATGGAAGAAATTTTGAAATATGAAACACTGATATCAAACCATGAATCAACAATTCGGTAAGCATTTTTTGTTTTCGTTTGCTTTCCAAGACTGAGCTGGCGTTTATTCAGTATGCCAAGCTTTGGTAGAAGTAATCTTTTTATCTTTTTCTAGCTGTAGTATCTAACTGGTGTGATGCCTGACCATCTTGAAAGGGATAGAAGTAGGCAAGATGAGTTGTATTGGACTGTGATCACTTTTTAATAATCATGTGGGAGAAAGATGCTTTAGACATCTTCAAACGCCTTGTGACCGTATTTACCAAACTGTTTGTCCTCACTCCCATTTGTCTTACAACATAAATTCAAACTGATGGGCATTCGAGTGTTGAAAATAAAATTCTTTTTATAAAAATGTCAACAAATGAGTGGCGAGGAATTTGTGAGCAGAGACATAGGAGTGATCTTGGTAAATTATATTGAAAGATAGAGCAGGAAAAAAGAACCTGCCTTGAGAGACAGGTTTGTGTGACAAACTTGTAGAACTGCCTGTTGCCTGGAGCCTGCAATCATGTGTTGTCCTCCCTCCTCTTGAAAGTAAAATGTCCCTGTTAACAGCTTCCCAGGAACTTGTAGACTTCCTGAACATTGGGTCTCAGATGCAATTTTAGTTTCTTCCTGAATTTTTATCCTAAATTATTCTAAAAGTAGCATAAGAAATTGAGATAAATGGTGGCTGAGGAGGAGTGGCCCAGAAGGGATTTATTGCCTTTTTGGTATCAGAGGGATACTATTATTATCAGTATTGTCATTATTATTGGTGTTATGATTTGCAGTATTGTTGCCCATCGTTAAGACTGAAGGAGACTATAGTGCCGAAAATGTCCAAGGTCCAGTAGAGAAAAAAGCGGTCAAATAGTTTGTCTATCCAGAACCGCAGAGACAAGAGTCTGTGTGCATAGTAGTTCTCTGTCATTTCGGAATATGGACAAGTAGTCCTGAAAGGAACTACAAAAGCAGGATTTCTCACTTTCCCCAGCTTTTTTCTGAAGTTGTGTAAACAGAAACATTAAGAAGAAGGGGAAAATGTATGTTGTTTTAATTTATGTAAGATAATACCCCAGATACTTTTCCCATGTAAGTTGTAGACTGAAGTCCATAAATAGATCTTCAGTTAAATCCACAAGTGAAAAGAAATAATGCTTCAGCATGTGTGGATTTCTAAACAGAGCTTTTCCTTCCCTAAGAATATTGTCCTAAGAATAATCACCATGTTGTCTTCATCAGGCTCATCACTTGTATACTTTATTATCTGTTGCCTTTTATGCAGAAACGAAAATCAGAATGATCACTTACAGTGATATAGTTTATTGGCAAGGACTTTGTTATTTTCTTTTCCAAAAAGCTTAGAATTTTAATTCACCTCAATTTATTAATATCATTTTAAACTTTTTCCAAGAATGGAGTAATTTGTCAGGAAATAATTCTTGAGAAAATAAAGTGGTATTTTTAAAAGAATATACAACATTATTCGTCTGAAAAGAATAATCTGTTATTTTTATCTATTTTGCTTGTAGATTTTTGCAAGAAATATATAACTCAAATAATCAAAAAATCATTAACCTAAAACAGAAAGTGGTCCAGCTTGAAGAAAAGTGTCAAGAGCCTTGTCAAGATACAGTGAAAATACATGATATAACTGGGAAAGGTAAGTGAAAGGTTTATATTGAGATTAAGTTCATCAGAGCAGATATAAAAAGTAAAGGAGATTATATATATTAGAACGTATACAAATACATTGGACAGTGTCTAGCCATTAAATATAAACAGTCTAATTGCTTAGACTTTTCTTGAGTAGCTGAAAATTTACTTTGAAAGGAATAATGATTGAGAAATAAGAAAATACTTCTCCAGGATATGAATAGTTTCTGACATGTTAAAATTTTCAAGGCTGACACAATCTTACCTGGATTTCAAACCACCATAAAAATTTCTTCTTTCTCAGATTGCCAAGAGGTTGCCAATAAGGGGGCCAGAGAGAGTGGACTTTACTTTATCAGACCTCTGAAAGCTAAGCAGCAATTCTTAGTCTACTGTGAAATTGATGGGTCTGGAAATGGATGGACTGTGTTTCAGAAGGTATTTTTCCCTCACCCTGTGTATTTAATAGACACCTAATTGTTCTGCCATATGCCAGACACTTTTCCAAGCACCTTGTAAGCATTAATTCAGTGACACTCACAACTTTCCTTTGTGGTAGTTTTGGCCTGCTTATTCCTATTTACAGAGAAGGAAACTTGGCACAAGAGGCTAAATAACTAGCCCAAGGTCAATGACTAATAAGTAACAGAGTCAGGATATAGCCTGATTTCACTCTGTACTGAGATGGGTTCTCCACTATGCTGGCCCTGCTGTAGCAGATTCATGATGGCACATGATCACGACCTCATAGCGACAGAGGGACCTCTCAATATTTACATCAAGCCTAGGGCTGCCCGTCACAGGAAGATGGTGTCCCCCAGAGGATGCAGTCAGGCCATTCCATGACCGGGCCCCTCTGTAGCCTTTGCCAGTCCCAGGCTCCACTGCAAATCCTCTTGCATTCTGTTTACCTTTGACCATTGTTACAGCTAAGGCTGCAGGGGGCACTCAGAGCAAGTGAGTGATGGGAGCTTAGCTGGTAGACACAGGTTGAGCAATAGGCTGACCTTTTCAACCATCAGTACAAGAATCAGCAACATCAAGCTGATGTTCTGAAGTCCTCTAGGAGTCTCTTTAAAACTACTACTAGATTACAATTTGTCACGTGCCAGGCCCTCTTCTAGGGTACTTTTACATTCTCTGGTGTAATCCCTGAAACTACCCTGAGAAGTAAGCATCATTATTCCTATTTAAGAGACAGGTGAGCAAACTTAGCCCAGGGTCACCTGGTAAATGATGAAATCATAGCCTCCATATTTTGGACAAAATAGCTATAATGTTTTCCTTATGTGCACTGATAACACATTCTCTCCTTTTCCCTGTGCAATTGTGTAATTAGAGGCTTGATGGCAGTGTGGATTTCAAGAAAAACTGGATTCAATATAAAGAAGGGTTTGGACATCTGTCTCCTACTGGAAACACAGAATTTTGGCTGGGAAATGAGAAGATTCATTTGATAACCTCACAGTCTACCATCCCTTATGTATTAAGAATACAGTTGGAGGACTGGAATGGCAGAACCAGGTACTATCAAGAAGGACTTCTAACTTTTGTTGTAGAGATACTCTGGAGTAGGCACTTTCTAGCTTTCAGCAGAATAATGGGGAAAACAGTCTGACAGTTGTGAAGAGCACATTCAACTATGTTCCCCAGAAGTCAGTTTGGCTCTTAGGCAGTCCAAGGCGCTAGGTCCCATTCAGGCAGGATCTGAGTGTTTTGGTGTAATCCACTTACCCTGGAATCATACAAAACAATAGCTAATATTTCCTGAGCATTTATGTACCATAAATTGCACATGAAATTATAACTTAAATCCAAATAGCACATGAGGCAGGAATTATTATTAATTTCATTTTACAGATTAACTTTTCCAAGGTTGCATCCATTGGATTTAAACTCAGGAGTTCACCTCTTATAACCCACCTTCTTAAGCTGCTATCCTGGATGGAAAGTAATCTAGCTTTTTAAGATTTCCCAGTGTTTAATGACTTGGAATCAAATCCAGTCAATCAAATCTAGGAGCTACCTTACAATGAAGTCAGCTGGCACCTTTGGTGAGCTAGAGTTCCTTCTATGCACAGAGCTGTCTGGGCACTTTAAGCATTGTATACCTCATTGAAATTGAAAACAATATCCAACCCTCTTGTTATATCTATGACATGATGAAATATAGCCTGTGCCCAAATGTGTATTTTTACTTTTAAAAATTTTAACCAGAAAGTATAATACCATAGTCAGTAGACCTTCTCCTATGAGACCATCCCCCATTTCCTAAGTCCTGGAGATCAGGGAAGCTCAATATTTTCCGGAAATCTCTGTTTATGCACCAAGGCCCGTTCTTCCCTGCACTCCATAGAATTCTGGCTTTCATGTACAGTTATTTTCCAGGGGAGAATCTCTCTCTGACCCTACAGTCCATGTTTTGTGGGCTACACAGGAATCACTCCTTTTATGTGATGCTCAAGGAAATTCTCCTTGCCACTCCCACATTTCCTTCAGAAAGAAAAAACCCTCTAGATGGTATGAGTGACTAGTGGAACTATAGCTCCTTTCAGCTTGCTGCATTAATTAATGGCCACTCACTTTCAGATAATGAATGTGGTTTCTGAGAACTGTGTGTACATGCTACATACTGAGATAAAAGTGGAAAATGTGAAATTAGGTTCATCCATATATCTGGGTTAGATATTAGGATACTATAGGCTAAAAGCTTTCAGGATAGCTGAAGTTTTTAGTTTTCCCTTGGATGTCCTTAAAGCTTCTAGACCCATCCTGGGTGGTGCTGATGACCTTGAGACTGTTTCTGACACCTGTTATCCCATGCCAGATTTATGAAAAATTTTGTTCAGTGACCACAGTTCAGACTTACGAAGCAAAGTTTAAAATTCCTAACAATTGTCCTATGAAAGAAGGAACTTCTGAGAGACTTATAAGGCTCAGGGTCTAAGATCTCTATTCCCGTCTTTGTAGCACTGCAGATTATGCTTCATTCAAGGTGACAGGTGAAAATGACAAATACCGCCTGACATATGCTTACTTCATTGGTGGAGATGCTGGAGATGCATTTGATGGCTATGATTTTGGCGATGATTCTAGTGACAAGTTTTTCACGTCCCATAATGGCATGCAGTTCAGTACTTGGGACAATGACAATGATAAGTATGATGGCAACTGTGCTGAACAGGATGGATCTGGTTGGTGGATGAACAAATGTCATGCTGGCCACCTCAATGGAGTTTATTATCAAGGTATGGCTTGCTTTCTTAATACGTGAATTTGTGTATGATCTATATTTTTAAAAAGTTAACTATAAGTAAGAAATAATTAGTAAAGATATTGGGAGCTTGCTATATAGTTCTTTATTTTAAACCAGAATTGGATAATTCTAGCTTATATGTGAAATTGGTCCCTCTATAGGAAATCCACCTGCTGCAAACTATACGGTGATATTTATGATGCTTCCATCCAGGTTGATACTGTGGGTTATGGTGTCTCCTCTAGTCTTACCCTATATATTATCTGGATGGACTAACATTGCCATGTCTATGCTGTTAACACTGTAGCCTGGCTCAGCTTCCCATGAGCTGTGTGTCAGATAGAATCAGTGAGCAGTGTCTAGAGGAATTAAGTGAAGGGCAGGGATATATTGACGAGTCTACAGGTCCATGAAAGTTGGACAAGAATCCAGCCTGAGGAGTATAGGTACTTATTTTAGCACCGGGCCGGGGGTGGGGGCGGGGGGTGGAGCGGCAAGCTATAGTTTGCCCTAAGGATGGAGTAGTTCTAAGCACTGGTTTTACTTACTGACAAACTATTGGAATACCCCAACAGGTATGCATGGGGAAGTCCTCACCCATTAAAATGAGCAACCTTACCTTCTCAGGGCACTGTCCTAGCCAAGAGGTGACTTGGAGTCCTCTTAAAACTACATACATTTACCTTTCGGTTTCACAATATGTTTTTGAAAGCTAACTTATCTTTGCACCAACAAACCATGTAATTAGAAAAAAATTCTCAAGGAAGGTGCCCAGGCAAGAATACTGGAGTGGGTTGCCATGCCCTCCTCCAGGGGATCTTCCTGATGCAGAGATCAAACCCAAATCTCTTACGTCTTCTGCATTGACAGGTGGGATTTTTACCACTGTGTCACCTGGGAAGCCCAATATTTTCCAGTAAAATTGTGATTTCAGATGACCTGAGTCCAACCGATGAGGAATTATGACTGCCATTCTAACCTGTTTTCAGGAAGAGGGTCCATAATAGCAGAACCTAGCATGACTTAGCTTAGGGAGAGAGACCAACTAGGGAAATGCAGGGCACTAGCCCTGTTAGCAGTAAATACATTTGAATTAAGAGTGTGGCCAGAAAACACAAGACAGACGTACAGTTTGTCAAATAATAACTTTGTGTCAATTGTAAATCTCGAATTTGAGTCTCTACGGATATTTTCAGTTAGTAGATAGCACTATAAATCTGCTGTAAATGACAGTGGACTTCATAATAGACGCTCTTTTTGGACTTTCTGAGGGGAGGAGATTCAGGAGTGGTGATATGCACATCTGTGGTTTGTTTCAGGTGGCACTTACTCAAAAACATCTACTCCTAATGGTTATGATAATGGCATTATTTGGGCCACTTGGAAATCCAGGTGGTATTCCATGAAGAAAACCACCATGAAGATAATCCCATTTAACAGACTTGCCATTGAAGGACAGCAGCACCACCTGGGGGGAGCCAAAAAGGTCGGAGTAGAACATAACGTTGAAATAGAATACGACTAAGTTGTTTTGCCTTGAGCTGTTCATTCTGTTAACCCACAAAGTTGTAGAAACTTTCCTGAAATCTTCTTCTCGTTTTCTCTTGCCATATTTATTAATTTTAAGTCTTTCTTTAAGGATATTTAGCCCTGGATGGCAATTAAAACTCACTTTGAACTGTATTTCCAAGTTACTAAACACAGAGTTATTAAAATTTGTCTATTTGATGAGATAATATTTTAGCTTATTTCCTAAATATATAATAAATTCATTGTGATATTTTACATTTTAATGATCACACATAATTGTGTCTTTGTGATTTTTTAAATTATTTTAAAAATAGTTTAGTATATACTAACATAACAGGAGCAGACTTTAGGAATTCAAATGCCGAAGTATTTCATTACCTCTAAATCATTCCTATTTAATTATTCTTTTTTAATGGAGATAATTATATCTTTTTAATGTATTTTTTGTTTTGATCATAGGCTGGAGACGTATAAAAGACCATTTCAAAAGTGATTTACTTTTTAAAAGAACTTTATCTGAAAAGAAAAAGATAATATTTTTCCTATGGGACAATGGACTTGCAAAGCCTCACTTCATTTTAAGAGTAAAAAGAACCCATGTTGAAAACTCCACTAACAGTTTTATGCCGGTGATAATTTATCTACATACCATTTCAATAAATATTTTGTTTCCTAAGACTAGATATGTGGTACCTTTTATTGACCATTAAAAACCATCACTTTCCTTCAATTTAATACAGTTAGGCAATCATCAGTAGTTGCTTAGTCCTCACTTTTTGCTAAACATTACCTGACTCTTGGGGAATTACAAAGGAAGTAGAAATCATGGCTTTTGCCCTCCAGGGCTTATAAGACAAGTACAGAAATATACAGAATTCCAAATGACCAACTTTGATATAAAAACATAAACACAAGTCACAATCACACAACAACGGTTTATGGTACCTGAAGTGCAGCTGGAGACAAGGCTGTCTGGGGATTCTCTCAGCAAAGCCCTTGAGCTCCAGGCTCCTGTGGCCAAATGTGGGCCCTTAAAGAGAACTGCACCTCAGAGCACAGAGCTCCAGGGAGCAATCTGCCCAGCCCCTCACTGCTGAACAAGTTAAGTGGGATGAAGCCATTATTGCAATAGCCAGAGATCAAGAATCTCCAGTTTCTGTGAGGAATAGCTGCGTCTACATAAGCTGGTATAAGGGTGGCTATTAAAGTGACTCATTTTAGGCAGGGGAAGATCTGGTTGTTCTGAAGTCCTGAGGATTGACTTTGGATTGCCTTCCCTTTCACAATTTCTTTCCTAATTCTCTCACTTCTTTGTTTTCATGAATCTTGATTTTAAAAGCATCCTATTGAAGAGAGAAACAGTAAGTCAACTTATAGGTATACATTCAAATACTTGTGAGACTTTGGAGAAATAGTAACAAGATTCATTGTCTGTAGCACTCATTCATGTGTGCATGAAGCATTCTTTCAACGCTTTATTGAGGGCCTTCATTGTACTAGCCCCTGTGCTGGCCACAGTAGCGTCCTCCTTTCTCCCAATACTGTTCTGTTCCATCTCGTTCTCAAGTTCCAGAAACAAGGAGTAAGTTTCCTCCCTCCCTACATCATCAAGTCTGTCAAATCTACCCCCCAAATATTTACTATATTCATTTCCTTCTCTATACTCACTGCCAGCATTCTAGTTGGGAAACACATCTCTTGCCAGGATAATGACATTTGCCTCCTTGTATTCAACGTGCTCCCAACCTTACCTGTTTCCAGCTCATCATGCTCCAAACCACCTCTAAATGCAGAATGCATAAAATCTACCCTTGAGAATATTAAAATCCTTTGGGTGAGCTATTTGATCATAGAACAGTTATGTGAATATTAATAAGTTTTAGTATAATAATATCACTCCAGTGGTTTATCTGAAGAAAATTATTTTTGAAAAAGAAAATAGCTCTATGCAGAAATGTAAATAATTATTTAAATACTAAATAAATACTTA
Source organism: Aepyceros melampus (assembly GCA_006408695.1). Lineage (NCBI taxonomy): Eukaryota > Metazoa > Chordata > Mammalia > Artiodactyla > Bovidae > Aepyceros > Aepyceros melampus. The sequence goes on along the minus strand of SJXQ01008084.1, from coordinate 473,881 downwards.
ATAGCAGTGGGAAATTTAGAAAATATTAACATTAACATTAACATTTAGAAAACATTAACATTTAGAAAATATTAACATTGGAAAAATACACAAGCAAGGTGATTTATTAGTACAGTGATTACAATGAATGCAATGATTACATAAGTATAATATCTCTGTATGAACATAGAAGCATTTACTAAATAATATGTGAAACTTTAAGATGAAAAACAACTTTACAATGAGAAGTATGTAAATACATATGCATACACATCTTGAGTAGAATGTAGTCTTGACATACATGCATTATTTGTATATATTTGTTCTCCTCCAACTGATCTATAAAATTTAATAAAATACTAAACAAAATAAATATATAAGTCCAAAAGTTTCTGATTTTCTCATGATCACTTTTCCAGTGCTTCTCCTAAAATATCAATTATACCATTTTTTCATAAACATTTGGAGCCCCTGTTTTTGGAGTTTCTAGAGTACATACATGGTCTGCATGTTGGGTAATTCAGGATTGACTGATGGGAAGGGGCTTCTAACTTTCTTCTATACCTCTTCACGGGCATCCCTGGTGGCTCAGATGGTAAAGCATCTGCCTACAATGTAGGACACCCAGGTTTGATCCCTGGGTTGGGAAGATCCGATGGAGATGGAAATGGCAATCCACTCCAGTATTCTTGCCTAGAGATTCTCATGGATGGAGGAGCCCGGTGGGCTACAGTTCATGGGTTCCCAAAGAGTTAGACATGACTGAGTGACTTCACTTTATACCTCTTCACTGTTTGTCTTGTTATGTGCTGTGCTTAGTGTCTGACTTTGTGACTCCATGGACTATAGCCCACTAGGCTCCTCTATCCGTGGGGATCCTCCAGGCAAGAATACTGGATTGAGTTGCCATGCCCTCCTCCAGGGGGTCTTCCCGGCCCAGGGATGGAGCCCAGGTCTTTACAAACAAATTATTGTTAGTTTTGTTTCCAAGGTGGTTCACTGGTAATCTACTTGCCAATGCAGAAACCACAGGAGATGGAGGTTTGATCCTTGGGTTGGGAAGATCCCCTGGAGGAGGGAATTGGCAAGCCACTCTAGGATTCTTGCCTGGAGAATCCTCATGGACTGAGGAGCTTGGTGGGTTATAGTCCATGGGGTCACAAAGAGCTTGACAGACTGAGTGAGCAAAACCACAAATTATTAATAGTTCTCTAGTTAATATAAAATTCAATTACATAGAGATAAACAGATGAATTTCAAATTTTTACTTGTTTGGTTATAATATTCAATGGTGAACACCAAAGTGTTCAGTTCAGTCACTCAGTCGTGTTCAACTCTTTGAGACCCCATGGACTGCAGTGGGCTTCCCTCTCCATCACCAACTCCTGAAGCTTGCTCAAACTCATAGCTTAAGAAATAAAACAAGACATATAATTACAGACTCAATGGGATTCAATTCAGTTCAGTTCAGTCGCTCAGTCGTGTCTGACTCTTTGCAACCCCATTAATTGCAGCATGCCAGGCCTCCCTGTCAATCACCAACTATCGAAGTTTACCCAAACCCATGTCCATCAAATCGGTGATGCCGTCTAGCCATCTCATCCTCTGTCGTCCCCTTCTCCTCCTGCCCCCAATCCCTCCCAGCATCAGTCTTTTCCAATGAGTCAACTCTTCACATGAGGTGGCCAAAGTACTGGAGCTTCAGCTTTAGCATCATTCCTTCCAAAGAAATCCCAGGTCTGATCTCCTTTAGAATGGACTAGCAGGATCTCCTTGCAGTCCAAGGGACTCTCAAGAGTCTTCTCCAACACCACAGTTCAAAAACATCAATTCTTTGGCACTTAGCTTTCTTCACAGTCCAACTCTCACATCCATACATGACCACTGGAAAAACCATAGCCTTGACTAGATGGACCTTTGTTGGCAAAGTAATCTCTCTGCTTTTGAATATGCTATCTAGGTTGGTCATAACTTTTCCTTCCAAAGAGTAAGTGTCTTTTAATTTCATGGCTGCAATCACCATCTGCAGTGCTTTTGGAGCCAATAAATAAATAAATAAATAAATAAAGTCTGACACTGTTTCCCTATTTCCCATGAAGTGATGGGACCAGATGCCATGATCTTCGTTTGCTAAATGTTGAGCTTTAAGCCAACTTTTTCACTCTCCTCTTTCACTTTCATCAAGAGGCTTTTTAGTTCTTCTTCACTTTCTGCCATAAGGGTGATGTCATCTGCATATCTGAGGTTATTGATATTTCTCCCGGCAATTGTGAAGGAGATCAACCCTGGGATTTCTTTGGAGGAATGATGCTGAGGCTGAAGCTCCAGTACTTTGGTCACCTCATGCGAAAAGCTGACTCATTGGAAAAGACCCTGATGCTGAGAGGGATTGGGGGCAGGAGGAGAAAGGGATGACAGAGGATGAGATAGCTGGATGGCATCACGGACTCGATGGATGTGAGTCTGAGTGAACTCCAGGAGTTGGTGATGGACAGGGAGGCCTGGCGTACTGCGATTCATGGGGTCTCAAAGAGTCAGACATGACTGAGCGACTGAACTGAACTGAACTGAACTGAATCCTGATTCCAGCTTGTGCTTCCTCCAGCCCAGCATTTCTCATGATGTACTCTGCGTATAAGTTAAATAAGCAGGGTGACAATATACAGCCTTGATGTACTCCTTTTCCTATTTGGAACCAGTCTGTTGTTCCATGTCCAGTTCTAACTGTTGCTTCCTGATCTGCATACAGGTTTCGCAAGAGGCAGGTCAGGTGGTCTGGTATTCCCATCTCTTTCAGAATTTTCCACAGTTTCTTGTGATCCACACAGTCAAAGGCTTTGGCATAGTCAATAAAGCAGAAATAGATATTTTTCTTGAACTCTCTTGCTTTTTCCATGATCCAACTGATGTTGGCAATTTGATCTCTGGCTCCTCTGCCTTTTCTAAAACCAACTTGAATATCTGGAATTTCACGGTTCATGTATTGCTGAAGTCTGGCTTGGAGAATTTTGAGCATTACTTTACCAGCGTGTGAGATGAGTGCAATTGTGTGGTAGTATGAGCATTCTTTGGTATTGCCTTTCTTTGGGACTGGAATGAAAAAAACACAGGTTTTTCCAGTCCTGTGGCCACTGCTGAGTTTTCCAAATTTGCTGGTGTATTGAGTACAACACTTTCACAGCATCATCTTTCAGGATTTGAAATGGCTCAGCTGGAATTCCATCACCTCCACTAGCTTTGTTCGTAGTGATGCTTTCTAAGGCCCACTTGACTTCACATTCCAGGATGTCTGGCTCTAGGTAAGTGATCACACTATCAGGATTTCTGAGTCGTAAAAATCTTTTTTGTACAGTTCTTCTGTGTATTCTTGCCACCTCTTCTTAGTATCTTCTGCTTCTGTTAGGTCCATACCATTTTTGTCTTTTATTTTGCCCATCTTTGCATGAAATATTCCCTTGGTATCTCTAATTTTCTTGAAGCGATCTCTAGTCTTTCTCTTTCTGTTGTTTTCCTCTATTTTATGTCTCCACAAATAGAAATGAGAGGATTATTTTGATAACTCAATTTTTAAAAAAATATACTTTTAGGTGAAACAAAGAGTTTGTAGCTTCCTAGGGACAGATTACTTTTCTACACAACTCAAATCACAGATTCCAGAAGCTTTCCCTTCACTTTCCAGGCATACAAAACTCAGGTCACTGCAAAGCAGGGAGGTGGCTAAGTACAAAGCAGATGTGTACGCCCACGTACTTTGAAGAAAACACTCAGGGAAGCTTCTAAAAAGGAAGGTATTGGTACAGCTGCACCGATACTATGATTTCAGATCATGAACTATAAGGCAGAGTTCTTTAATCAGCAGACAAGAGCAGTACTTTATTGAACAATATCAAGAGTTTTAAATATACCTCTTAAGTTCTATGGGCTTCCCTCATGGCTCAGCGGTAAGGAATCTGCCTGCAATTCTGTTAAAATAAATAGAAAATATAAGCTAAGGATAAAGAGACCTAGAGTGTGCGAAAGACTATTCATATACCTTTTCAGTGTGTGTGTGTGTGTGTGTGTGTGTCCCAGAGGCAGAAATTGAGTTGTGCTCAGTTGCTCAGTCATGTTTGGACTCTGTGATGCCGTGGACTGCAACCCCACCAGGCTTCTTTGTCCATGGACTTTTCCAGGCAAAACTACACTGGAGTGGGTTGCCATTTCCTCCTTCAGGGGATCTTCCCAACCCAGGGATGGAACCCTCATGGGTAGGCAGAGTCTTTACCACTGCACCATCTGGGCACCCTGAAGTTGAATTAGTCATGCTTCTAGCACACCATTCACACACATCTGTGTCAGGTCACTCGATTTGTTGAGTCTCTTTCATTCAAATTTCCTTTTCTTCTCTTTACTCCTTATAACAAACAACCATTGTAATAGACTTGATGTGTGTTTCTTTATTTGTACATATTGTTTTGTGCTATGCATTTAAAATTATATAAATGGCATTGCGCTGTAAATCAGTGTGACTTAGAATGCTGATCCCCAAATTTTTTGTTACAAGTCAGCATTACAATAAGCAAAAAAATTGAGAATTAGTGTAGAAACATTTTTCCTATATTTTGTATGTGATTATATTTATTCAAATGTAATTATATGCCTTTGGAACCTAATAATAAAAAATTGCCCTATATTTTGCATATCCTTGCTTTTTTACACTTTGTTTTACTAATAATTATTTTGATTTCATTTTATGGTCTAATAGGCCTGTGACTCATTAGAAATTTAATGAAACTGGTCCTTTACCACAATTTGAGAAGCACTACTAAGGTCTTTATTGTGCTTACTACTTTTTCCATTCAGCATTGTTAAGCTCTATCTACAATCTGAGTATTTGGTAACTTCCTTTAATCTTCTTTCTATTCCAAGTCTTACAAAGTGAATATTATTTGACACCAAAGCTTGTGCTTTTTAAAACTGTATTTTAAATTAATATCTAAGTTCATTTCATTATGATCAAAGAACATAATTTTGATGATCTTATTCTTGAGACAGAGTTCACAAATTACTTTGAGACAAAGGAATTATCAAACAAGTAATGGTCCCATGTACCTAAATCATAACTACTCTCCAATAATGATCTGCTTTCAAGAAGAGCATTAATATTTTTCCTTTAATAAGGAAAATGAACTAAAGATAGATAAGGATTAGCCTTGTAAACACAAGTTTTGGTGCAAATGGCTAATCTTGAGCACTGATAGTAGGGTTGACTGCTGGCTTGTACAGCATGCCTCTGTAGCAGGTTTGAAAGCCTTTGGGGAAGGCTGGATGTTGAAATTTCAAGCTCTTGTTAATCTCACTTTCACTGGGAAATAGTTGAAAGCCCAATAGATAAATTCAGATCATGACATTTAATCCAGTCTACAACTGGCTCAAAATTGTCCTTTCCAAATCACAAATCCAGTATTCTTGGCCCTCTCTCCCATTTCCCACGTCCTTATCTAGGTTTGCTTCTGCTGGTAACTCAAAAGCATTAAGTAAGCCAAGGTAGATGGGAACCCTCCCTGAATAAATCTGTATGTTGACCCTTCTTAAATAAACAGAGTAGGGCAGATTCTACTCTGCAACGAATGTGACCTCTTTCAAATCCCCAGGGATGACTAACTAGTTAAAGTGTGACTTAGAAAAAAAAATGACCTAATGTTTAAGTGACCTTGTACTGGAAATGTTCTCCTTCCTAATTTGCTCTTTTTGTACCACAAAGCTATGGGAAGGGTCAAATGAGATCATATATGAAACTGCTCCAGAGACAAAGACAAAATTGAATTGCTTTGTGCTGTTAAGATTGGTATTGTTGCATGAGATTTGAATCTAGTGTTGGTTAAGTTTGGAAACATAATTTTAAAACTTTACTTTTTGACCCATATATTTTCATAAATTTTAAATTTCCAAATTATTTTTTATTTGCAGAAAAGAAGATACTACAGAGTCCCCTATCTCTATCACCCAGTTCCTTTAACGTTAAACATCTGATATCACCAAAGCTTGTTTGTCAAAACTTAAGAAACCAATCCTAGTAGTTACTCTTACCTAACTTCCATGCTTTATTCAGATTTCATCAGTTTTTACACTAATGCCCTTTTTTCTGTTCCAGGGTCTGATCTGGGATACATTACATTTAGTTGTCTTATCTCCTTAGTCAGTTTTGGTAACAGTGTCTTAGTCTTTCCCTATTGTTTATGAGCTTGACTGTTTAGAGAAATACACCGTGGTATACTTGTCAATTTGGATTTCAATGCTCCATACTTTTTTTTGTTGACTTTTGTCTAAGCAAAATTTTACCCAAATGCCTTCTCTTTTTTACTATAAAATTGTCCATTAAAAATAGAAGAATCACAAAGAAGTAAATCGTCTTAATAATTAAACCATAATTTTCATAAATTCCTTGCTATGGAAAGTCTAAATACCTTACCGATACTCTTTTCCCAGATCTCAATACATGACTATTAAATGAACACCAACTGATAGATCATGTTTGCTATATTTCATAGAAGAACCACAGTGAAATCAGAGAAGTGTGCCAGATTAAATGAATTTAAGCTGCATGAGGCTGAGAGGAATTCATGTTGTTGATATTAACACATCACTTGATTATTTCAAAAATACCCTTTATACTTTAATACACAGTCAACAAAAAATGATATATCCAGCAAAATTTAGCTAAGCACATTGTAAGTAAAATTGATTAATCTTGAAAAATGAATTATTTAATTGATAATATAGTTAAAAGGGCTTCCCTGGTGGCTTAGGCGGTAAAGCATCCACCTGCAATGCAGGAGACCACTTGCAATTCAGGAGACCTGGGTTCAAAACCAAAGGAAATGAAGCACCGGCAGCACTTACGGGACCTCACGTTTACCTCTCTCTCACACACACTCCTCAAGCATATATATATGCATATCACACAGACACAATGACAGGGGAAACTTGATTAAAAGCACTTAAGTAAAAGACCATGAAAATCATGCATAAGGACAAAAAAATAAAATGATTATTTTATAATTGGAACATTATGAAATTTAATTCCAAAAATGCTAAAAAATATTCAACTAAATGTCTATTAGTCTGGGGATAGTTTAATTTAAAAAAAAAAAACAAAGTAGATTTATTTCATAAATAGAGAGATTAAAGAGAAACACACTGTGATGGAATCAGGAATGATCAAGAACTCTTTTTTCCATCCTCACTTTCATAAGTGTAGCTCAGAATCATTTCTGTGTATTTAAGGAAATTCTCATCTTTCTACAGCTGGAACTTTCAGGAAAACCATCTGCACTCAGAGTATTGATGAGTTCTGAAAGTAAAAAGCCCATTAGTCACTTTCAGATAGATCGTCATACTGATCTATTCACCTTTCACAGTAAGCAGATTGTTAAAAACAAGCTTTTGCAATTTTGCTTGAAATTCAGGAGACAAGGAGAGAAAATAAGATACACAAAGCTAAGTAGCCTTGCCAACGTTTTCCAGTAAATCCTTTACAGATCAGTCACTCCTGTCAAAACCCGAGGCAAAAAAAAAAAAACAACAAAAAACCTGAGCCAGAGGTGCCAAAAGAGTAGTATAAGTGCCAGGATCTCTTATATTTTGGTAATTCAGACATTTCAAAATACAGAAATTAATTATGCTACTTTCCAATTATGCACTAAGTACTATTTTAACAAAATATTTCCTGTCAAAGTACCATTATGTTCTTGTTACTAGGAGACTAATAAAGATACACATTCATACAAGTTTTTATGCTAAAAGGTATAACTACTATTTTTAAGAGGTATCTTTCATTTTTAGACATTAATTAAATCTGATATTTTAAGGACAATTTTATAAAAAAATATGACAGAAAGTAATGCAGAAACACTATTTCTATCTCTGTGTTCTAAAAGTACTTTGAACTTACCTCATGGGATTTTTTCCATTGTTTTGTATCAGATTAAACCAACTGAAATTGAGACATTAATCATTTTGATCTACAAAAATGGCAATTTTATATGGTTTAACTTCTTAGGTGCACATGTGTCTATTTTTTCCCCAACTGCAAGCGACCTGAATGTACAAGACTATACGTTATTTGCCTTTCCATCTCAGGAACATAGCATGCAGGACTGGCGAATAGCAGATATACAGTAAATGTTTATTATTCTCAAACAAATGAATGAATGAACGGAACTCAGAATTTCCGTTCCGTTCAGTCGCTCAGTCGTGTCCGACTCTGTGACCCCATGAATCGCAGCACGCCAGGCCTCCCTGTCCATCACCAACTCCTGGAGTTCACTCAGACTCATGTCCATTGAGTCCGTGATGCCATCCAGCCATCTCATCCTCGGTTGTCCCCCTTCTCCTCCTGCCCCCAATCCCTCCCAGCATCAGGGTCTTTTCCAATGAGTCAACTCTTTGCATAGGTGGCCAAAGTACTGGAGCTTCAGTTTTAGCATCATTCCTTCCAAAGAAATCCCAGGGTTGATCTCCTTCAGAATGGACTGGTTGGATCTCCTTGCAGTCCAAGGGACTCTCAAGAGTCTTCTCCAACACCACAGTTCAAAAGCATCTATTCTTCAGCGCTCAGCCTTCTTCACAGTCCAACTCTCACATCCATACATGACCACAGGAAAAACCATAGCCTTGACTAGACGGACCTTTATAAATTGGTGACGGAAGGGATGTCCTCCTTTCTGGGATGTAGCCCCAATAAGGACAAATACCCCTTTCAGAATAAAGTAGAAGGTTGCTTTATTTTGCTTCATTTGTATTTTAAAGTTGTGCTTCTACAAGGGCAAATATCTAGATGACTGGCTATGTATTTTACCCTCCTATATAAATTTTAATGTGTGCATATAGTTTAAAAGTGAAGCATAATTACAGTAATAGAATTTCTACTGCTTTTACATACATTATATATCATACAAATAGGAACTATTATAGTCCTGCCAGGTGTGATGGCATCACATATATGTGAATTCTGTATTTAGATACTTATAATTTGTGGACAATTATATTAATGAAGGAAACATTTATCTCATTAGAGCTAAAGAAAATAGACTATAGTAATCTGTGGGGAAAATGTAATACAGAGTGGTTTTGGCTTAAGAAATTGGAAAATTCTCAATTTTTTCCCCATTTTTACTCCTGTAAAGATATCCTTATTGTCATATGATTTTATGGCAAAACCAATACAATATTGTAAAGTAATTAACCTCCAATTAAAATAAATAAATTTATATTAAAAATTATACTCCTATATATTGTATGACATAGGAATATAGCCAATATTTTATAATAAATGTAAATGGCTATAATCTTTAAAAATTGTGAAATAATATGTTGTATACCTGAAACATATAATATTGGACATCCTCTACACCTCAATAAAAAAATGATATCCCTTGTATTATTCATTGCCTATTCACCTGCATGCCTTTCTGCTAAGCAAAACTTGCTTCTCCATGGCTGATAACAAGGCTTGTTTATGAGATAAAGAGGGCTTCCCAGGTGGTGCTACAGATAAAGAACCCACCTGCCAAGGCAGGAGATGTAAGAGACACTGGTTTGATCCCTGGGTAGAGAAGATCCCCTGGAGAAGAGCACAGCAACCCATTCCAATATTCTTGCCTGAAGAATCCCATGGACAGAGGAGCTTGGCATAGGGTCCATAGGGTTGCAAAGAGTCAGATATGACTAAAGCGACTTACCATGCACATGAGATAAAGAACCTAGCCTGTTGTTCATTTTTGCAGTGAAAGGCTGAAAAGTCCCCCAGAAGTGCTTGGTTAGGGAACTCTGGTAGTGGAGAGATAACATAGGAACTTTCTATTTATACTTAATAGTACTTATTCTATGCCCGGCATTGTAGTAGGCGGTGTGCCTCAGCTTCAGGAACGTAGTGTGGAAGAGACAAAAAATAAACAACTTTCCCATCTTTACTGTCCAGTAGTGATAAAAGAGAATGAATGGAAACCAACTCAGGTTAAAAGAAAAGCATGTGAGGGTGGCTGCCCTTTAGGTAGGGTGGTCAAAAGAGGCCTCTCCGAAGAGGTGCTATCTGACCAGTGCCCTCGATGAAGCAAGGAGTGAGACGTGCAGACACCTGAAGGAGCCATAGAATAGCAACGATGGTGCCCCAGGTGCTACTTGGAAATGGCTGGACATGGCACCAGAGTGCTGGCATTCAGCCAAACTGGCTTCTTTTAGCTTACTTTCAATCAGATTCTGTCCAACCAAGTCATCTGAAGTTCACCAGATTACTCTCTGGGAACTTTTTCCATATTCCATGCTCACCTCCAAGAAAGACACTTACTTTGGGCAGAGGAAAACATCTGGGGAAGTCAGTCTTGGGTCCTACATATTCCTGGCATTTTGCTAGTTCAACCACTGTAGACAAGTGTCACCCAGTTTTCCATGGAATCATTGCCCTCCAGAATCCAGATAAGGCTCCAGGGCTCTCTCTAGCTCTGCAGCTGCCTCTAGAAACCCGAGAAAGCCACATCACCGGTGAGCCTGGTCAGACAAAGAACCTTCTGTGGAGCAGGCGGTGTGGGAGGGCTCTGCCTTGTACCAGGACTCTCACACACTCACACCAGGCTTCACACACCCACAGAGCCTGCGGAGACAGTGGTCAGTTTCACAACAGTGGAGTTCATGCATGCTTTCTTGTTCGGTGAAGTCCCATACCTTTTGGGGAAAATATAAAGATCAATAAAATATATCAGTTCTCCAGTTTATGATTTAATGGATGAGATGGATAATGTTCCTGTAGTACTAAATATTATGAGTGGTACATGGTCTAAGGAAGTATGAAAAAATAAGAGGCTGATTTCAACTGGAGACATGAAATCAGGTACTATGTAAAGTGTCCAACAAAGTGCCCAGCACACAGTAAACACTCAATAATTTTTGGTTATTATACTATGATCAGGATTGGCTTCACATAGGAAGCAGCATTTGAGACAAGGTAGGATTGGCAGACATATCATAGGATGCCCAGTTAAATATATATTTCAAATAAACAACAACAATAAATTTTTAGTCTATGTCCAAATATTGAATGGGACACACTTACACTAAAATATATTTGCTGTTTATTTGACATTCAAATTTAACTGGGCATCCTAGTTTTTTATTTGCTAAATCTGGTAACTCCTTAGAAAAGAAAATTCGATAAAGAGCAGGGAAATAAATTAGCAGGTCCAAAGTTACAGAAACTGAAAAGAAATAATATTTTCATGGCATTTTATGTTTTCCAATAATTATTAACACTTACTACTGAGTACTTACTGTGTGGCAATCTGAGGACTTTACAAAGATTAACTTATTTATTCTTCATAAAAAGTGTGTGGTAAGTTATCACTGGGAGGAATCTGAGGCATAAAGAAGTAGAGTACTTTGCCCAAAAGCAGAGCTGGAAATGGTGTAGCTGGGATTATGAATCTAGGATATTTGGCTTCAGGGGCTGCCTGTCCTAACCATTCTGATAGAGGGAAGTCATCTCTGCTCACAGTAAGCTTACTGAAGCCCTTCAAGATCAGTTCATCATCATAGTCAGTCAAAAGATCCACCAACCATCATTCCTATGTAAACTGAAACCTCAGTTGTCCAATCTCTACCACCTGGTAGGCTATGGCTAGCCTGCCTCTGTATTCTAACCCTCTGTATTCTTTCAAGTACTCCAACAGTAGGTCCTCCCATGTTCCCCCTTGCATTTCCAAAGTCACTGTGTTCCTGGAATGTGGAATTTTCCACAAACTGGGGTGCCTTTGCAATAGCTTATTGGAAGCAAACAAGCTTGGGGAATTGAGCAAGAAATTCTAGGACAACAACCTTACAGAAGGAGCAAGGGAGGCAGGGTGCATGTTGACTGTCTCAATGGGACAAAGATAATGATTAATCAGACCTCCTGCAGATTTAAATGGGATGGGGACTGGAAGAAGAGGCAGTCTTCCTTTCTTTCAGCTGGGTGCTCGTCTTGAGTCAGCCCTACCCACGGCAGAGATGTTTTCCGTGAGGGACCTCTGCCTGGTCCTGAGTTTGGTGGGTGCAATTCAGGTATGGCCTTCTCTGTTTCCTTTTCTCTTTCTCTCTGGTGTTTATTCTACAAAGAGCTTGCAGGTCTGAGTCAGGTATGTGTATGTCATCACACACTGCTGGCTTTATAAACTATAGCCTGTGGAGGCAAGTTCCCAGATGGGACTGACATCTCAAGAATACAGGGAATATGATCCTGAGAGAGAGACTTAGCTGGACCAAAGTGTATAAATTCTCAGGGGAAGCTTCTGCATCTGTAGCTTGGTTTTATATTGTTTGTTTGTTTTAAAGAGAAGAAATCTTTGCTATCTTTGTTGCTGTAAAGCCTTGGGATTGCTAGCTAACAGAATATTCTTATGATAAGAATTTTTAACCTAATTATTAATTTCTATTTGCCCATAACATGCAGAGCAATGGTTTAACATAGCTTTTCTAAAAGTTTGTTTTGTGTTTAAGACAAAAGAAAATTACTATTTTAAAAAACAAATTACACAGTAAAATCAGAAGAGATTAATTGATAAAGCAATATGCTTTTGGAAGAAACTGTATGCTTTTAAGATAATCACAAATATTGTAATAATTCCTAAAGTTTGACTACAGGGATCTACACAAAAGAAGAGAAATTTCATTCAACAGTACTTTTGAAACACATTAATCTTACGAAAACATGATAAATCTGTTCTAAAAATTCAGTTACTTCCAGGCTGTGAACTGTCTTGGTTTATTTCTTTTTCTTACTACTTATAAACCCTACCAGAGTAGAAGAAACTAAAGAGTATTTCTAACATAATTTTCTCCCGTACAGTAAGCAACAAATAACCACTTTTATAGGAAATAAGACTAACATCACTTGCTAAAGTTATATTTTGAATAATGCATAAATTTCATTTATTTGTCCACTATTGGCATAAATATTTAATTTTTACCTGTTTTTATTATCTTGTCATTTTATTCCAAAGTACGTCTAAATTTGTAATTTTACTTTTTAAAACAAAATGATTGTACTTGTTCCTTTAAATAAATTGCTCTTGATTGCTTGAATTCACATTACTATTATTGGTTTTTTTTTTAATGAGACAGAAAATACTAACTAATTATAAAAATAAACTACTGAGGGCTTTCCTAGTGGCTCAGTGGTAAAGAATCCACCTGCCAATGCAGGAGATGCAAGAAATGCAGGTTCAATCCCTAGTCTGGAAGATCCCACATGCCAAAGAGCAGATAAGCCTATGCTCCAGAGCTATTGAGCCTGTGCTCTAGAGCCTGGGAACCGCAACTACTGCAGCCCGAAAGCCCTAGAGTCTGTGCTCCACAACAAGAGAACCCACGACCACGCACACCATAAGTGGAGAGGATTCCCAAAACTGGAGAAAAGCCAGCACAGAGAAAATAAATAAATACAATGATAATAAAAATGAACTACTGAGATTAAGATAGTCGTAAAACTCCCTGCAAGTTAGTGGTACAAAATAAAAACAGTTAAAACCTAAAACAACATTGATGTATTAAGTTATACCATCTTGTTGGAAGAATATTTATATAGCCTATTTCACTCATTGATACCAATAGAAAAAATTTTTTTTAATTTTTATTTCTAATTATAAGATGTTCAAAAAAAGTTGTCAATCTTGGATCTTTTTTTTTTCTTTCAGTATACTTTTTATTTCAAATAAAAGAAATTATTATGTGAGTAACCCTAAAAGCATTTCTGAATCTCAACTGGCCACATATGTGTCTTCAGTATATGGTTGTTTAAATTTTGGACCCTAAGGTCATTGTAGATGTTTGAAGGAGACACAGACCTGAAGTGTAGGTTTTTTCCTACTAAAACAGGAGTTAGAGGAGAGAGAACTCTTGAGTTTCTCCGTTATTTTTCTATCTCCAGATATGAATGAAAATGTAAATTTTAACTGTTGATTCAAATAATTTTTCTTTAATAACAGATCCTTTAAAACTCCTAACATTTGCTAAAGGTTTGATTAGTGTCAAACACAGTTAAGGTTTATATACTAATCTCCTTTAACCTCACAACTCCACAAAATAGGCCTTCTGGATTTTCATCCAAAAGATAAGAAAACTGAAGCTTATAGAGCCCCTTGGATCCCTTGGTCAGGATTTATAGGCATGCCAGTGTCTCCTCTTTATCTGCTTAAAGATCACCTCTCTTTTTTGTGTGTGTTATCCTTAAAGACAGCAGATGATAGTGATCCTGTCGGTGGTGAATTTTTAGCTGAAGGAGGAGGGGTGCGCGGCCCAAGACTTGTGGAGAGACAGCCATCCACCTGCAAAGAGACAGGCTGGCCCTTCTGCGCTGATGAAGACTGGGTAAACCATGGGCACGGGGACTGGGGCAGGAGAGTCCTTTCCTGGGTACATGGATTGAATCAGGACAGTCCTTCCTGGCCTGCTGGCAGTGCATGCAAGCTGCCACTTCAGGTCACTGAAAACTTGTCCAGTAGGAAATAACCTAATTAACCTACATATCAAATAAAAGAAGACAAGTAGAAAAGAACCGGTCCAGAGAGCACTGCTTAAATTACCTCCCAGACTCTGAGTCATTGGTGGGATTAACAGATTGGATTTTAGTTGCATGTTCAGACACTGAGTATCAGGGGCCTCCAGATTTCATGGGTCCTAATCTATGGTTAAGCGGACTCTGGTCTCTGACTAGCCCTCTGAAAGTACTTTTAGGTCAAGAAATGATCTGAAGAGGCTGAAGAGGAGAACAGTGGGGGCTCACGGAAACCTGCAAAATTTTACTGGCTCTGAGAGACAGACTATTTTATTAACTTTTTAAAAATTTACTGAAGTGTAGTTGATTTACAATATTATTTTAATTTCTATTATATAGCAAAGTGACTTAGTAATACATATGTGTATTCTTTGTCACACCCTTTTCCATTATGATTTATCACAGGATATTGACTATAGTCCCTAGTGCTATTCAGTAGGGCTTTGCTGTTTATCCATCTTGCATATACTAATTTACATCTGCTAATCCTAGACTTCCAATCCATCCCTCCTCCACCCTCCCTCCCTCTTGGCACCCATAAGTCTGTTTCTGAAAGACAGACTCTTAATTTTTCCTCCTTGTTTCCAGGGTGAAAAATGCCCTTCTGGCTGCAGGATGAAAGGGTTGATTGATGAAGTCAATCAAGATTTTACAAGCAGAATAAATAAACTAAGAGATTCACTATTTAATTATCAGAAGAACAATAAGGACTCTAATACATTGACCAGGAACATAGTGGAACTTTTGAGAGGGGATTTTGCCAAAGCTAACAGTAAGTATTACAGTTAGTGCATACAACAAAAACAACAAAAATCAGAAATAGATAGGATGTCTTCTTGTAACAACTGTGATTTTATTCCAGGATACTTTAAGTAGAAACACATATCTTTATGATATCCCTGAATTTTAAGGAGGGGCCTTGTTTTAGTCATTTTTATCATGTAAAACAAGGTAGTTTAGCATTATTTAGGTCACAAAGTAAGTCAGAATTTTGGACTGAAGACTAGAATTTAAATGTGTTCTTTTTAAGAGTATATTCTGCAAATAAGATGAGCCCAACATTCTGAGTAGAGATTTCTGTTTCTGCCTTACAAAGGAAGGTACTGAGAGGTCAAGTGACTTGCCCAAAGGCACAAAGCTCTCATGTGGTGGGGCTGGGAGTGCAATTCAGACTCCACCGAGCTTCTTAGAAAGTCTTTTGCTTTTTTAAAAATATGGAGTCATGTTGCCTCTTTCTCCCAGGCCTAGCACTAAGTCTCATTAGGACCAGGAAACTTCAGACTTGCTCTGGGCATGAGCAGCAAGTTTAGTAAGAGACTCCAGCTCATGAAACCTTGCCTTCACTCTTTATATCATTGAGAGACTCAACTAATTAATTTTATGGTGCAAGAGCAACTGGCAAGTGAATGATCCTGCTGACTTATGAAAAAAGAAAGTTTACAAACAATTTCAAACCTATAGCTGGGGAGAAAACCTTTTCAGTAAGAAAATCCAAGAATATATTCAAGTTCCTTGATTAAGGATATAATGAAATAATTGGAATATGATTAAACATTATTTTATCTCAATTATACCTTTAAATTTTCAGAGATTTATTTGAAGAATACACCTTAATTAATATTCATGGATGACTGCAGGATATTGCCCAAATATCAAACACCTAATAGATTTGAAAATCACAAATTAAATGTTTAGAGTAGAAACTATTATAGAAGTAAAACAGGGAATATCCATAAGCAAATTGCCTTCTTTTTCTTACTAACACAAGCAAATCACTCAGCAGCTACTTCAGTATCCGTATTTTCCATTTCAGACAATGATAATACATTTAACCAAGCATCAGAAGATCTGAGAAGCAGAATTGAGATCCTAAGGCGCAAAGTCATAGAACAAGTACAGCATATCAACCTTCTGCAGAAAAATGTCAGGGATCAACTGGTAGATATGAAACGATTGGAGGTGAGTAACTATGTGGCTCTGACTTCAGATTTCCTTGTTTTTGAGTAGCAAGGAAAGGAAGGCAATAGTCATTCATTAAATACCTACTTACGTAGAGCAATGTGTTATAGCTATTATCTACCTACAAAGTAAGTATTATGGATCCTCTCTACAGATGAAAAAACAAGCTCAGTGTTATTAAGTAAAATTTTCAAGGGCATGTAAAATGGTAATTTCAAAACCAAATATTCAGCCTTTGCTTGTCTTATTCCAAGCCCTGCTTGTCCCTGACACCACCGTGTCTCTGAGTCTTCAGCTTCAGTCTCACAGAGGATCACATCATTAATGTTTCCTTTGGAGGGAATAGCATTTTCCTCTTGATCTATTCTAAGATAAATCCGGATAGTTCCTATTGTTTATCCTGGCCAGCCTTACAATACCCAAGTTCTCTTCCACTGAGGATGGTTGGTAGGTCTCCAAGTCAAACAAGTGAAACCAGTTTCCAAAAAGGAAGTTAATTACTAAGAACTCAACAGACCGTTTATTTACAGCTACCTTTTTTCTTTATTTTTCCCCCCTCTCTCTAGGTGGACATTGATATTAAGATCCGATCTTGCAAAGGGTCATGCAGTAGAGCTTTAGAACATAAGGTAGATCTGGAGGACTATAAAAATCAGCAGAAGCAACTTGAACAGGTTATTGCCATAAACTTACTTCCCTCTAGAGACATTCAATACTTACCACTGATAAAAATGAGTGTAGTTCCAGGCCCTGTTCCCAGAGAGTTAAAAAGCCAGCTTCAACAGACCCCTCCAGAATGGAAGTCACTGCTGGAAATGCAGCAGACGAAAATGGTGTTGGAAACTTTCGGTGGTGATGGACATGCCAGAGGAGACTCTGTACCTCATAGAACAGGATTAGCACCAGAAAGTCCCAGGAAGCCTGGAACCAGTAGTATTGGAAATGTGAACCCTGAGAGCTATGGACCTGGAAGCAGTGGGCGGCTCAGCCCCGGCCGCCCTGAGCCCGGAAGTGTTGGCACCTGGAGCTCTGGCCGCCCTGAGCCCGGAAGTGTTGGCACTTGGAACACCGGCCGCCCTGAGCCCGGCCGCCCTGAGCCCGGAAGTGTTGCACTTGGAACACCGGCCGCCCTGAGCCCGGCCGCCCTGAGCCCGGAAGTGTCGGCACTTGGAACACCGGCCGCCCTGAGCCCGGCCGCCCTGAGCCCGGAAGTGTCGGCACTTGGAACACCGGCCGCCCTGAGCCCGGCCGCCCTGAGCCCGGAAGTGTTGGCACTTGGAACACCGGCCGCCCTGAGCCCGGCCGCCCTGAGCCCGGAAGTGTTGGCACTTGGAACACCGGCCGCCCTGAGCCCGGCCGCCCTGAGCCCGGAAGTGTCGGCACTTGGAACACCGGCCGCCCTGAGCCCGGCCGCCCTGAGCCCGGAAGTGTCGGCACTTGGAACACCGGCCGCCCTGAGCCCGGCCGCCCTGAGCCCGGAAGTGTTGGCACCTGGAGCTCCGGCCACCCTGAACCCGGAAGTGTTGGCACCTGGACCAGCAGCCGCCTTGAGTCCGGAAGTGTTGGCACCAGGGTCACTGGAAGCTCTGGATCTTCAAGTTTTAGGCCAGATAGCTCAGGTCACGGGAACATTAGGCCTTCCAGTCCAGACTGGGGCAGCTTTAGAGAGGAAGGAAGTGTAAGTTCAGGGACAAAGAAAGAGTTCCACACAGGTAAACTTGTCAGTACTAAAGGAGAAAAAGAGCTTCTGATTGGTGATGACAAGGTCACCTCTGGTCACACAACTACCATTCGTCGTTCATGCTCTAAAGTCGTTACTAAGACTGTTACAGACGCCGAAGGTCGCACAGAAACGACCAAAGAAGTGGTAAAGTCTGAAGATGGTTCTGACTGTGGTGACGCAGACTTGGACTGGGACCGTACTTTTTCCACGAGGGGTAACCTAGATGATTTCTTTCTTAGAAACAAGGATGGTTTCTTCACCCATCCGTTACACGAGTTTGACGGCGGTAAGACACGCTTAGAATCCGATGTTTCAGCCTTAGGGGAAATTGGCTCTTCCAGCAGTAAAACTTCAACCCACAGCAAACAGTTTGTAAGCAGTAGCACAACGATCAACAGAGGTGGCTCTCGCATGAAAGCAAGAACTTTAAAATGGCAGACGAGGCCGAAGGCGTAGGGGATCTTGGCTTTAAAGGAGCACACGGCACCACGAAAGGCCATGCGCGTCCTGCCAGAGGTATCCACACTTCTCCTTTCGGGGAGCCTTCCCTGACCCCCTAGACTAAGTTCATTACTCCTGCAACGTGTCTCCCATAGCACCTTTTACTTCTTTCTTAGTCTTCTATCCTGCTTAATTGAAATTACATGATTTTGTGTGTGTGTGCGTGTGTGTGTGTGCGCGCGCGCGTGCTAGACTGTAAGTTCCATGGGGGCAGGGACTTTGTCTATCATGTTCATTTCTGTATTCCCAAACGCCTAGCAGTGTGGAGTCAGCATTCAATAAATACATGTTATATGAATGAATGAATTAATCCCTCGAACTCAATTTTAAATTTGTTTATTCAAATTCTTTTACCACTCAGAATGTGGGCTGTTGGAAATTGTCACTAACATATTAGTCATATTTTTAGTGTATGGCTCAGGTGACACTGAGGTCAGGTTAAAAATAAGTGATATTAGTACTAAATGCTAAAGATATCTCTGCTTATTATTTGCCATTAATCAGTATGTGGAAGTGAAATTACAAATTCATTGAGAAAAAGCCCCCTTGCAATTTGTACATATAAATGCTATTGACTTGCATGAGTTCCATCCCCTGTGTAA
The DNA here is from genome assembly GCA_006408695.1 of Aepyceros melampus. Taxonomy (NCBI): domain Eukaryota; kingdom Metazoa; phylum Chordata; class Mammalia; order Artiodactyla; family Bovidae; genus Aepyceros; species Aepyceros melampus. Next base: position 454,554 of record SJXQ01008084.1, on the reverse strand, counting down.
GCACATCCTTTCTCTATAAAGAGAAGGAAGAATGGAAGGAAGGGAGGGAAAGGAAACCAGTTACTTTCATTTAATCTAGGCCATTTAACTTTGTAAAGTTAAATGAGAGAAATTTCTTCCAACCAGCTTAATTTTTTTTTTTTTAGACTGTTATGATGTCCTCCAAACACATCCTTCAGGTGCCCAAAGTGGCATTTTCAGTATCAAGCTACCAGGATCCAGTAAAATTTTTTCTGTTTATTGCGATCAAGAGACCAGTTTGGGAGGATGGCTTTTGATCCAGCAAAGAATGGATGGATCACTGAATTTTAACCGAACCTGGCAAGATACAAGAGAGGTTTCGGCAGCCTAAATGTCAAGGGAGAAGGAGAATTCTGGCTAGGCAATGAATACCTCCACTTACTAACCCTGAGGGGCTCCATCCTTAGGGTTGAATTAGAAGACTGGGCTGGGAAAGGGGCTTATGCAGAATATCACTTGAGGGTAGGCTCTGAGGCAGAGGACTATGCCCTGGAGGTCTCCTCTTACAAGGGCACAGCGGGTGATGCTCTGATTGAGGGTTCTGTGGAGGAAGGGACAGAGTACACTTCTCACACTGGCATGCGGTTCAGCACCTTCGACAGGGATGCAGACAAGTGGGAAGACAACTGCGCTGAAGTCTACGGAGGAGGCTGGTGGTACAACAACTGCCAGGCAGCCAATCTCAATGGCATCTACTATCCTGGTGGCTCCTATGACCCCAGGGACAACAGTCCCTATGAGATTGAGAATGGTGTGATCTGGGTCCCCTTCAGAGGTGCAGATTATTCTCTCAAGGCTGTTCGTATGAAAATCCGACCCCTTGTGACCCAATAGGCTGAAGGAGTGGAAGTGAGAGGACTCTATTTAGTGAAGAAGAGAAAAAATTAAGGAAGAGAAAGGAGTTGAGATTCTTTACAGCCTACTAAAAATTCTCAGGTGCTATTTTATTATTCTTTGTACTGTAGCTAAATGTAACTGAGACATAGTAATGGTTATAAAATAAAGTTATATGAGTTTTTAATCTTTAAAATAGTTCCATGGGCTTTAAAATTTGTATTAAAATGCACCAAGGGACATACAGCACATCAGTAAGAGGAAGTGAGGTGGAAGGTCCTCTCTGCAACATTTAAGGGTATATAGTTTTGAAAATGTCTCCACTTCATACCACCCAGTCATAGGGTCATTGTAAAGCAAAAAGCAGTTTCATCTATTCTACTTGAATCATTTTAAACCAATATCTTAAGTTGCAAATCACTGAACTGAACAATGGCTGGCCTTTGTTTAGGAATTTACAAGTTACTATGTACATTAATCTCCTCCATTGGCAACAAATCCAGCAAGGCAGAAGGAGCATTCTTTCCTAATAGAGATAGAAACCTATCTACTTTTTAAGACTTCCAATGAAGACCTTAATGCAGGTTAAAATTTTTCCCCAGAGTCTAAACAATTTCTTTCAGAAAATACATGGAAAAAAGCATTTAAAATCTTTAAAATATTTGCAAGTAGTCCAAACACATTGAACTTAACACCTTAATAAAAAATTCCCACAGTTTTCATTTCACTTCATTTTTCACCAATCATAAAGTATGTTCTGTGATGTATTATTAAAGTAAGACAATTTTTGAAACCACTTCAATATGATCTATATAAATATAGTCATACATTCAATATATTTACATTGGTCAGTATTTTATTTGATCTAAGTTGCATCTTTGGTGGCCTTGGTTCCTGGCCCCGATTTTTAACTCATATTTTCTTCTAGTGAGAACCACTTACCACTTACCCTTGAAAATATATTAAAATATCACAAGCATATTGGGATCCCAGTACATTGCTCTCACTTGCATAACGTTTCCATCCCAGTGAAAATGCATCCTTTCTCCTAGGAAGGGATGAAAGGGAAGGAAGGATGGGAGGGAGAGAGGGAGAAGAAGGAGGGAGAGAGAAGGGGTAGGAAAAAGGAAAGGGCTCTGGGTGGTGCCTGGGGAAGTGGAAAAAAGGTAAGCAAAACAGCTTGCAAATGAGTCACATATAATGGTCCAATATTCTTGCATTTCCTTATGTGCTGCTGAAAATCCTTGCTACAAATAAGTGACTCTCTCCAGATCCTTATATAGATGGCTAAGAGCTTCTTCAGAATTTAAAAGGATTTTCATTTATTTCAGACATTAGTGTGTCATATTTCTAAGTCTATCTCCTTAGATATATCTACCCACACATCTGCCTACACACAATTTGAGTTGGAAGTAGAAGTATTTTATTTTCCAGAATATCACACTATTAGGGACAGAATTGGTCCCCAAATCAAAGTGACTTTAACTGTGAAGGGCCATTGTCTCCATCTATCTCTTAAATTGTATTTCTCTCTTGCTTTCTGGTATTCCACACCCTCCTGTCTTACCTCTCTCAGTCTGTAATTCACAACTCCTGGTCAGATCACTCCTTAAATGTAGGAGTTTTTTTATTGCAACAACTTTAGTACTCATTTTTATTACTTGGAATTAGGTTTGACACATGTGGCTTAAATAAGACAGAAACCTCTACAGAAATATGCCCCCATGAAATCTTGAGGAAGCCATCATCCTAATAGATAACTTTCACCCTCAAGTTTACCTCATGGCCCAAATATTTTGTCTTGGGCAGTTTGGAGGAGGAGAGACAGAGGAGAAAGAGGTAGCTTGTCTCTTTTAAGGAACTTTCCAGGATGTCGCATAGAACACATCCACTATGTCCCATAAGTCACAAAGACAGGCCAAGCTGCCAGAAGAGTCAGGATGCCTTGCCTATTGGCTGGAGTACAAAACTATCCTGATTAAAATTAGGAAGACAGGGAGGATAGAGGTTAGGAGAAGCAATTAGCAATCATAGCCAGACCATTGTTTCTCACTCTGCAAGTGTTTTCTCCTTAGATAATTTGATAATTGCTACAGCTCTAGTTACCATCAATAAGCTGTTGATAACTTAGCCTAATCTATATTTTTCAACTACTACTGAACACATTCAGTTAAATATTTCTCATTAATCTAAGATTAACTAATTACTTTCCCATCAAAACCTGTTGCCTCACCCTAATTTTAGTCATAGACCTCACTAGCTCTCCTGTTTCTTAATCTAGAAAAATTGGTCTCCTCAGCTTCTATGCTTCCTTTCAATCAATTATCCAGTCTACTCCTAAATCATCTTCTACTCTAAAAATGGTCATTGTTACAACACTTTTATGCTCTTATGTTATCTCGTGTTAATCTTTTCTCTTTCAAGCTGTTTAACAGTCTGTTAACCTCACACCTTACTGCCATTCTTTATTTTTTTTTTAATTGAAGTACAGTTAATTTACAAAATGCTGTGTTAGTATCAGGTATACAGGAAAGTCATTATATGTATATATATATGTACACATATATATGTATTACAAAAAGGAATAAATATATCATTTTTGTATTCTTTTCAATCATAGGTTATTAAAAGATATTGAATATAGTTCCCTGTGCTATATAATAGTATCTTGTTTTATGTATATTTTATATATACTACTATATATATGTTAATCCCAAACTTCTTATTTATCTATCTCCCCTCATCCCCTTTGGTAACAGTAAGTTTATTTTTTATGTCTTTGAATCTATTTCTATTTTGTAAATAAATGAATTTGCATCAATGTTTTAGATTCCACAGATAAGCAATATCATGTAACATTTGTCTTTCTCTGTCTGATTTAGTTAATTTAGTATGACAATCTCTAGGTCCCTCCATGTTGCTGCAAATGGCATTATTTATTTTTAATGGTTGAGTAATATTCCATTATGCAAATTAGAGATACCAAGGGAACATTTCATTCAAAGATGGGTACAATAGAAGACAGAAATGGCAAGGACCTAAAAGAAGCAAAAGATATTAGGAAGATGTGGCAAGAGTACACAGAAGAACTATACATTACAAGTCTTAATGATCTGGATAACCAAAATGTTGTGCTCTCTCATCTAGAGCCAGACATCCTGGAGTCTGAAGTAAAGTGGGTCTTAGGAACCATCACTATGAACAAACTTGGTGCAAGTGATGGAATTCCAGCTAAGCTATTCCAAATCCTAAAAGATGATGCTGTTAAAATGCTGCATTCTTTATGCTAGCCAATATGAAAGACTCAGCAGTGGCCAAAGGACTGGAAAAGGTCAATTTTAATTCCAATCCCAAAAAGGGCAATGCTGAAGAATGTTCAGCATTTGAAGAGTGAACATCAACATTTTAGGAATCAGTAAATTAAAATGGCCTGGAATGGGCGAATTTAACTCAGATGACCATTGTATTTACTATTCTGGGCAAGAATTCCTTTGAAGAAATGGAGTAACCATCATAGTCAACAAAAGAGTCCAAAATGCAGTACTTGGGTGCAATCTCAANAGGAGGAGAAAGGGACGACCGAGGATGAGATGGCTGGATGGCATCACAGACTCAATGGACGTGAGTCTGAGTGAACTCTGGGAGTTGGTGATGGACAGGGAGGCCTGGCGTACTGCGATTCATGGGGTCGCAAAGAGTCGGACACGACTGCGCGACTGAACTGAACTGAACTGATTAACCATCTGTACGTCTTCTCAGGGGAAATGTCTATTTAAACTTCCTGCATTTTGGGGGGATTAGTTTGTTTAATTTTTGATATTAAGGTGTATGAGCTATGTGTATCTTTTGGAAATTAATCTCTTGTAAGTAGCATAGTTTGCAATATTTTCTCCCAGTCCATAGGTTATCTTTTGCCTCATTCTTTTGCTCATTCATCCTCCACAAAGTTACCTTAAAAAAAATTGATCCAATCATATTTTCTCCTGCTTAAGGCCTTAAGACTGGGTTAAAATCCTTTATCTTTTCATGTAAGCTGTTTCTCTTTTGGTGTCTATAGTCATTAACTTCACACTGCAGTTACATTGAATCTCTCACTCATATTGGGATACCAGCTCCTTTAATGATTCTGTGTCTTTCCCTATGCTGCCTAGAAACCTTCCCTTCATCCCTTAAAATATAGCTCAGTAATGTTCCTTCTGTAATCCCTTCCTTCATGCCCATTAGAGAACATAAAACCAGGAAATGTTTTCTGGGCCCTTATAACTTTTGTTCCTATCTCAAAAATAATAAAACCATTTCTAACTTTGCCATATTTCTTTATGTTATTATGGCATCAGATGTGAATTCCCTTAAGTCAGTGCACTTTTCTGTAGTATCTCTTGCTCTGAATAAGAATGTATCACCTAATGTATGATTACATTAGCATACATATGGAGTTTTTAGTTTCTTTAAATATTTTTATTGTTTTTTCTTTTACATTTAAATATTTTTTTAACCTCAAATTCACTTTAATATGTTGTGAAGGTCTACTTTGGTTTTCTTGTAGATAGTTAGCGAGTTATACTGAGGTCATTTATTAAACCATTCTTTGCCAGAGGAATTGAAATGGTAGTTTTATTAAATAAAGTCTCTTTGAATCTGTTTACAGACTTTCTCTAGTGCTTACACTGCCTTGGTCATCTTAATGTGTAGCTTTTGGATGAAGGATTCTCCCTCTTACCCTTCATTTTTATTCTTTTTGTCTAGAAAATTCCAACTTCCATATTTACTTCTTTTGTTTGTTCTATGGGCTATTTAGAAAAGCCTTTCTTAGTTTCCAATTAGATACATTTTTAGGGGGTTAAGGTGAGGTGTCTTTTCTTTTTCTATAACCCTGACCTCATGTAGAATTGATGAGTCAGCTTTTAGTTATTACTTTCCAAATATTTAATAAACTACTTAGTTTAACCAATTCTTTCATTCTGTTTCTGAATTAAGATATTCTTTGTTGACAAGTACATGTTTAATTTTTGTGATTGTTTCATAGGCAAAAAGAAGAATCTATATATTTACACTTATAGGTTATAAAATTTTATATTACCAAGTTTGTTGATGTTAATATTTAAATATTTTGTATCTTTTCTTGTTTTATGTAATTAATGTATCATATTTTGAAGTATGTACATGTATGCATGAACATATCTTATGTGCCGCCTGTGTGTATACAATCAGATTACACTCAGTGGTTTCGTGTATGTGTGTTACATTTTCTGTTCTACAAATTTTGCTTTGTGTGACTGGACATTTTATTATATAATACATGAAAGTTTATGACTGCTATATCTTCTCTGTGAATTACACTTTTAAATCATTATATAAAGTCTCTCTTTTACCTGCTTTATCCTTTTAGGATTGAGATCCACCTTGTTAAATATTAATATTGCCATTACTCCCCAATTTCTTTTTCTTTGCATTTATATATATCTTTCCAAGCCATTTTATTTTTAATATTATGACTCTATTTGGAAGATTTTCCTAAAATAATAATGTATTTTTAACCAACTTTATTTTTTAATTGTATTATTTTTCCTTTGTTTAATTTTTTGCATGTTGCTACTTTATTTCCAAACTTTTCGTCACTTAATTTAGAAGAATTGTTTTACAATTGATGAACTTTTAAAAACAATTTTGTTTTACATTGACTCTTAAAATTTCCTTGTTTCCTCTTCTTTAACTTCTGCTGCTTACTCATGGTACTCCTCCCTCTTACACTACTCCAATCAAATTCCCTCTTAATCTGCAGGTTCTGTTAGATTAACCATTTCAAAATAACCTATAGTAAATGAAAGAATGAATAAATGAATATGAACCTGAAAGTTTTGCCAGGGAAGTACATGATTTTTAAATACATCTGCTATACAGGAAAATACTGAATTAGGGGTTTTGATCCTGAGTAAGAAATCTAAAAACTATCCAGTTCAGTTCAGTCACTCAGTCATGTCTGACTCTTTGTGACCCCATGAATCGCAGCACACCAGGCCTCCCTGTCCATTACCAACTCCCGGAGTTCACTCAGACTCATGTCCATCGAGTCAGCGATGCCATCCAGCCATCTCATCCTCTGTCGTCCCCTTCTCCTCCTGCCCCCAATCCCTCCCAGCATCAGAGTCTTTTCCAATGAGTCAACTCTTCACACGAAGTGGCCAAAGTACTGGAGTTTCAGCTTTAGCATCATTCCTTCCAAAGAAATCCCAAGGCTGATCTCCTTCAGAAAGGACTGGTTAGATCTCCTTGCAGTCCAAGGGGACTCTCAAGAGTCTTCTCCAACACCACAGTTCAAAAGCATCAATTCTTTGGCGCTCAGCCTTCTTCACAGTCCAACTCTCACATCCATTCATGACCACAGGAAAAACCATAGCCTTGACTAAACGGACCTTAGTCAGCAAAGTAATGTCTCTGCTTTTGAATATGCTATGTAGGTTGGTCATAACTTTTCTTCCAACTATATCTTAATTCTACACAGGACTTCCTGTGGCCACAGGACTGGGAAAGGTGAGTTTTCATTCCAATGCCAAAGAAAGGCAATGCCAAAGAATGTGCAAACTACCACACAATAGCACTCATCTCACATGTTAGCAAAGTAATGCTCAAAATTCTCCAAGCAAGGGTTCAACAGTACATGAAAAGAGAAATTCCAGATGATCAAGCTCAATTTAGAAAAGGCAGAGGAGCCAGAGTCAAATTTCCACATCCATTGGATCATAGAAAAAGCAGGAGAGTTCCAGAAAAACAACTACTTCTGTTTTATTGAGTAGGCCAAAGCGTTTGACTGTGTTGATCACAACAAACTGTGGAAAATTCTTAAAGAGATGTAAGTACCAGACCACCTAACCTGTCTCCTGAGAAATCTGTATGCAGGACAAGAAGCAACAGTTAGAACTGGACAATGAACAGACTGGTTCCAAACTGGGAAAGGAGTACGTCAAGGCTGTATTTGTCACTCTACTTATTTAACTTCTATTGCAGAGTACATCACACAAAATGCTGGACTGGATGAATAACAAGCTGGAATCAAGATTGCAGAAGAAATATCAATAACCTCAGATATGCCACCCTTATGACAAAAAGCAAAGAGGAACTAAGGAGCCTCTTGATGAAATTGAAAGAGGAGAGTGTAAAAGCTGGCTTAAAACTCAACATTCAAAAACTAAGACCATGGCATCTGGTCCCATCAGTCAGTTCAGTTTAGTCGCTCAGTCATGTCCAACTCTTTGTGACCACATGTACTGCAGCATGCCAATATTCCATGCCCATCACCAACTCCCAGAGTTTACTCAAAATAATGTCCATTGAGTTGGTGATGCCATCCAACCATCTCATCCTTTGTCATCCCCTTCTCCTCCTGCCTTCAATCTTTCCCAGCATCAGGGTCTTTTCCAATGAGTCAGTTCTTTGCATCAGATGGCCAAAGAATTGTAGTTTCAGCTTCAGCATCAGTCCTTCCAATGAATATCCAGGACTGGTTTCCTTTGGATGGACTGGTTGGATCTTCTTGCTCTCCAAGGGACTCTCAACAGTCTTCTTCAACACCACAGTTCAAAAAGGTCAGTTCTTCAGTGCTCAGTTTCCTTTATAGTCCAACTCACATCCAAACATGACTGCTAAAAAAAAGCATAGCTTTGACTAGATGGACCTTTGTTGGCGAAGTAATGTTTCTGCTCTTTAATAAGCTGTCTAGGTTGGTCATAACTTTTCTTCCAAGGAGCAAGTTCTTTTAATTTCATGGCTGAAATCACCATCTCCAGTGATTTTGGAGCCCCCAAAAAATGAAGTCTATCATTGTATCCACTGTTCCCCTATCTATTTTCCGTGAAGTGATGGGACCAGATGCCATGATCTTAGTCTTCTGAATGTTGAGTTTTAAGTTAACTTTTTCACTCTCCTCTTTCACTTTCATCAAGAGGCTCCTTAGTTCTTCTTCGCCTTTGGCCCTAAGGATGGTGTCATCTGCCTATCTGAGGTTATTGATATTTCTCCTGGCAATTTCAATTCCAGCTTGTGTTTCATCCAGCCCAGTGTTCCTCCTGATGTACTCAGCATACAAGTTAAGTAAGCAGGGTGACAATATACAGCCTTAATGTAAACTTTCCCTATTTGGAACCAGTCTGATGTTCGATGTCCAGTTTTAACTGTTGCTTCCTGACCTGCATACAGATTTCTCAAGATGCAGGTCAGTTCAGTTCAGTTCAGTTGCTCAGTCGTGTCCAACTCCTTGCGACCCCATGAATCTCAGCATGCCAGGCCTCCCTGTCCATCACCAACTCCCGGAGTTCACTCAGACTCACATCCATTGAGTCAGTGATGCCATCCAGCCATCTCATCCTCTGTCATCCCCTTCTCCTCTTGCCCCCAATCCCTCCCAGCATCAGGGTCTTTTCCAATGAGTCAACTCTTCGCATGAGGTGGCCAAAGTACTGGAGCTTCAGCTTTAGCATCATTCCTTCCAAAGAAATCCCAGGGCTGATCTCTTTCCGAATGGACTGGTTGGATCTCCTTGCAGTCCAAGGGACTCTCAAGAGTCTTCTCCAACACCAGTGTTCAAACGCATCAATTTTTTGGCACTCAGCTTTCTTCACAGTCCAACTCTCACATCCATACATGACTACTGGAAAAACCATAGCCTTGACTAGACGGTGGTCTGTATTCCCATCTCTTTCAGATTTTTCCACAGTTATTTGTGATCCACACAGACAAAGGTTTTGGCATAGTCAATAAAGCTGAAATAGATGTTTTCTGGAACTCTTTTGCTTTATCAATGATCCAATTGGCAATTTGATCTCTAGTTCCTCTGCCTTTTCTAAATCCAGCTTGAACATCTGGAAGTTCATGGTTCATGTACTGTTGAAGCCTGGCTGGAGAATTTTGAGCATTACTTTACTGGCGTGTGTGATGAGTACTATTATGTGGTAGTTTGAACATTCTTTGGCATTGCCTTTCTTTGGGATTGGAATGAAAATGGACTTTTTCCAGTCCTGTGGCCACTGCTGAGTTTTCCAGATTTGCTGGCATATTGAGTGCAGCACTTTCACAGCATCATCTTTTAGGATTTGAAATAGCTCAACTGGAATTCCATCACCTCCACTAGCTTTGTTCATAGTGATGCTTCCTATGGTCCACTTGACTTTGCATTCAAGGTGGAATGTCTGCCTCTAGATGGATGATCACACTATTGTGGTTATCTGGGTCATGAAGATTTTTTTTGTATAGTTCTTCTGTGTATCCTTGCCACCTCTTTTTAATATCTTCTGCTTCTGTTATATCCATACCATTTCTGTCCTTTACTGTGCCCATCTTTACAGTAATGTTCCCTTGGTGTCTCTAATTTCCTTGAGATCTCTAGTCTTTCCCATTCTATTGTTTTCCTCTATTTCTTTGCATTGATCACTGAGGAAGTCTTTCTTATCTCTCCTTGGTATTCTTTGGAATTTTGCATTCAGATGGATATATCTTTCCTTTTCTCCTTTGCTTTTCACTTCTCTTCTTTTCTCAGCTATTGGTAAGGGCTGCTCAGACAACCATTTTGCTTGATTGAATTTCTTTTTCTTGGGGATGGTCTTGATACCTGTCTCCCATACAATGTCATAAACCTCTGTCCATAGATCTTTAGGCACTTTGTCTATCAGATCTAGTCCCTTGAATCTATTTGTCACTTCCACTATATAATCATAAGGCATTTGATTTAGGTAATACCTGAATAGTCTAGTGGTTTTCCCTACTTCTTTCAGTTTAAGTCTGAATTTGGCATGATCTGAGCACAGTCATCTCCCGGTCTTGTATTTTGCTGACACTATAGAGCTTCTCCATCTTTGGCTGCAAAGAGTATAATCACTATGATTTCAGTATTGACCATCTAGTAAAGTACATGCATAGAGTCTTCTCTCATGTTGTTGGAAGATGTTGTTTGCTCTGATCAGTGCATTCTCTTGGCAAAACTCTGTTAGCATTTGCCCTGCTTCATTCTGTAATCCAAGGCCAAATTTGCCTGTTACTCCAGGTGTTTCTTGACTTCCTACTTTTGCATTCCAGTCCCCTATAATGAAAAGGACATCTTTTTTGGGTGTTAGTTCTAGAAAGTAGGTTCTCTTGTAGGTCTTCATAGAACCATTCAAGTTCAGCTTCTTCAGCATTACTGGTTGGGGTATAGACTTTATTACCAGGATATTGAATGGTTTGCCTTGGAAATAAACAGAGATCATTCTGTCATTTTTGAGATTGCACCCAAATACTGCATTTTGGACTCTTTTGTTGACCATGATGGCTACTCCATTTCTTCCAAGGGATTCTTGCCCACAGCAATAGATAGAATGGTCATTTAAGTTAAATTCACTCATTCCAGTCCATTTTAATTCAGTGATTCCTAAAATGTCACTGTTCACTCTTGTCATCTCCTGTTTGACGACTTCCAATTTGCCTTGATTCATGGAGCTAACATTCCGGGTTCCTATGCAATATTGCTCTTTACAGCATCAGACTTTGCTTCTATCACCAGGCACATCCACAACTGGGTGTTGTTTTTCCTTTGGCTCTGTCTCTTCATTCTTTCACTTCATCACAAATAGATGGAGAAACAATAGAAACAGTGACAGCCTGTTTTCTTGGGCTCCAAAATCACTGCAGATGGCGACTGCAGCCATGAAATTAAAAGACACTTGCTCCTTGAAAGAAAAGTTATGACCAGTCTAGACAGCATATTAAAAAGCAGAGACATTACTTTGCCACCAAAGTCCATCTAGTCAAAGCTATGGTTTTTCCCATAGTCATTTAAGAATGTGAGAGTGGACCATAAAGAAAGCTGAGTGCCAAAGAATTGATGCTTTTGAACTGTGGTGTTGGAGAAGAATGTTGAGAGTCCCTTGGACTGCATGGAGATCAAACCAGTCAATCCTCAGGGACATCAGTCCTGAATATTCATTGAAAGGGCTGATGTTGAAGCTGAAGCTCCAGTACCATGGCCACCTGATGTCAAGAAGTGACTCATTGGAAAACACCCTGATGATGGGAAAGATTGAAGGCAGGAGGAGAAGGGGACAACAGAGATGAGATGGTTGGATGGCATCACCGACTCAGTGGACATGAGTTTGAGCAACCCCCCAGAGTTGCTGATGGGCAGGCAGGCTGGCATGCTGCAGTCCATGGAATCGCAAAGAGCTGGACACGACTATGTGACTAAGCTGAACTGAACTGATATCTTAATTTTACACCTAGATAGATCCATCTCCATCTATTAGCCTGAAGCTAACTTAATGCTGTCTTTAGTATGCCACAGTACATGAGAAGCCACTTAATTACTCTTTCCTTAAATGCAGAGGATGTGTGTGTGCTCAGTGTCACTTTAGTCCTGTCTGAATCTTTATGACTATGGACTGGAGCCCACCAGGCTCTTCTGACCATGATATTCTCCAGGCAAGAATACTGGAGTGGATTGCATGCCTTCCTCCAGAGAATCTTCCTGACCCAGAGTTCAAACTCGCATGTCCTGTTTCTCCTCAATTGCAAACGGGTTTTTTGTTTTGTTTGATTTTTTACCACTGAGCCACAGGAGAAGCCCTAAATGCAGAGACTATTGTTTTCCCGTCTACTTTAGTCAAGATCTGGCACAAATTAATGGCCCAATAAAATATTTGTGCATTAATAAATTTAAGGGTTAAAATTAAATGGAAGAACTTTAAAGTTCTTCTATTTAAAGCTCCTCAGTTCAGTTGAGTCGCTCAGTTGTGTCCGACTCTTTGCGACCCCATGAATGTAGCACGCCAGGCCTCCCTGTCCATCATCAACTCCCTGAGTTCACTCAGACTCGCTCCATCGAGTCGGTGATGCCATCCAGCCATCTCATCCTCTGTTGTTTCCTTCTCCTCCTGCCCCCAATCCCTCCCAGCATCAGAGTCTTTTCCAATGAGTCAACTCTTCACATGAAGTGGCCAAAGTACTGGAGTTTCAGCTTTAGCATCATTCCTTCCAAAGAAATCCCAGGGTTGATCTCCTTCAGAATGGACTGGTTGGATCTCCTTGCAGTCCAAGGGGACTCTCAAGAGTCTTCTCCAACACCACAGTTCAAATGCATCAATTCTTACTGAATGTGTAAATCCCTTTTGTATCTGTTGATGTAATATTTCATTTTTATCAAAAAATTATTTAAATTTTGACTCATATATATTCAATTAACATTTACATACTTATTTTCAGTGTATGGAAACTTTTTAGAATAAAGTATTACACTTTAATAAAATAATACAATAATATTTTAAATTGATAATTACTAGAGTTTCTTTGGGTTTTCCAGGTGTCTCAGTGGTAAAACCCCACCTGCCAATGCAAGAGACATAAGAAATATGGGTTTGATCCCTGGGTCAGGAAGATCCCTTAGAGGAGGGCATAGCAACCCACTCCAGTATTCTTGCCTAGAGAATACTATAGAAAGAACAGATTGGTGGGCTATAGTCCAAAGGGTTGCAAAGAATCAGTCACGACTGAAGCGACTTAGCATGCACGCAGAGTTCCTTATTAAAGATGAGAATGCTCTATTAATAGATTTCTTGATGAGAAAATAGTAGTTTAGGGAGGTTAAATACTGTGATGATATGAAGCACATGTGGAGATGCAGCTCATAGCAGTGTTCTTCCAGGCTCTAACCACCTAAGTTGCCCACAGAATTTACTTATTGAATATTTATTTATTTATTTGGCTGCACCAGATCTTAGTTGCAACATGTGGGATCCTTGATCTTAGGTGCAGCATGCACACTTTTAGTTGTAGTGTGGGGGGATCCAGATCCCCAACTAGTTATTGAGCCCAAGTCTTCCCATGTTAGGACTTCAAAGTCTAGCCACTGGACCACTGGGGAAGTCCCACCCATATAATTTATTATAAGTTCTAGGATAACGATACTATACTTCATAGATAAACATGAGAATATTGCAAAAAGCATTTAATTTCAATTATTTTCCCAGTAGTATTACTGCCTGTCACAGGTTCCCCTTATAACCAACAAAATACATTTCCAAGTTAGCTCACACTAGAGGGCAATGGCACCCCACTCCAGTACTCTTGTCTGGAAAATCCCATGGATGGAGGAGCCTGGTGGGCTGCAGTCCATGGGGTCGCTAAGAGTCGGACATGACTGAGCGACTTCACTTTCATGTTTCACTTTCATGCATTGGAGAAGGAAATGGCAGCCCACTCCAGTGTTCTTGCCTGGAGAATCCCAGGGACGGGGGGAGCCTGGTGGGCTGCCATCTATGGGGTCTCACAGAGTCAGACCCAACTGAGGCGACTTAGTAGTAGTAGCAGCAGCAGCAGCAGCAGAGGTACAATTGGAGAACCAGGAGAAGACTCATCCAACCAAGTTGATCATTAATCTCAAATCATGTCTAGGAGAGCCTGAAGGAAAAAAAGAAAAAACATCACATTAATATAAGTATGTGCAGGATACAAAAATTATAAGCTAAGTATTTGTTATACTTGAACAAAGGAATGCAACATTTCCTATTTGCTGAAACAACTTGAGATAAAGCAACATTTAGATTTTGGTGAAGATTACACAAATTGCTTGTGGCTTCCCAGGTGGGACTAGTAGTAAAGAACTCATCTGCCAATTCCGGAGACATAAGAGACATGGGTTTGATCCCTGGTTTGGGAAGATCTCCTGGAGGAGGACGTGGCAACCCACTCGGGTAATCTTTCCTGGAGAATCCCATGGATTCTGGGATCCATGGCAGGAGCCTGGCCGTCTATGGTTCATAGGGTCATAAAGAGTTGGACACAACTGAAGCAACTGAGCATGCACGTGTGAACACAGATTTCTTGTAGGTAATGGAATTTACATGGAAACCATTTTGGAAATATACATTTTATTTATTTACACATTTATTAATTCACCTAGATCCTCTTTTTAGTTGAATCCCAAATACTTTTATAAATCTCATTTATGGAGAAAAATCTGTAATTAATTCAGGGCACGGTTCAGTTCAGTTCAGTCACTCAGTCATGTCCAACTCTTTGCACTCCCATGGACTGCAGCATGCCAGGCCTCTCTGCCCATCACCAACTCCTGGAGTTTACTCAAACTCATGTCCATTGAGTCAGTGATGCCATCCAACCATATCATCCTCTGTTGTCCCCTACTCCTCCTGCCTTCAATCTTTTCCAGCATCAGTGTCTTTTTCAATGAATCAGTTCTTCACATCAGGTGGGCAAAGTATTGGAGTTTCAGCTTCAGCATCAGTCCTTCCAATGAATATTCAGGACTGATTTCCTTTAGGATGGACTGGTTTGATCTCCTTGTGGTCCAAAGGACTCTCAACAGTCTTATTCAACACCACAGTTCAAAAGCATCAGTTCTTTGGCACTTAGTTTTCTTTATAGTCCAACTCTCACATTCATACTTGACTAGATGGAACTTTGTTGGCAAAGTAATGTCTTTGCTTTTTAATATGCTGTCTAGGTTGGTCATAACTTTTCTTCCAAGGAGCAACTGTCTTAATTTCATGGCTGCAGTTACCATCTGCAGTGATTTTGGATCCCGCAAAAATAAAGTCTACCGCTGTTTCCGCTGTTTCCCTATTTACCATGAAGTGATAGGACCAGATGCCATGATCTTGGTTTTCTGAATGTTGAGCTTCAGGCCAACTTTTTCACTCTCCTCTTTCTCTTCCATCAAGAGGCTCTTTAGTTTTTCTTCACTTTCGGCAAGGTGGCAGGGCCTTAAAGATCATAGAAGGAAGTGGTATGGTGAGGAATTTGCACCTGGGGAAGAGAGGCAAGTTAATCATCACCTAAGAGTTGGACATTCTGTTTTCCATTTCCACATAGTAAAAGCAACACTTCAAAACCACAGAGCCAAGAAAATTTAAGACTCCCTGCCTGGTTGAGCTGAGAAGTGGTCAGTGATCTCCCTCTTCATCAGCTCATTGCTCAGGGTGGCTGCATGTTGATTGCAACAGGGCATTCTGGAAAATATTTGCTAAATCCACCTTTGACTCTCTGCAATAGGTCTATGACCTTAGGTTTGTATGCCTACATAAGCACTTGCAAAACTGCATTAAAAATATCTCCTTTTAAGAGATAAAGCAAATGTAGCAAACAATTGTTTAATCTAGGTGAAGGGCATAGAGGTATTCATTAAACTGTTCTTATAATTTATTTGTAAAACTGAAACTTGTCGAATAAAATGTTGTTGGAGAAATAAATATAATTCAGTCAAAAGACAAAGTCAAAAAACACATCACCTGTTGTTAGGAGAGAAATGGTGCAATGGTTACTATTCATACCAGCTAAAATGATTTGCATAAGCGTAAGACCCAGTGTAATCACCTAGGAAATAAAATACTTGAATAAATAGTGGGTAATATGCTCCTGCTTGCTGTCTTACATACCTAAAGAACAGTTAAAAATTCATATAAAAGATGATTCTCCTCATAGAAACTCTCAAAAGAAGATTGTCAATGGTCATTAAACATTTTAAAATCTTGTAGTTGCACTAGTAATTAAATGTATGAAACTTAAAAATTGTCAATATTTTAATCAGCATTCAGCATTCATGAAGGAGGAGAAAATAAAAATGCAAACACCTCTAATTCAGTGTGCCAAAGGTAAATCAGTATAATCTTTATGGAGAGTTATTTGGCAATATTGTAATTTAAAAGCACTTAGAATGCCAAAATCCTTTATTTTCTCTGGAAATTCTGCTTCTAGGAATTTATTCTAGAAGGAAGTAGATAAAAACTCATAGATAATACAGATTACATTTTATATGCAAAAATATGCTAATCACAGCATTGTCCTCATTAGAACAAGGTCAGAAAAATCTAAATGTCAAATGAGAGACATTTAAACGAGTATGTGGCACATGATGGGATATCATATGCCATTAAAAATCATATTATAGAAATTATAGAATATTAAGTAACGTGAAAAAATTTCTATGACCCAATGTGAAAACTTCAAGTTCTAAAACATGCACAAGATAACAACAACAAAAATCTATCAAGATATTAATTGCTTCCCTGTTGAGTGCTGAAATTATAAATGATCCTACTTTTTTCTGTATTTCACAAAACATCTAAAGTAATACATTCTACTTTCATTATTTAAAACCATAATTAGGGTCTTCCCTGGCTGTTCAGTGATTGTGACTCTGCACTTCAAATGCAGGGAATGCAGGTTCGATTGATCCCTGGTCAGGGAACTAAGATCCGACATGCAAATTTGTGTGGCCAAAAAAATAAAAAGCAACAACCCACAATTGATGTTAGAATAAACAGAGCTTATTCCATTTCCTAGATTTAGCCATAACACACCATGACTTGGTGCAGAGCTGCATGCAGAGGAAACTCACGGAGGAGTCATCAGATCACATGGACAGTGTGGGGGGTGGATAGTGTTCAGAACCGCAGTTTCAGCTCTCCGTACAAAAAGGTAGGTAGCATCTCTCATTTGTTCCTACACCTCAGAAAAACTAAAAGTCCAACTAAAGAATCACCTGAGACTGATAGGTACCAGAGTAGAAATAGTGGTTCTAGTATTTGGGGATCACGTTGCTAAACCCAAACTGGGTCTTAAACATAGGCAGTGGTTATCTGTGAAGTCACGTAATCTCAAAGATGACCTCTTTCACTAAATATTGCCTCATAGTCACCACTTGAGTGGAAAAAGTGCTAGATAAGAAAGACAGGAGTCTCTGGAGAATGCAAACATAGCCTGACTCACTTGTTCTGAAGTCCAGCCACTGATCAGAATCTCTTAGGGTCATTTATTTAAAAATATACATTTTTACAATCTTCTCATGTAGAGACTGTGATGCAATAAGCCTAGGTTGAGACCAGGAGCTCTGTGTTTTAAATAAGTTCTGCAGGTTCAGATGATCATTGTACATGGTATTTTGGTGTGCAATGGTTAAACAGAAGCGTTGGCCAACTACTGTGGTTTGTGATACTTGAGATAATCCATGTTTTTGCCCCACATATGTTCATTTTAAGAAACAAGCCTTTAGTTATATTAGTTATCTGTTTTTCCTTGGTTCCTAAATGCAAAGGAATGGGAAATTTACGTCCCAAGTGCATATATCCTTCATAACTCTCATGAATTATATATGCTGTGCTGGGTTTAGTCACTCAGTTGTGTCCGACGCTTTGTGACCCCATGGACTGTAGCTCGTGGCTCCTCTGTCCATGGGGATTCTCCAGGCAAGAATACAATACTGGAGTGAGTTGCCACGCCCTCCTCAATTTGTTTTATACTTTCAGTCTTAATTGTATAAGAAATGTTATAGTTCTCATGCCAAAATATGAGATTATTAATTTCAATTCATTTTTTATTATCTTCATAAAAGTTGTGAGCTAAAGTTTTTAGACACTGTTTTATGTACTCTAACCAGGGGACACTACCTTTTGACTGTATTTACAATTTTAAAACTTGAATGGGCAAAAATCAGATATGTAACATTTCTTACCAAATGATACCTTCAGTTCAGTTCAGTTCAGTTGCTCAGTCGTGTCTGACTCTGCAGCCCCATGAATCGCAGCATACCAGACCTCCCTGTCCATCACCAACTCCCAGAGTTTACCCAAACTCACGTCCATCGAGTCGGTGATACCATCCAGCCATCTCATCCTCTGTCATCCCCTTCTCCTCCTGCCCCCAATCCGTCCCAGCATCAGGGTCTTTTTCAATGAGTCAATTCTTCGCATAAGAATGCTTATTTCTTTCTAGATAGATATTATATATTACCTAGGTGTGATCTCCATGTACAAGTACATTAACTAAGAATTGATCATAGGAGTATCTCCTTTAGTGGGTTTTAATCTGTGGCTTTACTTTAAACTCTAGGAATTCACTCAGTCCTGAGTACATAAGGGGATTGAGCAAAGGTCTGAGGGATATTGCACCTCCCCATCCTTTATTCTGTGGGCTTTTGCTATACTCGGTCTTGCTTAAAAGGTCTACTTTCAAGTATTTTGCATAATGAGTTTCTATGTGTACCTTTTTTTGGAAAATGTGTTCTACATTATAAAAGGTCTATCCAAGATCTTAAAGAAAATCCTAAAGGAAATCAGCCCCAAATATTCATTGAAAGGACTGATGGTTAAGGGGAAGCTACAATACAATACTTTGGCCAACTGATTTGAAGCTCTGACTCATTGGAAAAGACTCTGGTGTTGGGAAAGATTGAGGGCAGGATGAGAAGGGAACAACAGAGGGTGAGATGGTTGGATGGCATCACCAACTCAATGGACATGAGTTTAAGCAAACTCTGGGAGATACTGAAGGACAGGGAAGCCTGGTGAGCTGCAGTCCATTGGGTCATACAGAGTCAGATGTGACTTAACAACTGAACAATAAAGTCTTAATAATATGATTTATATTTTTTAATATATAAAATTTATATATTATATAATATATATAAATTTATTAAAATCTCAAAGATTAATAAGAACTCATTATTAGCAAAGGAGAAAGATATGTAGACCTAACAAATGACATTTAAAGTAAGCCTTGAAAATGAACAGCAAGTTGTCAGATGGTATTGGAGGAAAGATGCTCTTGACAACAGGAGCATAATATAAAGGGGCTTGCCCTTTCCTGGCATGGTGAAAAATTCACTGTGACAAGAACGTAGATGTATGGTGAAGAGGGGCAGGGGCAGAAGACAGTGCTGAGACCAAGTAACAAACCATTCTCACTCCCAGCTAAGAAGCCTGGATTTTAACATTTAGATAACAACAAGCTAACATTAAGTAGGAAAGTAACTTGGTCAGAATTTTCTATGTTTAGCATAATTTTCTATTTTTAATACACTTAATATACTCTGTTACATTAATTTATTATAACAGTAACATCTTGAATATAGGTAGGTATGGGACAGAACTTATGGCAGGGAACCCAGATAAAAGGTAAGCTTGGCTATGATGAGGAGTTAAGAGAGTGATGTCATTGCCATGATAGAAATGAACATTTGTTAGATGCAGAGATGAAAGAAATGGGCTTCAGATCAATGCTTCCATGAAAATCAGTGGCAATGACACTGCAAGAGGGAAGGAAGCCAGAGGGTCAGAGGGTTGTCCCAGGGCAGATGGAGAATACAAAGGGAAAGAAAATTTGAGCTGACATACTCATTTCCCAAGAAGTGGAAAGAAGAGAAATCCACTTCTGTTTTAGTTCTGCTGTGACCATGTGTAAAACAAAAACCCAATTGAGGCCAGTAGACCAAATTTCCAGGAGCAAATGCTGCTTGTTACCTCACTGTTTCCCTAAAAAAACAAATGGAGTAGAGTTGACTGTGACTGTGCTCTTGGTCTCTCTGGTCCGCAAGTCTACCTCCCTGCAGAGCAGTGACTTTTCGTGAAGTAGAGTGAGACGCTGAACCTTCAGGGTGCCACTGTCAGCTTATTAGCTGCTTGAGGTTGTGAATGCTTCTCTTTGCTCACAGGTTCAAAGCCTAACTCAGTGACCATGTGGATTACAAAATAAGACAACATTAATTTATTGTAACATAAACTGGTTTAATGAATAAATCTTTTTGAGTTTTCTGTGATAGGTCTTACATAAATAAAGAGAGGTTCAAAGTGGATTTTAAACACATGATTTTACTTCACCTCAATTTCTCTTCCTAATTTGAAACTTCTCACAATCCACTGGAATGGAAATTATGAACACTGACTGTCTACAATCATCCTTTTAGTTACTTCTTGGTACACAGTGGAAATGACAAATATGAAAGAAAACCATGTGCTGTTTTTAACGTCATTTGTCCTAAAAACTTTTTTCTGAAAACTCACACCAACTACATTTTGATAGCTTTAGAGAGATATAAGGTATGAAAAAAATTTTCTGATAACATGGTATACAAAAATGTTATTACATATGGAAGAATAATAGTCTGTGTAGGGGGTACTATTGCTCTGGGAAGTAAGGCCTGATCTTCATGGACATCTTCTTCATCGAGTACCAGGAGCCCTGCCAGTTCATCCACACCACTCCTCGTCCGTGCCGTGCTTTGCCATGTCCCAGGTGTACGCTCCACCCCAGTAGTATCTGCCATTGGGATTGGCTGCGTGACATCGGTTATACCACCATCCACCACCATCCTCTTTAGAACACTGTTTTCTGGGATCTGTAGTTTTCCTGAAAGGAAATTTGTTTGGAGTTATTACAACTGCAGTGCTCTCAAGTTAATTCTTTGCAAAGCCCACAGAGGAGTGTAGGGTGCAATATTCCTTCCCTCTGATTCTATATGGAAAGTCACAATAATGCACCAAGGGCTTTCTGTGCCCTATAGCAAGAAAGGGAGATAATTGGGCCCATGTGGCAAATTCACTATTCGTTAAGTTATCCTGAAATGATAGCTTTCAGATCTCTTAGTGTTACAGATTCTTAGAAAACAAAATGGAGGTTTCAAAAGACACAGTCCATGATAGGCATACAGAAATCTAAGTACTCACTACTTAGAAAGTAACTGGGCTCAAATTACAGTTGTATCTTTTATGGTTATGTAATGTTGGGTAAACACTTAATCTTGCTACTCTTCATGTGTGGAATGAGGATAGCAGTGGCAACCATACAGCTGAAGTGCTTCAGAGAGAGCTTAGGACAGTGCTGGCACACAGGAACCACCCCAGAAACAAGAGTCACTAGTCATGTTTGCTGTCATTCATGACTGCAGGCAGCAGCATGAGCCGTGGCACTGAAAGCAGGAGAGGAGCAGCAGCACATACCAGCCATCGTTGTCTCTGTCGTACGTGCTGAAGAACATGCTGTTGTGGATGGTCATGGTCCGGTTTTCTCCAACCAGTTGAGAAGCCCCTTCTATGAGGGCATTGCCAGCTGTTCCTTTGTATTTGCTCACTGAGAGTTGATATTTGTTGGCCTCATTCTGTACAGTAAATCCTTCATAGAGTGCCTTCACCTTATCGCCTTTCCAGTCCTCCATTTCAATCAAAAGCGTTGTGGGTCCCATATTGGTAAGCTGGCTAATTTTGTCATTTCCAAGCCAATACTCACCTAAGGAAAAAGAAAATAAAATCTCACCAAAAATAAAAACTTTGAAAGCAAAAAACTGCCTTTCCCCTCTTATCATTAGCTTTTATGCTCCTTTTGTAAATTCTTCTTAACCTCCTATAACTCCTAAAAGCAAACTACCAACACTATATTTTTTAAAAGGAAAAAAATCTAAATAAAGAATGATCTTATTTTGTACTCCCAGTTGTTACCTGGTACACCACAGTATTTTTTCCCTTCTGCATTGGTTGCAATATTTCCAAATCCTTGTTTATATGGATCCCATTTCCTGCCAAAGTCAACACTACCATCTTGACGGTTCTGAATTACTGTCCATCCTTTGGTTGAAAGAAAAAAAAAATAACACATATTAACCACTAACAAATAATGTTCCTTTGGGGGCAATGTCTGCTTTCCTTGCCCATTTAATTTATGCCCACTGATATTTAGTGCCCTTAAATAGATATAATAAGGAAATAAATGTGAAAGGAAAACGCAAAATCTTTGGAAACTGCAAGTGCTTTATCTTTTACCCAAAACTGTGAATCAGAAATATTCTGTAACTTCTAAAATATCAGATTGAATTCCAAATCAAATAGCTCATTTTTAGTTCTGTTAAAGCTAGGTTTTATTTCCTGGCATTTTATGGTATCAAAATAATTTCAGCATAATAGTCAAAAGCTATCAAACACGTACCTCCTTTATCCGTTTTCATATCACAGTATACTTTATATGGTTTGCTAGAATCCTCAGGCTGAATGAGGTACATTTCAGATGTTTCACCTCCATTCCTGATGATTTCCTCACATTCTGCAACCGTAAGAGAACAAATTATATTTAGGGACTACAACATCATTACTTTGCATTTAGTCACCAAGTTTGTAAGATAATTGATTACTAAAGAATGTTTTATTTTAGACATTTGAGGATAAATGTTACAGAAACTGAAGCTTCCTCTTACTAAAAATCACCCTCGGTTTCAAGGAATCCAGTCATCCAAGGGAGTGAGAAAGCCCTTCTCCACCTTTGTGTCCTGATAGCCATAAACTTCCAGAACACATGTGAGGGAGAAATCCCTACATCTATCCGTGGTTCCCATCTATTCAAGCAAGTGTGTACATTACAGCCACTGAGCCACCAGCATCATTATGCTGCTTCCTACTCTTCAAAAACTGGCAAGTGCATTAGGTATGCTGGGGATATCTTCATGATGTGCTGAGATGTACTTAGGATCTTTTGGGGAAAATCTACTGAACTTGTTTTAGTTCTCTTATTTTTAGAGAGTGTGAATTCTTCCGTAACCTTCTAGAAACATGTTTTAACTCGTTACCTTTGCCAGACACCACAGGAATATTGCAAGTGACAGTACATGGGGTGCGGCAGTATTCCATCTGAGTTGAGACATCCGATTCTAGTTTTTGTATTTTGCTTCTCAAATTTTCCAGAATTGAACGGAGCACACGAAGCTTAGTTGGGATATTACTGTTCACAGTCTCATCTATATATAACTGGTGCTTTTCCAGATGTGAGGAGTACTCGTTTACTACATTTTCATTATCTGGAAAAATGAAATTGTGTAGGAATGTTTAGCATTTTCTCTTGACAAAAAAACTAAATGCATTCAACTATACAATCATGATTTTGATTTTGAGAATAAACTAGACTCGGGCATTGGGCAATCATGATATGTAGTTGCACTTAGGGAAAATTATTTGGTCCGTGGCATACATAAATTAACATATAGTCTAGTCACTACACTAGTAATTTACCTTAGATTAAGGTGAAAATTAAGCCTAATGATATATTCAATAAGTTGTTTATTTATTTCTTTGATAAGGAAAAGAGGAGAAAGCAGTACTTAGGCCTTCTATCTCAGAAGTTCAACATCTTATAGGGTAGATACACTTAATTTACTTATCCATCTCACGTAACTGCAGCAGAAATACAAAAGAAATATGCAAGAGAAATGCCATGATTCTTTGAAAAAAATGTCCAGATTTGGGTAGGCTATTCCCTGAGACACTTATGCCTGGTTCAGTCACTAGCTGATCCTAACCACCAGGCCAACAGCACTCAAAATTCAGATCTCAAGTTTCAAATGATGGGATCATTATTTGCAACTCAGCTGAAGATACCACAGACACATACATTTAAAATGTCAAAGGTTAAATCTATAAATGCCAAATTTTCACTCTGTGAATATATTATCTTCAGAGTCATAAGTTTCTTATTGAATAAAAATAAGGACTCATAGTAAAAATGTTGACAGAAAATCATCCTTGCTGATGCCAGACTGGGAGTGAGAGTTGAATAGTGCTTACGTAACAAGCTGCAGGTGAAGACGCCTAAGTGAGGACCTTGGGGTAATCAGTTTCATACTGAACTACCCAGGCTCATCTAGAGACCTGGATCTTCTCAGAACTGTGTGTTCCCCATAGCACTCTGACAGTTTCAATTCTGTAATAGAATCAAACAGAAACCACAAGGATATCTACCTTTTACTTGATTCTGTCTTTGTTTCCACATGTTTTTCAGGTGAATTATATATTCAAAGGTGGAAGAAGAGGTCTGGGAAACAGTCTCCACATTATTACGTAAATCTTCTACACTCTTTCGGATTGGTCTTTCCTGTTTTACCAAAGTATCTTGCAACTGACATCCTGTAGGACACAACACACCCTATATACAAAGAAAATAGCCAACATAAGATGTAGGATTGAGGTATTTGCAAAACAAGCACATAGTGAAAATTCAATGATAACTTTCACCAATATAAAAACTTGCAATTTGATTTTCTTTATATAAGACCAGAAGTTCTAGACTCACCATTATAATTCTCTGAGGATTAAAAATAATCCTTACCATAGAACAAAGGTAATTAGGTATGAAAGTATTACCACCTGAAAAGACAAAGTGGGCAAGTACCAAGGAGAGGCAACATCCTGTGTCCTGATTTGTAATCTTGGTTGCAGACCAAAGGAAACTAGAAAAGCACCCTTAGCCCAAGGCCCAGTAAGTTTATGTTCTGTATTTACATCCAAAAGAAGCAAGCAAAATGACAGTGATGGTAAGTGGGTCAGTGTTCATCAGGAAGACACATGAATGCGGGTTTCTCCACACGGGAGGCCCGTTGCGGACAAAGCCGCGTGTGCACCCACCAGGTCTGGGTCTGCGTGCAGGCAGCCGTCAGCGTCAGGGGGCTTTCTCTCCACTTTCTTCTGGCGCACAACTGTGTCGGGACGAGGCCGGTAGCCACCTCCGCTGATGGGAGGGGACACAGGTCTCAGGCTGGGGGCCTCTTCCCTCCTCTTGTCATAGGGCCGATGACCGCGGGCATCCAAACGTAACTTCAGGGGGCCAGGCAGAAATAAAAGGAAGAGTGTTGTGGAAAACTTGAGATGTAGTATTCCAACAGTCTCATTTTATAACTTAGGTTACTAAATGATGATTTCCTTAAGGACCATCAACTGGCTAGCTATTGTTGGCAAATCAATAGGTTCCCCAGATCTCTTTAATAAGAGCAGAAAGAAAAACAGTGCCAAGAGCTGTTGTATCTGGAGGAGCTTTAAAAAGAGTCCTGAAAAAAAGTTGCATCAGATAATGAATAGCAGTGAACTTCAGATTCCTGAAATCTATACATTAGAACACACAAAATACTATGAAATCTATACTGTCAGGAGGAATAAACATTCTCAAGCCACTTGGATTACTAAATTCCAGTAACTATCACTTTTAATTTTTATAAATTGATTATTTCACTAGCTCTTAGTTAATAATACTTAAGTGGCAATATAGATGTATTAAAAACAAATGTATTTGTAATAAGACACCGATTGACTCTTAACACGTTTGTAAAGGAATAAGGTATTCTGGAGCCAGACTACTTGGTTTCAAGTCTTGACCCACACCACTTTCTAATTCTAAAGACTGAGGGTGAATTACTTTCTCTCTAAAATAAAGGTAGTCATAGTATCTGCTATATAAGATGATTTTAAGTATTAAATGACTTACCACATTTGACACCCTTAGAAGAGTGCCTGGCACATATTAATTTCTCATTATTATCTTTATTGCAATCACACATAACAGTAACGATACTATAGCATAAGTGGCTTTTCCACTATTAACTCCAATCTTGTCTTCTATTAACAAAATTGTCAAATCATTCTCATGAAATTTCTTACATGATTGCTTTATCAAATGCCATGATTTCTCATTTAAAATAATTATTTAATTTAAATAATTCTTAGGTTATGTGCATTGCAATTCAATTATTTGCTAATTAAAAATATAACATTACAAGACAGTGAAGTGGAAAATACGCAATACAATGCAAAAGTGCTGGCCTGGATTAACTTTATTATCATCATATGGTCTTTGTCAGTAATTACACCTTTCAGGTAGAGAAGGAAATGGCAACCCACTCCAGTATTCTAGCCTGGAGAATTCCATGGACAGAGGAGCCTGGCAGGCTATACAGTCCATGGAGTTGCAGAGTCGGACACGACTTAACAACTGAACCACTACCACCACCACCACCACCACCACACCTTTCATTTTCAGGGTTTAATTAAAAATTAACAAAGGACTAGATCTGCACCAGAGACTAAGCTCTCTAGCTATCTGGTGGGTCTAGAGGTCATTGAATGACTGTATTTGGACTTTTACTATCATTTATTCAGTAAGAGACAATACATTTAGTAGGAGAGCGCTAGGCTTTAAACCTGGGCAGATTGGTTCCAGATTCCCCTGCTTAACTTCTGAAATTAAACTACAGTATGTTATGTGTAATTGCAATAAAATAATAATGTATGAAGATTTGTAGGAAATATATATTTTGAAGATATGGTCACAGTCAAAGATGGTCTGTTCTAACAGAAATTTTATGAAATATGATTCATCTGTTTATTACAAATCAAATTATAACAAGAAAAGTACTTTCTTTTTATTTAGAGTATCATTAGAAAGGTAGCAATGGTGATCTAGCTTTACTAGAGAAAAGGAAATGAAAAATGTTTAAAAGAAATTATATGGATATTTAGGTTTATGAAGACCACTTATTGAAATAACTAAAACTAGAAAATCCAGTTGGAAGGATAAAAAAGTAAACTATCTTGTGTAGATTAGTCAGTGAGAAGGAATGTAAAAGTGCTTAGCCTACTGCTTCATAAAAGTTGATTCTTACACATTCTTTACATTTTTCTTACCTAACTCAATTAACCATATAACTATCTTTTTATATGTATACTTTGATAATTAAAACGAGCTATATATTATTTCAGGAGCTATATATTAGGTTCCATTTAAATTCAACAAACAATCCAAAATGAATCATTTCATTTAATTACTTCATTCACTGTGTACTTTTATTTCTAGTGTGGCAGATACTATGTTATATACAAGTGATTAGATTAGGAGTCATCTGATAATAAAATTTAAATTCTTAAGTGTCATTTTTCTAAATGTATTTTTATATTTTGACATCTCCTAACCAGTAAGAGTGATACTTGAGGCAAAACTCTTCTATGAATGAATAAACTAAATGGAGTGCTATATTTCATAACCATTAACAATAACAATATATAAATTTCTCAATAAAAAACAATTTTTAATCTTATATCACAGAATGTGATCTATTTTACTTTTAGATTTAGTTCACAATTTTCATTTACCAATAGCCAATAATTTCAGGAGCTGTATATTACCTTCCTTCACCAAAGAGCTACCCAGCAATTACACCTTTTTTCTTTTAAAATACTGCTCTTTTATTTCATAGTCTGTGAAATTTTCAAGTTTTTGTTCTCAGATTGTAATAACATATTGCTAGAACTAAATGAAAACCATACTACTCAGGACAACAACAATCAAGAAAAGCACATCTTACCTTAGCTCTGTCATCTTCTACCTGTGAAAATAAAGATGATAAACCAGAAAATGAGAAATTATTATTTTGTTTTTATGTAAGAAATACTATACAACATTGTTTATATAAAATAGGTCCTAGAAATTAACAATTCAATTTCATAACTAAAATCAATGCTAATTTAGTTAAAATAAATATTCAGGTATGATTATGATTTGGTTATATTTTATATTAATAGTATTAGTAAGAATATAATAATATGTAAAAGTCACCTATCATAGTCAGGATATTGGGCCTGAACTATAAAAGCACACAAAAGTAGCAGTAATAGATGTTTCATGGTTTTAAATTTTTGGAAGTTCCAAGAAATCATCCTTTGCTTTGGACTTAACTGAGAGATCTTCAGTCCTATATATACCTGAATCCTTTGTTAGCTATCCCTTTTCAAGTGGTTACCTTCCTTAGTTAACATTTAATTTTTTGGTTTACTTGTTGATGGAACCATTTTATCCCTTAAGCAACATCTTCCCAGCAAGACTTATTTACTTGTCATACAATTGTTCTCTGTTGGCCAAGTTTAGTAACACCAAAGTTCCTCAGTTCATTTAATTGGACAATATGATGGGAAATAGGGAAATTCCTAAAAGAGCTGTGTATTCCATTTCCTGTAAAATAACGTGGATGCTACACAGGCTCCCAAAGAAAGTGTGAAGAAAAAAATACTTTTCATCTGAGCACAAAATATTGGACCTACTTACAAGGCACCCACTAACACTGTGAACTCAATAAAGGCTTACCATAAATGTTTGGAGGTAATCCTATAATTTAGTTTTTGAAAAGGCCACTAAACTCAAGAATTACATTACCATATGTTCATCTTATCTTTCAGACATTAATCAGAATAGCAAAATTAATATTCATGCCTTATGCTATGATAGACAAACATCAAAAAGAAAATGTAGTTGTGTTTTGCTCTAACCAGTTTTCATATTTTGTTCTTTATTGATACATTAAAACTTTCAAATAATTGTAAACTGTATTAAAATGATTAGTAGATTACAGATTCCTAAATGAAAATCATTATTATGGTGACTGGATAGATGTTTAAAATTTATTTTTATATTATCTTTAAAACAATGTTATTTTAACATTAGTGAAGCCTTCATTTAAAGTGAAAAGAAAGTGAAAGTCTCTCAGTCGTGTCCGATCTATCAGGGAAGCCTTCATTTACCTATTTTAACTGTAAGTTCAGACACTAAATGCGTCCCATTTCCTTCCATGATTTCCTACAAGCTACAAATGCATCTCTCTTATCTTTTCGTTGTTTTTTTGCATTCTTACAAGAATCAATAGGAAAACCAAAGCTAACAGCATAAATCCTAGCAAGTGTGCTGCTTTACAGCATTTTCTGGGTTTTTTGGTATGGAAAGTGAAACCTTTTTCATTCAATTTTAAGTGATTTTATTAAAAAGACCCAGGTTTGGATCTGAAGAGTATGTTTTAAATAATGCTTGGAAATGGACTGCTGATAATGGAATGAGACACACTAAATTTCTTTCTTCTCTGGATAGCTTAAGTTGCATTCCTAAATCTTTTAAACTCAGATTTATAGAATCAAAGTATTGAGTTTAAAATAAGAAAAATAGTTGACTGAATTATTCCAAATTTACATCTCATTCATTGGGTTTCCCTGGTGGCTCAGATGGTAAAGAATCCACCTTCAATACCAGAGACCTGAGTTCAATCCCTGTGTTGGGAAGATCCCCTGGCATGAGAAGGGCATGGCAACTCACTCCAGTACTCTTGCTTGGAGAATCCCCATGGACAGAGGAGCCTGGTGTGCTGCAGTCCATGGGGTCACAAAGAGTTGTACATGACTGAGAGACTTTCTTAGAAGAATACACTGAGGAAATCAGATGTACGTATCTGCATGTTAATTAGAATAAGATGCAATAACACTTTCTTTCAAAATGTAACTGAGAAAAACACCATTTTAACCATCTGGACAGGTAATGATGTCAGACTTTTACTGATTTAAAACGATTGACTATGTTAAGAAAACTAAAAAGGTTTTTTCTTTTGAGGTAACATTACACATTATTACTTCATTTTCAAACACTGACATTACATCAACTAGTGGAGAAGGCAATGGCACCCCACTCCAGTACTCTTGCCTGGAGAATCCCATGGACAGAGGAGCCTGGTGGGCTGCAGTCCATGGGGTCGCGAAGAGTCAGATACGACTGAGCGACTTCACTTTCCCTTTTCCCTTTCATGCATTGGAGAAGGAAATGGCAGCCCACTCCAGTGTTCTTGCCGGAGAATCCCAGGGACGGCAGAGCCTGGTGGGCTGCCGTCTATTGGGGTCGCACAGAGTCGGTCACGACTGAAGCGACTTAGCAGCAGCAGCAGCAACAGTAGAAGAACTATTTAATTTCCAGAGGTCTGTTAATTTTTAAAATTCCTTCTATTATATTACAGTACCTTGTACAACATTAAAGTGAAAATTCATTTACAATCTCACTTTTCTGTTCTGTTCTGACAGGCATTCTCACCATCATCACCAGGAAAGCGAAGGAAGCTACTAAAATTTACATTCCATAAGACTGAGAATGAACATTTATTCCACAAATAGCTCTTGAGGCCTTTCATTGTGACAAGCAGTGTAATAGAAGATGAGGAGACACTGGTGAATAAGAAAGACATAGTAGGCATTTGATTAAAAAAATCATAGAATGAATGAGTGAACTATCTTTTCATTGAAACAGGCCTCAAATGCCAAGTTCGAATAATCACTTTTTTACTTTAAGTTCTAAAAATGATGAAAGTGAGGCTCAGAGGTTAAGTAAAGAACTCAAGATGTACTGGTACCAGGATTTGACCCATGTCTGTCTAATCAGACAGTTCACACTCTGTGCCCATTACAACAAATTGCCCAACAAAATGCAAACATGGTAAAGAAATGGCCTGGGCTTGCTGTTGTTGAATTGGCCAGCCATTTTTAATGTCTCAGACTCCCATCCTTACCCTTTATTTTCTCTTACATTTTCATTGTAATATGTTAGTGTAACCCACTATCTGTGTGAGAGGCATGACTGATGGAGTGGTAATAACTATGAGTTTAAGTCTAGTTATTGCTAGAGTTTTCATAGAGTTTTACACAGCTATACTAACACTTTAAAGTGTGTAATATTACACAGTAAATTACTATAGTTTCAATGAGAAGAAATACATTTGCAGAGATTCTGCTTACTAAAATTCTTCTTTAAAAATAAAAAACGTTGATGCTATTGGTGGAGGAGGAAGGGAGTACTATTTGTTCAGTTCTACTTTTAGATCATAGTGCAGGGTTCTTTGTAGTAGCTGATCCCCTTATGTAAGTCAAGGACAGTAAATCAGTGACAGAGAAAACAGAAATAATCCATCCTGCCCAGCAGCTCTCTGGCAAGAAGGGTGGACTTGCCGGCACTGATAGTCAATGAATTTGTCCTTGATACTTTTACAATTCAAGTCAGGCTCAGTAATAGCACACAAGGCCATCTGTGTACATCAAATGTTTATAGAGTACCTACCTTGTGCTGGAGGCCACAGATACTTTGTTCACCAAAATGGACAAGCACCCTGTCCTCGTGAAGCTTTGTATTTAGAAAGGAAAGGAAAGTCGCTTTATCGTGTTCGACTCTCATGTACTGTAGCCTACCAGGCTCCTCTGTCCATGGGATTTTCCAGGCAATAGTACTGGAGTGGATTGCCATTTCCTTCTCCAGCGGATCTTCCTGACCCAGGGATCGAACCCATGTCTCCCGCATTCTAGACAGACACTTTACCATCTGAGCCACTAGGGAAGTCCTTGTGTTTCAAGGGGTAGACAAAAATTTAAAAAAAAAACTGCTTATATGTGCTGAACCTAAAACCCTGTGCCAAAGAAGAGGAAGCTTTGGGAACAGTAACTTACAGACCCAAATCTTCTTCCCAGGGAAAAATGACTTGAAATGGCTTTTGGAATTGAAACTTGTGGTTTGAGTGACGATGTAGTTATATCAGACACCTGGCACATAATCAGTTCAGTTCAGTCATTCAGTTGTGTCTGACTCTTTGGAAACCCATGAATCACAGCATGCCAGTCCTCCCTGTCCATCACCAAACTCACGTCCATCGAGTCGGTGATGCCATCCAGCCATCTCATCCTCTGTGGTCCCCTTCTCCTCCGGGCCCCAATCCCTCCCAGCATCAGGGTCATTTCCAAAGAGTCAACTCTTCACATGATAGGTTTTGACAAATATTAATATTCATTGAACTAGTTTGTAAACATAGAATGAGTGAATAATTGAATGAACAAATTAAATACTGATTATCTTTGTTAAACTATTCTCCAAGCCAGGCTTCAGCAATACATGAACCATGAAATTCCAGACATTCAAGCTGGTTTTAGAAAAGGCAGAGGAACAAGAGATCAAATTGCCAACATCCACTGGATCACCGAAAAAGCAAGAGAATTCCAGAAAAACATCTATTTCTGTTTTTATTGACTATGCCAAAGCCTTTGACTGTGCGAATTACAATTAACTGTGGAAAATTCTGAAAGAGATGGGAATACCAGATCACCTGACCTGCCTCTTGAGAAACCTGTATGCAGGTCAGGAAGCAACAGTTAGAACTGGACATGGAACAACAGACTGGTTCCAAATAGGAAAAGGAGTATGTCAAGGCTGTGTATTGTCACCCTGCTTATTTAACTTCTATGTAGAGCACATCATGAGAAATGCTGGGCTGGTGGAAGCACAAGCTAGAATCAAGATTGCCAGGAGAAAAATCAATAACCTCAGATATGCAGATGACACCACTCTTATGGAGGAAATTGAAGAGGAGCTAAAGAGCCTCTTGATGAAAGTGAAAGAGGAGAGTGAAAAGGTTGACTTAAAACTTAGCATTCAGAAAATGAAGATCATAGCATCTGGTCCCATCACTTCATGGGAAGTAGATGGGGAAACAGTGGAAACAGTGTCAGACTTTTATTTTTGGGGGCTCCAAAATCACTGGAGATGGTGATTGCAGCCATCAAATTAAAAGGCGCTTACTCCTTGGAAGGAAAGTTATGACCAACCTAGACAGCATATTGAAAAGCAGAGACACTGCTTTGCCAACAAAGGTCCATCTAGTCAAGGCTATGGTTTTTCCTGTGGTCATATATGGATTTGAGAGTTGGACTGTAAATAAAGCTGAGAGCTGAAGAATTGATGCTTTTGAACTGTGGTATTGGAGAAGACTCTAGAGAGTCCCTTGGACTGTAAGGAGATCCAACCAGTCCATTCTGAAGGAGATCAGTCCTGGGTGTTCTTTGGAACGAATGATGCTAAAGCTGAAGCTCCAGTACTTTGGCCACCCATGTGAAGAGTTGACTCATTGGAAAAGACTCTGATGCTGGGAGGGATTGGGGGCAGGAGAAGGGGATGACAGAGGATGAGATGGCTGGATGGTATCACTGACTCAATGGACATGAGTTTGAGTGAACTCCAGGAGTTGGTGATGGACAGGGAGGCCTGGCATGCTGCAATTCATGGGGTCACAAAGAGTCGGACATGACTGAGCGACTGAACTGAAATGAACTGAACTGAACTTTGCTTGAACAGAGACAGGCTTTGAGAACAATATTAAATCATTGTTAGTCTCTGTATGGTCTTTTTGTTTGTTTGTTTTCTTGCCACAAACCACAGTTTGAGAACCACTAGCCAAGGAGAAATTAATACTGAAGGCTTGGACCAGAGCTTTGATGGGCAAGCCTGAGACCAGGATGGCAGGGACAGCCATGACTGGTTAGCAATGGGAAAGCACATTGCAGGGAAGAAGGGTAAGATAGCTGCTCTGTCTCCTGTGGAGAGTCTCTTCTACTGATTTGGTCAATGCCAATTTGCTTTTCTTAAGGAAGCTGATAGGCTTCCCTGGTGGCTCAAGCAGTAAAGAATCTGCCTTCAGTTTAGGAGACACAGGTTTGATTCTTGGGTTAGGAAGTTCCCTTGGAGTAGGGAATGGCTACCCCCTCTAGAATTCTTGTCTGGAGAATCCCATGGACAGAGGAGATGTCTATGGATATTTAAAGAGTCTGGCATGACTTAATGACTGAACAACAGCAACAAAAAACAAAGGAAGCTGATATAGACCATGGCAATAAGGAAACAAATAGGACATTTTTTCCCTTCAACACAATGCCGATCACAGGAGCTGGAGAAAAGACAGAGATGCTGTTTTACTTCTGTCCCATTAGACTCGAAACCACAATGCTGTGACAACAATTTTGGAATTTGGAATGCCACTCCCTTCTCTTGGAATGGCCCCTAAAATGCAGGAGTGCAGCTCCTGTGGTCCTGTTAGTATTGTGATACCTTGACCTTCTAGCCACAGGTGACTGGTAGGGGTAGATCCCTTACCCAAGACAGCCCTATCAGCTTCTCTTCCCCAAATTTATGTTTGTGAAGGAAATAAGCTAAGAAAATAATCAGGTTGATTGGCTAGATGTATTTTCATGGCAGCATTCTAGAGAGAAAGTCTACCAACATCAGCAGCAGAAGCCATCAAAACTTCTAAACTTAATCATTTGACTCTTCTGCCAAATCTGTGAGAAACCTTCCTCAGTGATCAATGCAAAGAAATAGAGGAAAACAACAGAATGGGAAAGATTAGAGATCTCTTCAAGAAAATTAGACATACCAAGAGAACATTTCATGCAAAGATGGACTAAATAAAGGACAGAAATGGTATGGATCTAACAGAAGTAGAAGATATTAAGAAGAGGTGGCAACAATACACAGAAGAACTATACAAAAAAGATTTTCATGACCCAGATAATCATGATGGTGTGATCACTCACCTAGAGCCAGACATCCTGGAATGTGAAGTCAAGTGGGACTTAGAAAGCATCACTATGAACAAAGCTAATGGAGGTGATGGAATTCCAGCTGAGCTATTTCAAATCCTGAAAGATGATTCTGTGAAAGAGCTGCACTCAATACCCCAGTAAATGTGGAAAATTCAGCAGTGGCCACAAGACTAGAAAAGGTCAGTTTTCACTCCAATCCCAAAGAAAGGCAATGCCAAAGAATGCTCAAAGTACCACACAATTGCACTCATCTCACACGCTAGTAAAGTAATGCTCAAAATTCTCCAAGCCAGGCTTCAGCAATACGTGAACCATGAACTTCCAGATGTTCAAGCTGGTTTTAGAAAAGGCAGAGGAACAAGAGATCAAATTGCCAACATCCGCTGGATCATGGAAAAAGCAAGAGAGCTCCAGAAAAACATCTATTTCTGCTTTATTGACTATGCCAAAGCCTTTGACTGTGTGGATCACAATCAACTGTGGAAAATGCTGAAAGAGATGGGAATACCAGACCACCTGACCTGCCTCTTGAGAAACCTGTATGCAGGTCAGGAAGCAACAGTTAGAACTGGACATGGAACAACAGACTGGTTCCAAATAGGAAAAGGAGTACGTCAAGGCTGTATATTGTCACCCTGCTTATTTAACTTATATGCAGAGTACATCATGAGGAACACTGGGCTGGAAGAAGCACAAGCTGGAATCAAGACTGCTGGGAGAAATATCAATCACCTCAGATATGCAGATGACA
>SJXQ01008084.1:327388-418542 GCA_006408695.1 Aepyceros melampus | reverse complement strand
AAAGGAGTACGTCAAGGCTGTATATTGTCACCCTGCTTATTTAACTTATATGCAGAGTACATCATGAGGAACACTGGGCTGGAAGAAGCACAAGCTGGAATCAAGACTGCTGGGAGAAATATCAATCACCTCAGATATGCAGATGACACCACCCTTATGGAGGAAAGTGAAGAGGAGATAAAGAGCCTCTTGATGAGAGTGAAAGAGGAGACTGAAAAAGTTGGCTTAAAGCTCAACATTCAGAAAACGAAGATCATGGCATGAGTTCCCATCACTTCATGGGAAGTAGATGGGGAAACAGTGGAAACAGTGTCAGACTTTATTTATTTTTGGCTCCAAAATCACTGGAGATGGTGATTGCAGCCATCAAATTAAAAGACGCTTACTCCTTGGAAGGAAAGTTATGACCAACCTAGATAGCACATTCAAAAGCAGAGACATTACTTTGCCAACAAAAGTCCATCTAGTCAAGGCTATGGTTTTTCCAGTGGTCATGTATGGATGTGAGAAATGGACTGTGAATAAAGCTGAGCGCTGAAGAATTGATGTTTTTGAACTGTGGTGTTGGAGAAGATTCTTGAGCGTCCCTTGGACTGCAAGGAGATCCAACCAGTCCATCCTACAGGAGACCAGTCCTGGGTGTTCATTGGAAGGACTGATGCTAAAGCTGAAAATACAATATTTTGGCCACCTTATGTGAGGAGTTGATTCATTGGCAAAGACCCTGATGCTGGGAGGGATTGGGGGCAGGAGGAGAAGGGCACGGCAGAGGATGAGATGGCTGGAAGGCATCACCAACTCGATGGACATGAGTTTGCGTAAACTCCGGGAGTTGGTGTTGGATAGGGAGGCCTGGTGTGCTGGGATTCATGGAGTCAGAAAGAGTCGGACACGACTGAGGGACTGAACAGAACAGTACTGAATGTCCTTTAAATAGTAACACCCTCCCCCCATTATCTTTCAGTAAGCTAGGTTGAAATGGCTTCTGGGGTCTGCTGAACTATTTCAAAGGGAAAGTTAAGATCAACTGATTGTAATAAAGTTGGCTTTTTTTTTTTTTTAAGAAAAGCATAAATTGTGCATTAAAAAGAGAAGCTGTGTTTTCAAACAAGGCAATAAATCACTTAAAGTTTTATATATTAATATATAAATAAAAGTATCAGCACTAAAACTCTAGAAAATGAAAAAAAAATTATTTGGAGTATTTTATAACATTAAAATTTTTTCCCATTATTTAATATCAATGTCTTGAATTAATTAATAGTATTTTCAAACTTCACTGGTGGTGCAGTGGATAGGAATCTGCCGTCAATCCAGGGGACACAGTTTTGATCCCTGATCCAGGAAGATTGCACATGCAGCAGAGCAACTAAGCCTATGGGCCACAAGTTCTGAGTCTGAGCCCTTGAGCCTGAGTGCTGCAGCTACTGAAACCGGCATGCCTGAGAGCCTGTGCTCTGCAACGCGAGGACCCGGTGCACATAAGAGCAGCCCCACGCACCGCATCCGGAGCAAGCCTGTGCAAAGCAACAAAGACACAGCGCAGCCAAAAATAAACAAAAATTAACAGTATTGCCTGTAAAATGTGCCCAAGATTAGATCAATGATCTAACAGACATTTATAAACTTGAATCTTCATAAGATATATTGCCATCAATTAAATTCTTTTTATGCTCTTTCATTTTTCTCATGTCTTGAATATTTTTTCATTTATTGTTGCAATAAATGAGATTTTTCCCCCATCATATGTTTTAGCTGCATATATACAAGTCACTGACTTTTAATATAAAATAAAGGGATCTCCTATATTGGTGAATTAAAAAAAAAAGAGCTCAACTAATAAAGGGATACTTTTCTCAAAATTTGTACTATAGGCTTCATCCAAGCAGATTTAGTAATATACATTAATAAAGTATTCACCATGTGCACTTTTGCAAACAATCCTTCTACATTTATGAAGAGCAACACTGACCTCTACTGCTCAAGTAAGGCAGTTCTGGGTATCAGCCAGGACAGGGTTGGTTTTTTGTTTTGTTTTGTTTTGATTTTTATTGGAGTACAACGTTGTGTAAGTTTCAGGTGTACATCAAAGTGAATCGGTTATTTATACACATATATCCACTCTTTTTAGATTTTTCCTGTATAGGCCGTTACAGAGTATTGAGTAGAGTTCCCTATGGTCTACAGTAGGTCCTTCTTAGTTATCTATTTAATATATAGTAGTAGGTGAGGTGAAGTCGCTCAGTCGTGTTTTTGCAAACAATCCTTCTACATTTATGAAGAGCAACACTGACCTCTACTGCTCAAGTAAGGCAGTTCTGGGTATCAGCCAGGACAGGGTTGGTTTTTTGTTTTGTTTTGTTTTGATTTTTATTGGAGTACAACGTTGTGTAAGTTTCAGGTGTACATCAAAGTGAATCGGTTATTTATACACATATATCCACTCTTTTTAGATTTTTCCTGTATAGGCCGTTACAGAGTATTGAGTAGAGTTCCCTATGGTCTACAGTAGGTCCTTCTTAG
The DNA here is from genome assembly GCA_006408695.1 of Aepyceros melampus. Lineage (NCBI taxonomy): Eukaryota > Metazoa > Chordata > Mammalia > Artiodactyla > Bovidae > Aepyceros > Aepyceros melampus. The sequence continues at coordinate 416,019 of SJXQ01008084.1, read as the reverse complement.
TTATCTATTTAATATATAGTAGTAGGTGAGGTGAAGTCGCTCAGTCGTGTCCAACTCTTTGCGACCCCATAGATTATAGCCTACCAGGCTCCTCCAACCATGGGATTTTCCAGGCAAGAGTACCAGAGTGGGGTGCCATTTCCTTCTCCAGAGGATCTTCCCAACCCAGGGATCGAACCCGGGTCTCCCACATTGTAGGCAGACGCTTTACCGTCTGAGTCACTAAGCATAAGTCGATTCCAATTTATCCACCCCCTTACTCCCTGGTAACCATAAGTCTATTTTCTCCATCTGTAACCCTATTTCTATTTTGTAGGTAAGTTCATTTGTACTGTTTGTTTTAGATTCCACATATAAGTGACAGCACATATTTGTGTTTCTCTATCTGACATCACTCGGTACAATCTCTTTACTCAGACAATCACTAGGTCCATCTATGTTACTCCAAATGGCATTATTTTGTCCTTTCTTATGGCTAATATTCCATTGTATATATGTACCATGTCTTTTTCATCTATGTTGCCATAGATATATTAGAATCTTGTTTTCTTTTCTGTAATTTTATTGCCCTGTAAAATCATGTTCTTTTATATAATTACTTCTATCTGTAGGTAAGTTATACTCTGATTTATTTTCCAAATATATGTTTCATATTACAGCATTTCATTGCAAGGGCTGCTGTTATTGAAAGTCAGTTCTTCAAGCCAAGTGAAGTGTTAGTCGCTCAGTTCAGTTCAGTTCAGTTGCTCAGTCGTGTCCGACTCTTTGTGACCCCATGAATCACAGCACGCCAGGCCCCCCTGTCCATTACCACTCCTGGAGTTCACCTAGAGTCACCTCCATGGAGTCAGTGATGCCATCCAGCCATCTCATCCTCTGTCGTCCCCTTCTCCTCCTGCCCCCAATCCCTCCCAGCATCAGAGTCTTTTCCAATGAGTCAACTCTTCACATGAGGTGGCCAAAGTACTGGAGTTTTAGCTTTAGCATCATGCCTTCCAAAGAAATCCCAGGGATGATCTCCTTCAGAATGGACTGGTTGGATCTCCTTGCAGTCCAAGGGACTCTCAAGAGTCTTCTCCAACACCACAGTTCAAAAGCATCAATTCTTCGGCACTCAGCCTTCTTCACAGTCCAACTCTCACATCCATACATGACCACAGGAAAAACCATAGCCTTAACTAGATGGACCTTAGTCGGCAAAGTAATGTCTCTGCTTTTGAACATGCTATCTAGGGTGGTCAGAACTTTCCTTCCAAGGAGTAAGCATCTTTTAATTCCATGGCTGCAGTCACCATCTGCAGTGATTTTGGAGCCCCCCAAAATAAAGTCTGACACTGTTTCCCTATCTATTTCCCATGAAGTGATGGGACTGGATGCCATGATCTTCATTTTCTGAATGTTGAACTTTAAGTCAACTTTTTCACTCTCCTCTTTCACTTTTATCAAGAGGCTTTTTAGTTCCTCTTCACTACCTATTCTTTGTGACCGCATGGACTGTATGTAGCTGTCCAGACTCCTCTGTCCATGGAGTTCTCCAGCCAAGAATACTGGAGTGTGTAGCCATTCCCTTCTCCAGGGGATCTTCCTGACCCATGGATTGACCCAAATCTCCTTCATCACAGGCAGATTCTTTTACAGTCTGACCCACCAGGGAAATGCCCTTAAAGCCAAACTTACACTCAAACTCAGAGATGATTGTATTTTCAAATACATGTGTGATCTTAACGTTTATAATGAATTAAAAATTAATTTCTAAATGAGATGAAAAACTCACATTGCTATACTTTGATAGATTTTTCTCCCTCTTAAAGCAGGGTGCTCTGGTGACAAGATCTCAGAAAGTGACTATGGTTAAAGAACAGGAGACCAGTAAAACGTTCGTCTATTCAAAATTGCAAATATCCAGTTCCATCAATATTTCTTCTTACCTAGAAATATAGGTACAACGATCGCAAACTGCAGAGTCTACCTGGGTATAAAACAAAATGCTCATCTCTTGGCACCAGTCTGTATATATTAATACATAAAAATGCCTTGTCTTCAGTTGTGTTTTTTTCCTACCAACTTTGGCCAACTGTACTCTGGCATTGTTGAAGCCACATTTATCACTGGACAACTAGCAAACAAGAGTTATGCCAAGAGTTTTGAGAGATTAAAATTTTTAAAAACCTGTATTAGTGGAAAATAAAGGAAATGGCCAAGAATTCTGAGAGACTTAAAAAAAAAACTATGGAAAATAAATTTGAGATTTTGCCACATGCTATTAAAACCAAAATCTTTTGCAAAATTTCTCAAATTGAAACTGTTCCAACAAGTGCTTAATGGATAGTTTAAGTGGAATTGTTTCTGGGCGCCAAGAATACAAAGACGTCGAAAGGCTTTCAGCCAAATTGAGTGAAATAGCGCAATTTGGCTACGTTTATGACGGCGGCACCCCCTCAAAGAAGGCAAGAGCGTGTAAGAGCCTTCTCGCGCTCTCCGGAAGTTCCCTCTTAGAGCTGTTGGTTTGTCTGAAGAAATCGCATTAACATTCCAGAGAACAAAGGGCAAGCAAACACAACCCTAAACCAAAGTATTGAAGGCTGTGAGTAAGAAAACATTTCTGTGAGCAGAAAACGTTACTATCTCAAGATTTCTGCAAGAGCAAGCGAAACGCTCCAGCATCTTCCGCTTTGCCGTCCAGAAGCCCCTCCCCAGAGGCGGCCGGAGAAGAGCCCGTTGCTTCACCCCGGAAGGCCTGCGAGCGCCCTGTGCGCCTGCGCGGAGCCCTGCGTCACATCCGGGCCAGGAAGCGCAATTCCGGAAGGGGCTGAGCCGTGGTGGCGGCGGTTTCTGTCCAGTCTGTTGAGTAGCGCTTTTCCCTGCTGGAGCGCCTGTATAGACCGCGGAGCCATGGTCGAGGTAAAGTGACACTTGGGTGCTCAGGGGCCGTCTGCTTCTGGATTGTTTTTCTTTGGCGGCGGGCGTGGGCGATCGAGGGTTTGGGAGTGGGAACTGGAGAGAGGAGTGGCTGCGAGGGGAGGCTGTTTGGCCGAGACCGGGTGGTCTCGTAAGGTTTTCTGGAGGAAGAGAAGCCGGAGTTGTGAAGTGAAGCGAAAGTCGCTCAGTCGTGTCCGACTCTTTGCGACCCCTTGGACTATACAGCCCATGGAATTCTCCAGGCCAGAATGCTGAAGTGGGTAGCCTTTCCCTTCTCCGAGAGGATCTTCCCAACCCAGGGATCGAACCCAGGTCTCCCTCATTGCAGGTGGATTCTCTACCAGCTGAGCCAAAGGGAAGCCCAGGGAATACTGGAGTGGGTAGGAGTGGGTAGCCTTTCTCTTCTCCAGCAGATCTTCCCGACTCAGGAATCGAGCCGGGGTCTCCTGCATTGTTTGTTTTTTTGTTTTTTACCAATTGAGCTGTGAGGGAAGGCCTTCCAGGCGGGAAGCCTGAGGTAATTACTCCAGTTTTCACGCGGTCCTTGGATACGGAGTTGGTCACGGTCTTCTTAGGCGGGGCATTTATTGAACATCGATGTTTGACCACAGGTACTCGCCGTCTGCTCGGTAGTCAGTGAGTCTGTGTCCTCACTGGTGGTCTCCTCTGATCTCACTTTGTCTCCTATTTAAGCCCTTTTCCGGGAAAACCTGCCATTCTTGAATTTTTGCGTTTCCCCCTGACTATCATTCTGTTAGCAAGCTCTGTTCATCTTATCTCAGAATTCTTGGCTCTTATCTAGGCCCACTGTCCTCACCTGAATTCAGACCGCATCATCTTCCACCAGCTGATGCATTTGCTTTTAGGTGGTCGGTCTTTTTGCTTCCGCGTTTGTCATCCCTCTCCCTTCCGCACCAAATTAATCTGTTTAAAACCTAAGTTGATCAAGCTTTTCTTGCAGAGACTTTAGGGCCCTATGTAAAACTAGAGCAAAAATGCACACTGTTGCAATGGTGTAAAAAACAACTTACCGGGACCTGGTCTGTCTTTACAACCTCGTCTTCCATCATGAACCCTTATTTTCATCTAACATATACTATGTTCTGCGGCTTCTGTACTGTACATTGTGTACTACATTAGGTACTACAGCTCCTGGCAGTATTTCAGTTACAGAACGCTTTGTATATGGCTTTTTCTCCTTGTCTGGATTTTTTTTTTTTTTTTGATTGATTTTTTTTTCAGTTTCGCTGGGTCTTCGTTCCTGCTCGTGGGTTTTCTGCAGTTGCAAGGAAGGAGGGGCTACTCTTCATTGCGGTGCGGGACATTATCATCGCGGTAGCTTCTCTTGGCCTAGCACAGACTCGAGGCGCACGGGCTCCTGTAGTTGTGGCGCAGGGACTTTAGTTCTGTGGCCTGTGAATTCTTCCCCCATCAGGAATGGAACCTGTGTCTCCGCATTGGCAGACAGATTCTGATCCGCTGTACCACCGGAGAAGTCCTGCCTGGATTGTTCTTACCTCTATTTTGTGCAAGACTGATTCCTTCTTTGCTTAGCCGCCACCTCAGAGAGATCTTCCATAACAGCCTAAGGTCTTGCTCTGTTCTGTCTCAGCCTCCTGCTTGTTTCCTTCATAGCAATTCTTAAAATTGCTTACCCTATTTTTATCTGTTTCCTCTTGAGCACAGGGACGGTGGCTTACCCTATTTTTATATGTTTCCTCGTGAGCACAGGGATGGTGGCTGCCTTTTCATTATTCTTTTGTTAGTTTCTAGCACAATACCTGGCACTCATTTAATAGGAACTCATTGTTTATTGAACAAGTGACTGATTTCAGGCATCACTTAGTTGGTATACCTGGGGCTGTGGCCCAAGAGGAGCTTCCTCTTCTCTGAACTTGACTCCTATAGCTTGTTATAAATAGCTGTGGTGAGTGGTACAAAGTTTTACATATTTAAAGGTGTAAAGTTTATAATTAATTTGCTCAGTTTAGATTATGATGTGTGTAATTACACTCTTTCTTTCTAGGAGGTGCAGAAGCATTCTGTACACACGCTTGTGTTCAGGTCCTTGAAGAGAACCCATGACATGTTTGTGGCTGATAATGGAAAACCTGTGCCTTTGGATGAAGAGAGGTAGGGATAGTTCCTTTTCAATTGCTAGAATGTTTCAACTTTTAATAATGGGGGAAGAGAGCAGGGAGAGGGGAACCTTTAAAAATTAGTGAGTAATACTAACTCTTAGGAGATCTGTTAGTAATGAATGATGTTTTGGCATAATTTGAGCTGATTTAACTTTTTTTTTGGCTTTTTACAGAAAAATTCCTATTAATTAATTGTATTTTACAAATACCCAGTAATTAGGAGAGTCCCTTTTAGGTGTTTTATTTTATATAATCAATCACTTTGTATGTGCTTTCAGCTTCCTGCTGCTCTCAGAGCCTTGCTGAGCTGAAATTGTACCTGGCCAGTACCTCTACTCCCATCTTTTCTCGTTAGTATGATGAAGATTCTTAAGTGGTGTCATATTTTTGGTTCTACATCTCCAGCTCCAGTCTGGGATTGCATTCTGTGCAGTGTTCCTTCTTTGTCCTTGACCCTTCTTTTAAAATCTACCTAATTCCTCAAACAAGCATTTATATTTAATTAACAAAGTGGGCTGTCCTTAAAAGTAGCCTAGTACTTGCATTTCTTTCTAAAATACTGAATTAAGTACTTGGATTAGTTTTAATTAGTCTTTCTAGATATATCAAAGAAAGGTTACTATAGAAACGCTTACTGTATTTTTACATTTAGACTTATGAAGGGAAGTATATTGACTCTGAGGTTTTTTAAAGGATATATTAGTTTCTATATATTTTAAAATCAGTTAGACTTTCAATAAATCAACATGAAGGTTTTTTATAATTGGTTAACAAACCGAAATATACTCAGTTTAATGGATGCTGTGTGGTAGATTGTGAACAGTGTGGAAATGCACTTGGAAATTTTTTTAAATGTTTAACCTAAAATCTTACCAGAAACTTTTTCTACATTAAGATTAGGCAAGCTTAAGCTGTTTAAAAATTTGTGTCCTAGCTATCTACATAATATATAATGTAAATATATTTACATTCATAAATATATTTAAAGTATTCAAAGATACATTTTTGTGTTTATAATTTTTAAATAGTCACAAACGGAAAATGGCAATCAAGCTACGTAATGAGTATGGTCCTGTGTTGCATATGCCTACTTCCAAAGAAAATCTTAAAGAGAAAGTCCCTCAGAGTACATCAGATTCATATGGACACAAACAGTATCCTGCCAATCAAGGTGAGTGTGGCTTTGTCAGAAATGTTAGGATTTAAATGTGAATTTTAAAAATAAAAAAATGAAAATATCTTAGTGCTCCTCCCGGAAGGACTTATTAGAATCACAATCCTATTTAACAGCTGTACCAAGATTATAGTAAAAGTCCTGATTTACTCATTCACCAATGGCACCCCACTCTGGTACTCTTGCCTGGAAAATCCCATGGATGGAGGAGCCTGGTAGGCTGCAGTCCATGGGGTCGCTAAGAGTCAGACAGGACTGAGCGACTTCACTTTCAGTTTTTACTTTCATGCATTGGAGAAGGAAATGGCGACCCGCTCCAGTGTTCTTGCCTGGAGAATCCCAGGGACGGGGAAGCCTGGTGGGCTGCCGTCTAAGGGGTCGCACAGAGTTGGACACGACTGAAGCGACTTAGTAGCAGCATAATGAGTGAGATTATTGGTTGGTGGATTTTTTTTCCTTATATGAAATTGAAAAACAGTGTTATGATGATGACAGAGATTCTTAGAATATGGAGATAGTCATAGTAGAGACTAAAGGGAAAATTCCTAACCTGTGGAGAGGGCATCTATCTGTTTAGGCTATAATTCAGAGAGGTGATATTAAGTACTAAAATCATAGTAAATAAAGATAATCCTAAGTTCCACAAGAAAACCATTTTCTTAGAAGATAAGCCTGAGTGGATTATTACTTGCCAGGATGACTTTTCTATACCCATTGCTGTGTAACAAACTTACAAGCTTTCTTGACCTCACATCAGCAAATGGCCAAGGAAATAGCTGTGTATATGTCTCCAGAAGACAAAACAAAAATGATCAACTTACCTTATTTCTGAGACTTGATTAGTTGGGAAAATTTAAGAAATCCAGTTGATAATTTAATATTATTTAATTCATTAAAATAAACTGCGTGTATATAAGGTAATTTTGCCATTGATGAATTTTCTTTCTCTTTCTTTTGGTAGGACAAGAAGTTGAATATTTGGTGACAGGTACACATCCATATCCACCAGGACCTGGTAAGTGAACTGTTGTATTTGAAAATGTCTTATTGTAAGTTACATTTCCACGAATGAGCCAATAATATGATCCTCATTGCCTGTAGAATATAAGATAAGCTCCATGACCAGGTATTCAGGCAGAGCATTTTAGATAAGAATTAACATAAGTTTCATATGCAGTCATTCTGCAAACTAAATTAAGCACCTTTTTTCATCAGGCACTGTGCTAAGAATTCAAAAGACTGCTCCAGGCTAAGACAAGCTTATTACCTGGAGGTTTAGTTAAACACATTAATATCACCAAGCTTATAAAAGTGTTGAAAATGTTAGTGTAGAAGCAGGTATGATAGAAACATATCCTGGCTATGTTGTGTGTGTAGAGGAATTAGCACACAAGTAGAGTGGCCAGAATCACAGAGTAGAGGACACAAAGCTTAGTATATATCTAGATTCTAGTAATTTTAGAGGACAGAATTCACCACATTAAAAGTATAGGTAAATTGGTGCTTTTTGTTGTAGGAATTTACATTTACCCTTGAAAACACTCTGTTAGTATTTGGGGAACTGCTTAATTTTTATATTTGAAAGTAGTATCCTAAGAGAATAAAGATTTAACTATTATGTATTGAATTTAACTACCATGTTGGGCTATGTTCATATCAAGCTATTTTGATTAAATATGTGACATAAATTTGAGATATACATTGGGCAATATTTATTATAGAAGAGTTAAAAAAAAAGACCTGCAAAATATAATAAAAATTTTTGTAATATCGCCACCTGGAGATAATTACCATTTCCTTTTTGGCATGTCTTATTCTAGTTTTTTATTGTAAATGCATATAAATGAAAGCAAAGATCGATACAAAAAATAGTTGATTTTTTTCTAATTTTAACAGGGGTTGCTTTGACAGCAGACACTAAGATCCAAAGAATGCCAAGTGAATCAGCTGCACAGTCCTTAGCTGTGGCGTTACCTGCTTCTCAAGCCAGGTAGGAAATATTATGCTTCTAAATTACAAAGATTTTGAAAGCATAGTTTACTGCTTACATTTTTTCTCATATTTAAATTTGTTTCTTTGTGATTATGTATTATGTGACATTTTCCTTTACCAGTGCTTACAAAAACTTAAAAAAGAGTCAGTCCTGCAGATGAAGTGACTGGAGGCATTGCTTACTTACAGTGTGGTGGTTCTTTTTCCTCAGAGCTGATGCAAATCGTCCTGTGCCTACTGGCGGTGAATACCGACACCCCGGGGCTCCTGACCGCGCACAGCCTGCGGGGACGGTGAGTCTGTGCCGACCGTGCTGCAGTTTTCTGACTGTGGAGCATACTGCCTGTGTCCCTTTACTCTTAAGAGTCTCACCTGTAATGTTAAATGAATGAACGTTTTCCTTGGAATTTTTCAAGTAAATGGCAGCCTGAAAGTGAAAGTGTTAGTCTCTCAGTCCTGTCCGACTCTTTGTGACCCCAGGGACTGTAGCCCTCCAGGCACCTCTGCCCATGGAATTTTCCAGGCAATAGTACTGGAATGGGTTGCCATTCTCTTCTCCAGGGGATCTTCCCAACCCAGGGATTGAACCCAGGTCTCCTGCAATAGCAAGCAGATTCTTCCTGAGCTCGTTGTTAATATTTCATAGCCCTAAAATTTAAGTTGCTAGTGAACTGACAAAAGAAATTCTGTTAATCCTATGTCTTACTTGTATGTTGGGCATGACAGTTATTTTGATGAGGATACTGTGATGTTGCTGTTTGTTCCCAGCATTAAAAATACAAGCACTGTTGTTCTGAAGCTTGTATTAGTATGTGTTAGATGTGAAATGTCTTTTATTAAGCTCTCAGTTGGTTTATCCTGTTCGAGTTGAGTGCTATTAGCATCATAGTATTCATAGGCTATCAACTAGTATTTTATAAATGAGCATTTAGAAATATATAATTTATCTGTTTGTAAGTAAACGGCAGCTGTTGTTTTCGATGAAAGTAGTTGTAGAAAGAATAACTGAATATTAATATAGTTTGCTTTATTATGCTGTCAGTTGACATAAGTACAGGCCTTATTTCCTCAGTTTGTTGTGCAGTTGCTTTATGAAGTGAGTGAATTTGTAGTCCTCCCACAACATTTTTCTTTAGCCTCCATTCACAGGATTTGCCCAGACTTTCTGCCTGCTTAGGATATAACGTAAGCCTCTTGAGGGCAGGTGGTTTACGGACCACAGTGTTTTTTGGATAGAATGCTAGCAGTAGATGGTTATATCAGCTAGTATACCCTTATATAGTCTTGAAATACTTTTGTAGGAGATAAATAGAAGGAACTTTCAATCTCCTTTGTAATATAAGATCAATAATGTTAAAATGTGACAAAGGCAGTGGCATTAATCCACTTACAGTTACTTAAAAATTGGAGTTTACGTTGAGCACTTACCACTCTGTCATAGTCCTCAGAATCGCTCTATAGGGCAGTTGCTGTTATTTGCATTTTACTAATGAGGCACAGGAATTACTTAATTTTTTACCTCAGGTCTTCAGCTGGTCATGGACAGAATTGGGTTTTGAACCCATGCACAGTGATATGTGCTTTCAATGCTAAGGTTCTGCCTCATGAGATTTTTTGTGTTTTAAAGTCAGAATTAACAAACAGAACATATAGTTCTGATTGTAAGTCTTAAACTCATTTTCTGGGTATGCAAATATTTTTCATCTTTCTTTCATTTAAGGAAAAAAACCTTTCATAAATCGCCTCTTTGACTTTCCATTTTAGAATTGATAACATGAAATTGTAATATGATATCTTTAATAATAATGTAATCTTTTGTTTATTTAGGTTGTTATGGAGGGTGGCAATGCCAAGAACTCTGCACTGATGGCTAAAAAAGCCCCTACAATGCCAAAACCCCAATGGCACCCACCGTGGAAACTCTACAGAGTGAGTGAATCTGTCTGTTATTGCACTACAGGAAACGTGATCACTGCTTTCCAGTTAAACAAGAGCCAAGGATAGAATCAAGAGGAGACAATGAATATATGACAGCTGGTAGTTTGGGGTTGGGAGGAAGGAGGTTAGGCACTATCTTAAAAGATATCTTAGAAAGTAGACTTCATTAAGTAGAAGTTATATATACTTATATTTTCTATAAAATGTAGTATAAAATATTGATAGAAAGCTCCTGAATGGAGAGCACACAAAATAAATTTAGGAATGTGTTTGAGGTGTTCTTTATGAAGGTCAAGGAGAAAAATTAATGCATCAGGACATTTCAGATGTACCAAATATTAATTAAAATGTAAATACATTTTACCATACTATAGAATAGACTTTCTTTTGGTGTATAGATCTAATAAATATTAAAGGTTATAAACTTGGTTAGCCACTACCACAATCTGGATAATTAGAAGTTCTATCAATTCACACATACCCCTGGGCTGTTTTTTATAATCACACCCTTCCCTACCCTACCAACCATTCATGTGTTTTCTATCATAGTTGTGCTTTTCAGTTGTATCGTAAATTCAGTATATATCTTTTGGGGCTGAGTTTCTTTACTCAGCTTACTGCTTTTAGATTCATCTGAGTTGTGACATGTACTAATACATTCCTTTTTATTGTCAAGCAGTAGTCCATTGTATAGATATACCACGGTTTATATATTCATCCATTCACCAGTTGAAGATAATTTAACACTTATTTGAAAATCTAATTAGCAGTTAATCTTATAAACTTAGCATTTGAGGACAGGGGTAGTGCAAGTCAGATTGGATGAAATTTAACATAAGCATGATGACTTGAAATTGAATCAGCTTTATTTATGTGTAGTGAGCTTGCTCATTCTGTCTTTTTTTCTTAATACAGGTGATCAGTGGGCATCTTGGCTGGGTTCGATGTATTGCTGTGGAACCTGGAAATCAGTGGTTTGTTACTGGATCTGCTGACAGAACTATAAAGGTAATAAGAAAATAAGAAAAAGTAAATATGACTTTTTGTTTGCCATGTAATTTTAGTCTGTTTTAAGTTATTTCCTCTGGGTAACTGCTATTATAGTTCTCTGATTTGTAGACCTGAGTGTGCAGTAAAATTTATTGCCTGTTAAAATAATTTATACCAGTTAAATGTCCCAAATAAGTATCAGTTTGAGAAAGTGGTATTTAAACAACAGCTTTTTTCCAGATAGTGCATGCTGTCTATCTCCAAGTAATTCCTTCATATTTTCTCCCCTTCTGATTACAAAATTAAAGCAGGCTTATCTATTAAAAAATGTGGAAAATGTAAAGGAGAATAAAAGAATATAGACCCATATATAATCCTATTACTGTCAGATATTTGAATAAATTTATTTTTAACTTCTCTGTGTATGTGTATCTGCATATTCTTCTGAGCATTTTTCCTGTGGTTATAAATGCATATCTTTTAAAAATTCATGTTCAACATGTAATTCTGTCCCAGGTTTTTTTTTTTCCACTTAAGTGAAAGTCGCTAAGTTGTGTGTAACTCCTTGAGACCCTATGGACTATACAGTCCATGGAATTCTCCAGGCCAGAATACTGGAGTGGGTAGCCGTTCCCTTCTTCAGGGGATCTTTCCAACCCAGGGATCAAATCTATGTTTCTTGCTTCTCCTGCATTGGCAGGCGAGTTCTTTACCACTAGTGGTACCTGGGAAGCCCCATATACGTGTGTGTGTGTATATACATATATATATGTGTATGGTTTATTACAAGATATTGAATATAGTTCCCTGAGCCATATATTAGGACCTTGTTGTCTGTCAGTTCTATATATACTAGTTTGCATCTCTGAATCCCAAATTGCCTATCCACCCCTCCTCTGAAATCTTTTTAAGTGCTTCTATAGTATTGTTATCTTTGGATATGCTGTAGTCTGTTTTCCTACTGTTGAACATTAAAGTTTTTTAGCTTCCTCATTTTTCACTATCATAAGCAATGCTTATGTATAATTAGTATGGGCCTAAAGCTTTTTCAAATAGCTTTACAAACAGCTGTGAAAAGAAGAGAAGCAAAAAGCAAAGGAGAAAAGGAAAGATATAAGCATTTGAATGCAGAGTTGCAAAGAATAGCAAGAAGAGATAAGAAAGCCTTCCTCAGTGATCAATGCAAAGAAATAGAGGAAAACAGCAGATAGAGATCTCTTCAAGAAAATTAAAGATATCAAGGGAATATTTCATGCAAAGATGGGCTTGATAAAGGACAGAAATGGTATGGACCTAACAGAAGCAGAAGACATTAAGAAGAGGTGGCAAGAATACACAGAAGAACTGTACAAAAAAGATCTTCATGACCAAGAGAATCACAATGGTGTGATCACTCACCTAGAGCCAGACATCCTGGAATGTGAAGTCAAGTGGGCCTTAGAAAGCATCACTACAAACAAAGCTAGTGGAGGTGATGGCATTCCAGTTGAGCCATTTCAAATCCTGAAAGATGATGCTGTGAAAGTGCTGCACTCAATATGCCAGCAAATTTGGAAAGCTCAGCAGTGGCCACAGGACTGGAAAAGGTTAGTTTTCATTCCAATCCCAAAGAAAGGCAATGCCAAAGAATGCTCCAACTACCGCACAATTGCACTCATCTCACACGCTAGTAAAGTAGTGCTCAAAATTCTCCAACCAGAAGGCAATGGCACCCGACTCCAGTACTCTTGCCTGGAGAATCCCATGGTGTGAGGAGCCTGGTGGGCTACAGTCCATGGGGTCGCTAAGAGTCGGACACGAGTGAACAACTTCACTTTCATGCATTGGAGAAGGAAATGGCAACCCACTCCAGTGTTCTTGCCTGGAGAATCCCAGGGACAGGGGAGCCTGGTGGGCTGCTGTCTATGGGGTCACACAGAGTCAGACACGACTGAAGTAACTTAGCAGCAGCAGCAGGAGCAGCAGCAGGCTTCAGCAGTATGTGATCTGTGAACTTCCAGATGTTCAAGCTGGTTTTAGGAAAGGCAGAGGAACCAGAGATCAAATTGCCAACATCTACTGGATCATGGAAAAAGCAAGAGAGTTCCAGAAAAACATCTATTTCTGTTTTATTGACTATGCCAAAGCCTTTGACTGTGTGGATCACAATAAACTGGAAAATTCTGAAAGAGATGGGAATATCAGACCACTTGACCTGCCTCTTAAGAAACCTGTATGTAGGTCAGGAAGCAACAGTTAGAACTGGACATGCAACAACAGACTGGTTCCAAATAGGAAAAGGAGTTCGTCAAGGCTGTAATATCGTCACCCTGCTTATTTAACTTCTATGCAGAGTACATCATGAGAAACACTGGGCTGGAAGAAACACAAGCTGGAATCAAGATTTCCGGGAGAAATATCAACAACCTCAGATTTTCAGATGACACCAACCTTATGGCAGAAAGTGAAGAGGAACTTAAGAGCCTCTTGATGAGAGTGAAAGAGGAGAGTGAAAAAGTTTGCTTAAAACTCAACATTCAGACAACTAGGATCATGGCATCTGGCCCCATCACTTCACGGGAAATAGATGGGGAAACAGTGGAAACAGTGTCAGACTTTATTTTGGGGGGCTCCAAAATCACTGCAGATGATGATTGCAGCCATGAAATTAAAAGACGCTTACTCCTTGGAAGAAAAGTTATGACCACCCTAGATAGCATATTGAAAAGCAGAGACATTACTTTGTCCACAAAGGTCCTTCTAGTCAAGGCTATGGTTTTTCCTGTGGTCATGTATGGATGCGAGATTTGGACTGTGAAGAAAGCTGAGCACCAAAGAATTGATGCTTTTGAACTGTGGTGTTGGCGAAGACTCTTGAGAGTCCCTTGGACTGCAAGGAGAGCCAACCAGTCCATTCTAAAGGAGATCAGACTTGGGTGTTCTTTGGAATGAATGACGCCAAAGCCTTTGACTGTGGATCACAGTAAACTGTGGAAAATTCTGAAAGAGATGGGAATACCAGACCACCTGACCTGCCTCTTGAGAAATCTGTATGCAGGTCAGGAAGCAACAGTTAGAACTNCTATTTCTGCTTTATTGATTATGCCAAAGCCTTTGACTGTGTGGATCACAGTAAACTGTGGAAAATTCTGAAAGAGATGGGAATACCAGACCACTTGACCTGCCTCTTGAGAAATCTGTATGCAGGTCAGGAAGCAACAGTTAGAACTGGACATGGAACAACAGACTGGTTCCAAATAGGAAAAGGAGTACGTCAAGGCTGTATATTGTCACCCTGCTTATTTAACTTCTATGCAGAGTACATCATGAGAAATGCTGGACTGGAAGAAACACAAGCTGGAATCAAGATTGCTGGGAGAAATATCAATAATCTCAGATACGCAGATGACACCACCCTTATGGCAGAAAGTGAGGAGGAGCTAAAAAGCCTCTTGTTGAAAGAAAGAGGAGAGTGAAAAAGTTGGCTTAAAGCTCAACATTCAGAAAACGAAGATCATGGCATCTGGCCCCATCACTTAATGGGAAATAGATGGGGAAACAGTAGAAACAGTGTCAGACTTTGTTTTTTTGGGCTCCAAAATCCCTGCAGATGGTAACTGCAGCCATGAAATTAAAAGGCGCTTACTCCTTGGAAGAAAAGTTATGACCAACCTAGACAGCATATTCAAAAGCAGAGACATTACTTTGCTGACTAAGGTCCGTCTAGTCAAGGCTATGGTTTTTCCTGTGGTCCTGTATGGATGTGAGAGTTGGACTGTGAAGAAGGCTGAGCGCAAAAGAATTGATGCTTTTGAACTGTGGTGTTGGAGAAGACTCTTGAGAGTCCCTTGGACTCCAAGGAGATCCAACCAGTCCATTCTGAAGGAGATCAACCCTGGGATTTCTTTGGAAGGAATGATGCTAAAACTGAAGCTCCAGTACTTCGCCTTTGGCCACCTTATGCGAAGAGTTGACTCATTGGAAAAGACCCTGATGCTGGGAGGGATTGGGGGCAGGAGAAAGGGACGACCGAGGATGAGATGGCTGGATGGCATCATGGATTCAATGGATGTGAGTCTGAGTGAACTCTGGGAGCTGGTGATGGACAGGGAGGCCTGGCGTGCTGTGATTCATGGGGTCACAAAGAGTCGGACACGACTGAGCAAGTGAACTGAACTGAAAGTTTTTTCTGTATCTTAAGTTTTCTGTATTGTTTTTCTGTATTTTCTGTATTGTTTTATTATAGTTTGCCAGGAAAAGTATTAAAGGGTCCGACATTCTTCAAGTTGATACCCAGAAAGAAGTTAAATTATTTTCCAAAATGAGTGAATTGATGCTTGCAGCATATGGGAGAATCCTTTTCAGGACATTACTTACATTTCTTTAAAAATACCTACTAATATGGTGGGTTCCCCTGGTGGCTCAGCAGTGAAGAATCCTCCTGCAGTGCAGGAGATGTGGGTTTGATCTCAGAGTTGGGAAGATCCCCTGGAGGAGGGTATAGCAACCCAGTCCAATTTCTCTCCTGGAGAATCCCATGGACAGAGGAGTCTGGCAGGCTACAGACCGTAGAGTCACGAAGAGTTGAACATGATGAAACAACTTAGCACACTAATATAAGTAGAAATGAATATCTAATCTTTAAAAAAGAAAACTGTATATAAAATTTGTGGTGAGGTAGAACTTTTTAATATTTTATTTGCTACTTTTCAGGATTTTTTTTAAGTTGATGCCATCCTTGACTAATTTAGTACCTCAGTATTCATTCTTTGGCTCAATACCCTTTATATATTAAGAACTTTTTGTCATCTATGCAAATACTTTCCCAGTTTGAGCATGCCTTTTAATTCTCTTTCTCCTGCTTTTATTTTTGGTGATAGGGTTATTTTGCAAACTTTTATATTTTTATATGTTTTTATCTTTCACTTTTGAAGACAATTTTAACATTAAGATTTTAAAAATTAGCTTTGAAATAATCAACAAGAATAAAATTAAGTATTTTTTGATTGCAGATCTGGGACTTGGCTAGTGGAAAGTTGAAACTGTCGTTAACTGGGCACATAAGCACAGTACGTGGTGTGATAGTGAGCACGAGGAGCCCATACCTGTTCTCCTGTGGAGAGGACAAGCAAGTCAAATGCTGGGATCTCGAGTATAATAAGGTATGTGTGGAGTTGAGGACTGAAAGCATCATGAGCCCCTATTTTCTTCTCAATTACAGATATGTTAACTCTCCTCCTTTCTTTTTTAGGTTATAAGGCACTATCATGGACATCTGAGTGCCGTGTACGGCTTGGATTTGCACCCAACCATTGACGTGCTGGTGACCTGTAGCCGAGACTCGACCGCACGGGTAAGTGGACTGGAGCCATCTGTGCATACACTGCCTCCTGCAGAGTGCTGGCTCGACCCTGAGGTCTGTGTCCTGGATAGGGAATTGCAAGATCCTTACTTTCACCCATCAGTATCCCACTTGGTCTTCATCCCCAGCTCTGTGGCCTCGCCATGTCCACTGGTGGGCGGCCCTGCCCCCGAAATGTGACAGGTTACTTCATTTACATACTTGGTTCATTCTATTCAGATGGGTCCACACAGTTTTCTAGTCAATTCCCATGCTGAATTGATCTTGTTACTTGCCTGAAGAAAGGGATACCTGTTTTCATTGATGGTATTGTGTGCTGTTTTTATAGATTTGGGATGTCAGAACTAAAGCCAGTGTACACACATTATCTGGACATACTAATGCAGTGGCTACAGTGAGGTGTCAGGCTGCGGAACCACAAATTATCACTGGTATGATCCGTACTTTTCAAGTTGATGGAATATTCGTATCAGCATGCGTTATGATTATATACTTTTCATATTTACTGTGATTCTTGCTTTGTGTTGTATATTTAGTGTTTCTGTGTGCACTTGAAATTTATTATGGTAACATTTAATTCTGTTTTTATATCATAAGTTTTATGTATCATAGAATCTTTGTATCATGTAATGTCTGACTAGAAAGTAGTGCTGTTAGATACAACTAAGTGCTGTTTTATAGTTTCAAAATTAGCAGTCTAAGAAATTAATGTTAGAAGACACACTACCCCCGACTTTTAAAACTGATTTGAGTCTTGCTTTGCTTAAAATATGGTTAATAGCAGTGAATCTTCAAGACTAGAAAATAATTCCTTCCCTTGTTTTATTTAAATAATCATTAGAGTTTTTGCCTTCCTCTCCACTAGGGAATGGCATTAGGTATTTGTTTTCATTGTTCTGGCTCTTCAGATGACTGCACTAAGCATTTATTACATTTAATAATCAAAATCAACCAGATATTTTGAAAGTATAGAAAGCAGTTAGTCAAAGGTTGATATGACTTTTGTTTCATATATATGTGTCTGTAGAAGAATGCTTCAAGTTTTATTATATTTAACTTTTGCATTATTTTTTTCTGGTACGTTTTTGGGGGATTCTCCTTTACAGGAAGCCATGATACTACAATACGATTATGGGATTTGGTAGCTGGAAAAACAAGAGTCACATTAACAAATCACAAAAAATCTGTCAGAGCTGTGGTTTTACATCCAAGACAGTAAGTCTGTTTTCCTAAAGAGCTTCTCTTCTTCCTTCAATTCTTAGTATAATTCAGAAATGCAAAATTAGTACTGCTTTGGTAGTCATTAAGTCATTTTTCAGACCTGTTCCATTTATGAGCTTGCATTTCCTTTATTTTCCTTGTGAAGTATTTTTCTTGTCCTCCATAAGGTGAGGAAAACTTTCTACCTGGTGAAAAATTATGTCAAGTGAGATAATACAAATAAATACTGGTGACAGGCTGCATGTTGTAATGGAAGCTAATAGTTGCTAGATTTAATGTTTTGGACAAAAATATTATTGGACACTGGACTAAACAGAATAGTTAATTTCGTAATGAAAAAATTAATATACATAGGAAAAAATAGTAGGTATCATGAACATTATTCACAGAGAGATGGAGCATAACATCACAACCTGCTGTCTGTAAAACTGTGTCCCCTGGTACTCCCAAGGTCACTCATCTCCTGCCTCTCCTCCCTCCCCATCCTCCTTGCGTTTATCTTATCTCCTCCTTCCAATCCCTATCTCCCTCACTTCCTTTCTTCCTCTCCCTGACTCCCTTCTCTCTTCCTCTCTCCTCTTTGTCTCCTTCTCTCACTTCTCTCTCTTCTTCTGGCTTTCTCTCTTGCTTTCTCCAAAACACTTACGTCACCCCTTGCCCTTCATGTGCGTTTAGGGGGTTGTATGTTTATTGCTTTAGCTCAGTGTAGAGCATTGGGGAAATGAGAGGAGAATATAACTTCAATCTAGGACTTATACATTTAAAGTAATTTAGAAATCTGATATAACTTGGAACAGATCTTTTTGTCTTGATATTTTTATCTTGGTATGCCAATAATACTTTGCCAAAACTACATAAATCCTGACAATACATGCAAAATATAGCCATAATAAGATTTTTTTTAATCTACCATTGTATTTAACTTTGTTTACTTTATTATTAATTCTTTTCTTATTTCAGTTACACATTTGCATCTGGTTCTCCAGATAACATAAAACAGTGGAAATTCCCTGATGGAAGTTTCATTCAAAATCTTTCTGGTCACAATGCTATTATTAACACATTGACAGTAAATTCGATGGAGTGCTTGTATCTGGAGGTAAAGTATTTTTATGATAAATATGTTTTAGTCTATCTTTTTTTTCTTTAGTGAATAAAATTTCTGAGTCATTACACTGATATACTAGAATAGAACTTGCTTGTTTAACATGTGTATTCATGCAAATTCATAATACATATGGCATATTTCATAGTTCAATTCTCTTTAAGTTCCCACATTGATAAATCTAAGTTAAGGATTTATGCCAGAAATCACCTAAAGTTTGGTTGTGTGTTTTTAAGTTGAATGTCATTTTGTGGTGCCTTTTGAGATCTATAATAAATTCTGAATTAAGCACAAATGAAAGTAGACAAATTGATATTAAGAGGAGCTCAAGTGCCTGTGTGTTATATATCTTTATAACTCTATGGTGCTTGGCTGATGATGGGTGCTTAATAAGTGTTTGTCAGGCTGAACTGTTGAGGGGACACTTGGTCTAACCTGTCTTTCCCTTTAAGCTGACAATGGCACTATGCATCTCTGGGACTGGAGAACTGGCTACAATTTCCAGAGGGTTCATGCAGCAGTGCAGCCTGGGTCTTTGGACAGTGAGTCAGGAATATTTGCTTGTGCTTTTGATCAGTCTGAAAGTCGATTACTAACTGCTGAAGCTGATAAAACCATAAAAGTGTACAAAGAGGATGATACAGCGGTAAGTTCTGTATTTCATAGACATTTTAAAGTAGAATAAATCAGCTTTGCCAGTTTTCCAGGCATTTTCTCATTTTAAAGCTATTGAAATTATCAGGAGGGGAAATAATCATAATGCTAAAATATTTGTCATGTGGAATAGTGTCTGTTCATAGATTGTTGCATTGGTTTCATTGATGACAGCAAATCCATAGATAGTTTTGATTTTATCTCAACTTTGCTTATTAGAGTTACTAAGAAAATCTTACCCTAAGAATAACAGCAAAAAAATAGATTGCTATGCAAATTAATTCTAGAATCAGAATCTTAGGTGTTACTAGAATATCTAAAAACCATTTGATTTAAAATGAACACCGAATTTGTAGCAAATGCATTCATCCTTTATTAGATATTAAATATTATTTATCTTAATATTTATTAGATAATAAATAATCAGATAATGCCAAAAGTTTGTCACTTATCTTAAAATTGTTAAAGAAGTGCAAAATGTATAATGCCAGGTAATATAATTTAGAATAAGTGCCTTATTTTTGTTAGAAAGGAACTTATTAAATATGAAGGAGATCAGTGATACTTTGTTTTAACTTACTTACTTTTTTGTTTTTAGACAGAAGAAACGCATCCAGTCAGCTGGAAGCCAGAAATTATTAAGAGAAAGAGATTTTGATGTGTTCGTTGTGGTTGCAGTTTTTGTTTGTTTCTTTTTAGCTTGGCCTTGATGAGAATATCGTCATTTGTGCTCTGGCTAGGAATATAAAGCAAAAACTCATGCTTGAATCATTGCATTTTCATATTTTACAATGAACTGTCCTCTCCCATGTTTTTATTTCTAAAATTAACAGTTTGAGATCCTAGGAAGTAAGATGTAGATATCAAGCATATGTGAGTTTTTTGACTGTAACTATCCTAAACAGAATGATTTGCCACTTCTATTAAAACACACCCCTTTTTTTTTAACTTACGAAACTGCTTACTATAGTAGGACATGTTTTGAGAGGAGTAATCTTTCTCTTAAACCCTTGAATACTGGTATCTGATTGATATTTTGGGATTAAAGGATTTTGAAGTCTTATGTATATTTATCTCACCAACAGTTTTTGAGCACATGTTCTGCAAAGTTCTGCACTAAGTACTGTTCAGAAAGTATACAGATAAGATGTCCTTTAGGACTTCCACTTTTAGCAGCTTACTACAAAAATACTCTCATAGAAGTGCCAGTGAAAAACCAGGATAACACAGAGGAAAAGCCCATTTATTTTCCTTGGGAAGGATTGTGGAAGACTTCTTGGAGTCAGTGGTGTTTGAAGTGAGTCTTGAGAGGTCACAGAAAGAAAGGGTATTCTAAGGCAAAGTGTGAACTGAAAAACCAGAATATGAGAGGTGTATGTTCCAGGAACAGAGACCTGTCTGCTGCACTTGAATGAGAACAGCTGGTGGCGGCAGGGAAAGCTTGTTTTGAATTTCAGTTTTATTCCACAAGCAGTGGGTTACCAATATAGGTATCAAATCCTGGAGAAGTAACTGGAGATACCAATTGTTTGAAGCTATAGCAAGGGTTGCAGTCTTTTGCAGAGACTCCATAGAAAAGTTTAAGTTTTTGATGCCTGTGCCTCTATCCTTAGGATCCTCATTCCCTATCAATCAGTCAAGAAAATTTATCACACTTCACTTTCTATAGTTATAAAACACACTTATAAGAACAATGAATTTATAGTTTCAAATGAAGAAATTAAACCATAATTTTGAATAAGCATTTCCAAATATACGTGTCCCATCTTGCATGCTGTAGGTGGGAATGTAGTTAAGCCTTTAGGGAGGGTAGTTTTCCAGAGTATATTGAAAATGCTTGGAATCTTTGGCCAACTCTTCATTAGAAATGAAATTACTAGGAAACTGCCTAATATGAATAATCTGACAAGTGTACACAGCAAGTTCATTTCACCTTTGTTCTTTGATTAAAACTAGCCCAGATGTCCTAACAATAAGGGCTTAATATATTATGGTATTTTCAGTTTCTCTCCATTAAGAGTGATAAATATCTCTGGAATAATAAGATGTCCAAATTTTACTGTTACATGAAAAAGGAAGTTGTAGAAGCATTTTTTTTTTTTTTGATAACCTGTCAATGTTCTAAAAAATAATAGGAAAGTAACACCACATTGTTATCAGTGGCTTTGTGAGAGTGGAATTATCAGAGAACTTTCATGATTGGCTTCATATATTTCTATAATGTTTTAATTTTCTATAAGCATGTATTTTGTAAACTTAAATAAAAAAAAAACAAACCCACAGCACTTGCATCCCTGAGAGATTTGAATGGCTTCCAACAGAAGAAAGATCATAGAGGTGAATACTGTCCAAAGCCTGGTCCAAAAGACAAGGAGAAATTGTTAAACAAGGAGGTGAGGATGATAATAGCCCTTGTTATCCTGCCAAGCAAAGCTTCCGCCTACTGTTTTTGTTAAACACAAGTATCAAATTCTGAAGAGCAGGGGAAAAGTCCATTTCCCTGCTTCATGCTATTCTGTATTATGATGCTATTGAATCTTCTTGCAGAAAGTTTCCACCATGTATGGTCATGAACCTCATGAAATCTTAAGCAGAATTTCTTGTGTGTGCCTTTGTTCTTTGTATTTACTTGCAAAACCTCAACCCAAGTTAAACCTGAACCTTACTGTGCCTATGCCTTGAGTACACTCAAGAAGCTGTAAAATGTTAGAGAGATGACTGTGCTAGCTGAATTCAATTTTGATTTATGAGCACACACCATATGTAAGCCATCAGCAGTGACCACACTCATTTCTACAAATAAAATTACACCTTCTTTTCCAAAGGATGAACTACCCCCCTACTAACAACTTTGTTGAGTATGTATACAAATACTGCCTTATACTCTTGCCTACTCAAGAACTTAACTTTCATAATTAACCCCTTTCTCTTTTGCAGCATAAATTCCCTTTGTGTCAAATGATGCTCCATCAACAAGTATGTTGTAATTTAAATAATATATATATTTAAAATGACTATCTTAAAAATCATTAGACCAAATGTTTGCCTCTAGGATGTACCATTTCTCTTTACCCATTTATAACCTAACCTTTTCTCTGATTCCTCACTTCCCTTTGTCTTAACAGACTCCAATCCAAAAGTAATGAAATGTGTTCAACATAATTCTTAGAAAGAGAGAAAAAGCTTTTAAAAAATAGTAAAAAGAATTGATAAGAAATTAATGAAATAAAGATATAGTTAGTAGAATAAACTTAAATGTTAATTTTTTGATACAAAATTAAAATAGATAAAACTGTTTAGATAAGAAACAGAAGAATCATAGATATCCTAATAAAAATGATAAAGGGAGGTGGGGGGAGAGAACTCTCCAAATCCATGCCATTTTATTTGAAAGAGTCAAATAGAAGGTAAATTTTAAATTTTCCTAAATATTTTTATATAAATCCCTATGACTACAGACATGCAAAAAACCTACACAGATTACCACAGAAGAAATAGTCAACTCCTATCAAAACCACCTACATGCATCACCAAACTTGTGCAGATTTAGAATGAAATTCTAATTATAATGCACTTTAAATTTTTCTAGGACTAGATAAAGGAGAGCTTTCATGATTTAAAGTGTGAGTGTAACAAAAATATCCAAATTCAATAAAGCACAAAGGAAATTGTAATTTTATTTTGCTTATGAATTGACACAAAAATCAGTAGTAAAGTTAAATAAAAGAATCAAGCTTTACATACCTAATTTAGTCTAATAGTGCAAGGAAATTTACATTTAAAAATTTTCCTATTAGGAAATAATGTAGTTCACCATTGTTTTATATAATGAAAAAAAAAAATCACAAGCATCTTCATAGAAGGTTCAGTGTTCAAAGTCCATCTTTCATTAAATAAAAAAGTTATTAAATAGGAACACATGGGTACTTCAAGAACATGGTTAAATCTAACTACCCTGCCTCAGCTGTTAACTGGGAAACACTAGAAGCATTCCTATTAACATCAAAAACAAGGATATCCATCATAACTACTTTAACTTTTTTTAGAGCTTTCTAGTACATTTATTAATAGATTCAAGTAAAATTATAATAATTGGAAAGTAGGAAATAACATTATTAGCAAATGACTGAATTATATATATGGACAAAGAACTAAAAACTGGTTAGATGTTAGACAACATTTTATTAAAAATAATTCAGATAAATAAGATCATCAACTGATACTGCAGAAAAATCATTTGACAAAATTCAAGAATGATACCAGGTCTAAGAGAATGCTGAAGTCAAAAATTTCCTAAGGAGTCAAAAAATTTTTAAGGAGTAATTATTAGGAAGTAATACTAAATTATTCTTCATGGTGGAACACAGAGGCAGGCACAGGAATGATAAAAGGATACCTACACTCATCTTTTATTTGATATGGTTCTGGAGTTTTAACAGGATTAAAAAATTATAATTTATAGATGAGTCATAAAAAGCAAGCAGTAGAAAATCACTTAAAAACTAGTGAAAGTGCCCTATAAGATGATTCCATACAAGATAAATATGGGACATAAAAACACAATGAGCTAGCAGTTTTATACTGTCTTAAAAATAACCACTTTGCAAAAAAGACATGTACCCCAGTGTTCATTACAATAGGTGGGACGTGGAAGGAACCTTGAGGTACACTCACATATGAACAGATGAAAAAGTTATAGTACTTATATGGAATGTAATATTACTCAGCCGCGAAAAGGAACAAATTTCCATTCTAGTGAGTTGGATGAACCTAGATTCTGTTATACAAAGTAAAGTGAATCAGAAAGAAAAACTTATCATAAATGTATATATATGGCATCTAGAAAAATGGTACTGATGAACAGGGCAGGAATAGACACAGACATAGAGAACAGACTTATGGACAAAGCGAGGGGAGAAGGGGACAAATTGAGAGTAACATTGAAGCATATATTACCGTATGTAAAACAGATACCTAGTGGGAAGTTGCTGTATAACTTAAAACGCACGAAGCTCAACCCAGTGCTCTGTGACAACCTAGAAGGATGGGATGGGATGGGATGGGATGGATTGGATAGGAGGGAGGTTCAAAAAGGAGGGGAATATATATACTTATGGCTTATTCACATTGTCCTATGGCAGACGTTGCTTTACAACGTTGTAAAGCAATTACCCTCCAATTAAAAGACCAAAACCACCTTCACACTATGAACAAAACCTATCATATATGTATATATGAATACCTTTAACAAGAAATGTGGAAACTACGTAGAGAAACAAAACTATAAAACTTGACTCACTTCAATTCAGCCACTCAGTCGTGTCTGACTCTGTGACCCTATGGACTGTGGGAAGCCAGGCTTCCCTGTCCATCACCAACTTCCAGAGCTTGTTCAAACTCAGGTCCATCAAGTCGGTGATGCCATCCAACAATCTCATCCTCTGTCGTTCCTTCTCCTCCTGCCTTCAACCTTTCCCAGCCTCAGGGTCTTTTCCAAGGAATCAGTTCTTCGCATCAGGTGGCCAACTCGGGTGGAGTTTCAGCTTCAGCATCAGTCCTTCCAGTGAACACCCAGGACTGATCTCCTCTAGGTTGGACTGGTTGGATCTCCTTGCAGTCTCAGGGACTGAAGAGTCTTCTCCAACACCACAATTCAAAAGCATCCATTCTTCAGTGCTCAGCTTGCTTTATGGTCCAACTCTCCCATCCATACATTTCTACTGGAAAAGCCATAGCTTTGACTAGGTGGACGTTTGTTGGCAAAGTAATGTCTCTGCTTTTTAGTATGCTGTCTAGGTTGGTCATAACTTCTTCCAAGGAGCAAGTGTGGTTTCCTTTCATGGCTGCAGTCACCATTTGCAGTGATTTTGAAGCCTCCAGAAATAGTCTCTCACCGTTTCCATTGTTTCTCCATCTATTTGCCATGAAGTGATGGGCCTGGATGCCATTATCTTAGTTTTTTGAATGTTGAGTTTCAAGTCAGTTTTTTCACTCTCCTCTCTCACTTTCATCAAGAGGCTCTTTAGTTCTTTGCTTTCTGTCATAAGGGTGGTGTCATCTGCATGTATGAGGTTATTGATATTTCTCCTGGCGTTTTTGATTCTAGCTTGTGTTTCATCTAGCCTAGCATTTCACATGATGTACTCTGTGTAAGGTAAGGGAGTTAGAGAAGGCGAGGTTCAGAAAAAGAACAAGACCGGCACTTTACAGGAACAGATCACCTTTAATGAGGCGAGAAGGGGCAGCAGTCAGATTAGCAAGCTGCTGCACTTACCCAAGAAAAGAGTGTGTATATATAGGCATGTATGTGGAAAGTTACTGTCTTAAGGGGGCCTGTTCTTCTCCAAGGTTATCAGAGTAGTTTTTCTCTTAAACGGTTGGGGCAAGGAATTTTGGAGATGGGCCAGAGGCTGGACTGGCTGGGAGCTGGGTGTAATCAACCTTAATGTCCATTTTTTTGGGGGGGGGGGGGCGGTGAGTGAGTTTTTTGATTTGCATAGAATGGTGGGGAGGACCTTGAGGGGAGTTTTAACTCCAGGCTATTTTGAGCTATGTAACTTTCCTTCACTCTGCATATGACTTAAATAAGCAGGGTGACAATATACAGCCTTGACTTACTCCTTTCCCAATTTGGAACCAGTCCGTTGTTCCATGTCCAGTTATAACTGTTGCTTCCTGACCTACGTACAGATTTCTCAGGAGGCAGGTCAGGTGGTCTCGTGTTCCCATCTCTTTCGAATTTTCCAGTTTGTTGTGAGCCACACAGTCAAAGGCTTTAGCATAGTCAATATAGCAGAAGTAGATGCTTTTCTGGAACTCTCTTCCTTTTTCCATGATCCAGCGGGTGTTGGCAATTTGATCTCTGGTTCCTCTGCCTTTTCTAAATCCAGCTTGAACATCTGGAATTTCTCAGTTCACATACTGTTGAGGCCTAGCTTGGAGAATTTTGAGTGTTACTTTGCTAGCGTGTGAGATGAGTGCAGTTGTGCAGTAATTTGAACATTCTTTGGCATTGCCTTTCTTTGTGATTGGAATGAAAACTGACCTTTTCCAGTCCTATGGCCACTGCTGAGTTTTCCAGATTTGCTGACATATTGAGTGCAGCACTTTCACAGCAGCATCTTTTAGGCTTTGAAATAGCTCAGCTGAAATTCCATCACCTCCACTAGCTTTGTAGTGATGCTTCTTCCTAAGACCCACTTGACTTCGCACTCCAGGATGTCTGGCTCTAGGTGAGTGATCACACCATCTTTTTTGTATAGTTCTTTTGTCTTCTTAATATCTTCTGCTTATGTTAGGTCCACACTGTTTCTGTCCTTTATTGTGCCCATCTTTGCATGAAATCTTGTAAAGCTTGATTGAAAGTTTTTAAATGGAAAGACACACCTTGACCATGGAAGAAAAGATAAATTTTAAAATATGCTGTTTCTGTCAAAATTAAATTAGACTTATATGATCCTAATCAAAATTTCAGTGAGTTTTGTTGGAGGTATTGACAGATTGATGATCAAGTTGGGAAATATTTAAGAAACTTTTGAAAGATCAGAATGGGAGGTCCTACCAGGTATAAAAACATATACAGAGCATCTTCCCATGAATAGAGGATTGACTAATATGTTTTTCAGTGTGAAAAAATAGCATGTTTTAAAAAATATATTAGACAATGTTAATGTATAAAGATAGCCACAGAAGGACTGGCCTGGTGTTCCAGTGCTTAAGAATCTGCCTGACAACGCAGGGCATGTGGGTTGGATCCCTGTTTGGGGAGGTTCCACTTGCTGCAGTGCAGTCCAGCCCTAGAGCCCATGCTCCGCCTGCTGCTGCTAAGTCGCTTCAGTCGTGTCCGACTCTGTGCAACCCCATAGATGGCAGCCCACCAGGCTCCTCCGTCCCTGGGATTCTCCAGGCAAGAATGCTGGAGTGGGTTACCATTTCCTTCTCCAGTGCATGAAAGTGAAAAGTGAAAGTGAAGTCGCTCAGTCATGCCCAACTTCGTGACCCCATGGACTGCAGCCCACCAGGCTCCTCCATCCATGGGATTTTCTAGGCAAGAGTACTGGAGTGGGCTGCCATTCCCTTCTCTGCATGCTCCGCCAGGAGAGAGTAAATAGCTCAGATCACTGCAATTAGAAAAAGCCTACATGCAGTGAAGACCCAGGGAAGCCAAACATAAATGAGTTAATTAATTTTAACAATATAGCCACAGAATATTGGGGAAAATGTATAGAACAATTTATAACATGATCTTAATACAAAACAGTCTGTATTAAGTCTAGAAGGACATCAGTTAAACCCTTACCATGAGTATAAAATAAGGTAAATCTTTTACTTTGCATTTTATTAGGAATCAGTAACTACTACTTCTAGTCCAAATATTAATAGAAAATATCAACCAGATAATCGTATCTATTAGCTATTTCCTCACTCACATAACTGTTCCATATCCAGACACATTCATAGGAAATGTGTTTCCACATTTGTCTTTATCTCCCAGCTCTCAAAACCCAACAGAAAATTCTAATTCCTTCAGTAAAAATTAGTTTAGTAGTAACTTCTGATGCATAGAGACAGTGGCACAGGGAATACTATGCTGCCATTAAAAGAAAAACAAGTGGATTCGAACTTGCTGATGTAAGAAAAATAGCCAAAATAGAAAAAAAAATATATATATATATATATAAGAATATTGTAAATAAATATAAAGGTGGTGGGTTGAATATGTTGCAGGAAGGGGGACCCCTTCCAGGGCCCGAAACTGGGCTCTTGTCTAACACTCAGAATGAATTGTCTGAGGAGACACATGTGCTGACAAAGCAAGAGATTTTATTGGGAAAGGGCACCCAGGGGGAGAGCAGTTAGGTAAGGAGAAACAGGTAAAGCAGTCAGGTAAACCCAGGAGAAATGTTCTGCCTTGTGGCTCGCAATGTCGGAGTTTATGGTGATGGGATTAGTTTCCGGGTGGTCTTTGGCCAATCATTCTAATTCAGAGTCTTTCCTGGTGGCCCATGGATCACTCAGCCAAGATGATGCTAGCGAGAGGGATTCTGGGAAGTGGACGGACATGCGGTGTCTGCTTTAGACCTTTCCAGAACTCTTCCGGTTGGTGGTGGCTTATTAGTTCCGTATTCCTTATCAGGATCTCCTGTCATAAAACAACTCATGCAAATGGTTACTATGGTGCCTGGCCAGGGTGGGCGGTTTCAATCAGTGTGCTTCCCCTAACAACTGTATAAATCTACTTTTGCTTCTTCCCAAAACCTCACTAAAGTAACAGTAGAATTGTTTTTGTTTGTTTTAGGCATAAAACTGTTATAGCAGGCAGGTAGCTAGCTATGAGCAGAGAAATGGGGCCAGGGGCCAGGTAGCAGGAAATCAAGCATCTTGTAAACAGGGGTTCATAGACAAAGGAAAGCAGAAAACCAGGCTGACAGGAAATTGCCTTAAAAGGGGTCTGAGTAGCAGACCAAAAAAAGGTGGAGAAAGGTGGGGAGCTCTTGCATTGCATCCAAATGTAAACCTTTGTTCATTGTGCTTGCCGCTGGATAAAACTGTGCTCAGTCGTTCAGTTGTGTCCGACTCTGCAACCCCATATAGCCTGCCAGGCTCCTCTGTCCACGGGATTTTCCAGGCAAGAATATTGGAGTGGGTTGCCATTTCCTCCTCCAGGGGATTGTCCTGGCCCAGGGATTGAACTCGCAACTCTTGGGTCTCCTGCATTGGCAGGCAGATTTTTCACTCCTACATCACCTGAGAAGGCCCATAAGATTAGCCTTATAGATAAGAAGTATTCTTCATGCACCAAGTCATGGCACTTCTGATCTAAACTAAATGGGGACAGAAATCCCTCCTCCCCTTGGAAAAATGGAGCTGGGATGAAAATCAGGGAAGCGGATCCCCAAACTTCTTCCTCAGTGAATATTCCATCCCTGTATTTGTTTGCCCCTCAAAACCAACTTGCCAGAGAGGCCCAGGGCACCAATTCTTTACCTGTCTGCCTGATCTCCCTCTGAGAATGCATGCATGCTAACTCGCTTCAATCCTGTCTGACTCTTCATGACCCCATGGACTGTAGCTTGCAGACACCTCTGTCCATTGGATTCTCCAGGAAAGAGCACTAGCGTGGGTTTCCACGCCCTCCTCCGGGACGTCTTCCTGATTCAGGGACTGAACCTGCGTCTCTTCTGTCGCCTGTATCGGCAGGCAGGCTCTTTCCCACCCAGGAGCGCTCTGAGAGCATGTGCATGTCCTTACTCAGTAAACGTTTCCTTTACTTTCTTAACCTCTTTGCTTGTCTCCAAGTTCTTTCATGATGAAGAAAGAACCTCAAGTTCACCAGCAACAAAACCACAAGGGTGGGAATAAGCAACGAGGAAAAAAACAAAAAATTTTGGAAACAAAAAGGCATGTAGACAAATGGTAACCAACACACTAGAGAAAACTTAAGCTGTCAATGAATGAAGCCAAAAAGGGAAAGCTATTTTATGCAGTAGAATCAATCCTCAAAGACTCAGAAATGGACAGTATCAACCCAGAAACTAGAATAAGGGAAGATAAACAAAATGCTGAGATTTGTCGTTAGAGTTGACAGGTAAAATACAGGGCATCCAGATAAATGTAAAATTTAAATAAGTAACTTTTCATTATAAGTGTGTCCCAAATATTGCATGGGATAGATCTATAATAAAAAAGCATTCATTGCTTATTTTCAATTTACATTTAGTTGACTGTCTTTTATTTTTATTTGCTAAATCAGGCAAACTTTACTTGGAATGGCACAACTCCAAGAATGCTTCTCTTCAAAGGAAGGAGAGAGGTGTAGAGAGATGTGAATTCCTGATGATGCATTCTATTAGCAGAATCTAACTGGAAGCCAACTGGCAAAAAAACCTAGGAAATACTGGGTTTGGGGCCCCTAGTGACAGTTACAGAGCAGAGAATAGAATGAGAGGTCTGGGGGTAACAGACTATTGGTAAGTAACCAACAATCTCTTAAATGAATGAAGTAGAATTTTTGCTTAAGATACCTTTAAAAATAAAGATGAATCCTGATGGATTTCTTTCTAAACATGCTTTTGGTTGCCTACTTTGGAGCTGTCAGCTAAGTGATGCACAACGTGTGAGCTGCGAGTTAAGTTTTATGTGGGGCAAAATGAGGACTGCAGTCTGGAGACAGCACCTCAGATAGCTCTGAGAGACTGCTCCAAAGAGGCAGCTGGGCAAGGTCAATATATAAGATTCTGGTGAAGAGGGAGTTCAAGTCAGTCAAGTGCTTCATTTACAAGAGATTTTCTACTAGTCACAAGGAGCTGATGTCACCAAGAAGGGATTTAGTGCTTTTCTAGATAGGAGGAGATGCAAGGATTGGGATCATGAAATTAGTTCCTAAAAATATCTAACTGTCTAAAGAGCCATTTCACTGGTTTCCCTGGAACACAGAGTTCCTCACTCTCCACCTTGAACTCCCTTCAGGCAGTGTTGAAGGTCAGTCAGGCAGGAGGCAATATCCTTGTTGTCTTATTCAGTCATTGGCAAATGCTCTTGGCAAGTGCCAATTTGTAGCTGACAGAGCTCAGACATTCTGACTGCTTCTTTTGGGGTGGGCAAAAAGTAGCAAGGATACTGGAGTGTGAGGTGCCATAAAGCAAGTACCACACAAGAGCTTCCCTTGCAAAGGCCATAGAAATGCAAAAGAAGGGCCGTGCATTCTGATCTGGGGCCCTTTACAGAATGAGTGGTATTAGCATAATGAAAGACTAAGAAAGGGAAAGGCATTCCCAGATGGAAAATGGGATGAAAATGAGAGGTGAGAAATTGTGTAGTGTGTTCTGAGAAAGGCCAAGGTTTGGTGCAGCTGAGTAAAGATGACTTGTGGATGTGGAGTGGGAGCTGAGCCTGAAAGAGGAGACAGACAGAACAGGCGCCATCGTGAAAGCAGGACTCCATCTCCGCCGGAGTGTGGACTGTGCGCTCTATGCACATCTGTGGAAACGACGTTCCAGCTGGAAAACCAGCTCATCCCTAGACTCTCCATCGCCTAAAGGAATACCCGAATTATCTGTGTAACCGAGTGGAATCGTACATTCAATTTTGCCTGTTGGGGTATGACCACAGGCCTACTGATAACTGCCCACTGTTAACTACCTAGGCTTAAGGCATTTGAATCACAGGTTAACTTTGATTGTATCTTTCTTTTCCTTTGTTCATATTAGTTTCAGGGAATTTGAGGAGGTGGGTTTGGCATGGACACTTAGGGAATATAAGGTTTTCACAAAACTGGTTGGGGTCCTTGGCTAAGAGGGGACTCTGCCTTGGGCTCACTGGGGGTAATAAACTGCACTCCTCTATCTGCATTGTCCTTCTGAGGAGTTTGTTTCCTGGAATGCATGGCTACAAGTCTGGTCATGTGGGAAGAGCACCTTGCTGGAAAAGGTCCTTGAATACTGAGCCAAGAACTTGGTTTTTATTCTGCCATAATGGCACCCCATTCCAGTACTCTTGCCTGGAAAATCCCATGGATGGAGGAGCCTGGTAGGCTAAAGTCCATGAGGTCACTAAGAGTCGGGCACGACTGAGCGACTTCACTTTCACTTTTCACTTTCATGCATTGGAGAAGGAAATGGCAACCCACTCCAGTGTTCTTCCTGGAGAATCCCAGGGACGGGGGCGCCTGGTGGGCTGCCGTCTATGGGGTCGCACAGAGTCGGACACGACTGAAGTGACTTAGCAGCAGCAGCATAATGTGTAAGCAATGGAAAGTCTTTCAAAGACATTTAAACCAAGGAACAAAGTTAGATGTAAACCAAGAATATCTGAGGACAGATTAATGGATGAGATTTCTCAGAAAGCAAGTTTAGAGAAATGGATCTCAACCTTGTAGAACTGGTGGCCCTTGTTGATAAGCAGTTGACTACTCACAGATACCCACCCTGGAGAGTCTTTATAACACCTACTGTAAACTACTGCTTTCTTCTTATCCCAACCAAAACCAATTTCATCAAGCTTTCTTCTGGTACTTTGAAAAAAATAATAATAAACTTTTCTTTCTAAATCAAATATATATATATAATATAATTATATATAATATATAATATATATATATAATCCAAAAATGTTTTGATGCCAAATTATATTAATTCCATATACATGCATGCTCAGTCGTGTCCAACTCTGCGACCTCATGGACTGTAGCCCACCAGGCTCCTCTGTCCATGGAATTTCTAGAGTGAGTTGCCATTTCCTACTCCACAGGATCTTGCCAGTCCAGGAATTGAACCCTCAACTCTTGTGTTGGCAGGCGGATTCTTTACCGCTGCGCCACGTGGAAAGCCCCATTAATTCCACACTCATAAGCTTTTGAGGTAAATGTAAATTGTTAAAGTTATTTCATGAACATTTTGCAATGCACATTATATTTCACTGCAATTTGATGTGCCTGTTTTTGTCTATTCTCATATGTGTGTATGTATCTATTTGGGTTTTATTGGTACCCCTGTATTTAGGCAGAGTGCTATGGACTGAATGAGTACCCCCAAATCCAAAATGTTAAAATTCTAACCCCTGATGTGTTAATGTTAGGAGATGAGGCCTTTGGGAGGGGATTAGGTTCTGAAGGTGGAGTCCTTATGAAAAGGATTAGTGTCCTTGTAAAGAGAAGCCTGAGAATTTCTGGCAGGGCACAGCAAGAAGATTGCCATCTATGAACCAGTCACTAAGAAGGCTGTCACTGCACACTGTATCTTGATTCTGGACTTTCTGCCCTCCAGAACTATGAGAAATAAATGCTGTCTAAACCACTGGGTGTATGGTATTTTTGTTACAGCAGCCCCAACTGAAACGGACATGATTTCTATAAATGGCGTTACCCTGCTCATATTGAGATATGCTTTGTTTGTTTTCTTAACCAATGTATTTAAGGATCTACCCATACCCTGTATTTGTACATTGTTTCATTGTTTTTAATTATATTATATAATGTCATTCATTTAAATATTCTACTACTTGAAGAAATACAATTTTTTTCATTTTTAATTGGTTACTACAAGCTGTCCTATAACTCATACCACTATTCTCTGTGTATATAATGAGTATTTCTAAGATAAGAGCTAGTAACAGATCCTATTTTCAGCCAAAGGACAGTCAAGTCTTCAACAATTTATGTTGCTTTTGTACCTTAATTTCTTTGAATCCAGTTATTCCTTCTCTTTAAAGTTGGTAAATGAGTTAAGGTGCAACATTGTAAAATCTCTCCCCATCCACAGAAGATTATGTGGAACATCTTTAATATCAAACAATAGGAGAATTTGTTGGAAAAAGCTAAATGTCCAACAATTTGAGGACACTTGAAATGTCAGGAAGCAGAAGGGTTTATTTTGAAGTTATCTGTTCTTTAAAATATCAAACAATTTTAATATTATTCTGCTTGTTTGATAGTATTTTGATAATTTTTTAGTATTGATCATGCTTGGTAAAATATAGGATTGAAAAAAGTTAATATGGGCCTTCTATTGCTGAATTACCCCTTTTAAACAGTTGAATTATGTCACTGGAATGTATTCATATAGCATACAATTCATCTACTTAAAATACACAATACAGTGGTTTTTAGTGTTTTCACAGAGTTATACAATCATCACCACAATCAATTTCACTCAAGATGTAGCAGGTATCAGCACTTCATTTATTTTATTGTTGAATACTATTTCATTGTATGGATATATACCATTTCGTCCATTAGTTAATGAATGTTTGATGAGAAAACATATTTTTATGCACCATAATAAATACTTGCTTGAGGATAGCTAACATGTTTAGAGGAAAGATTATAAGTTATTTTAGAATCCTTAAATTTCTGGTTGTACATTTGAGCCATTTCAACATTTCTGCATTAAAAGTGGTGCAAAGCAGCTATGGTTCACCTAACATAAGTTCACCTAACATAAGTTAGAAAGCAAAAGTGTTAATTGTTCAGTTGTGTCTGATTCTTTGAGACCCTATGGACTGTAGCCCACCAGACTCCTCTGTCCATGAAATTCTCCAGGCAAGAATACTGGAATAGGTAGTCATTCCCTTCTTCAAGGGGATCTTCCTAACCCAGGGAAGCAAAAAGGTACAATAAATATATCATTGCCAGAAAACAGGCAAATGTGTGAAGTAACATATAAAGAACATTATGATATATATCTAAATAGCCACTCAACAAATACAATAACTAATAAATATTCACATTTATTAAAATAAGCCCTCTTTTAGCATTTTATTATAGGTAATACCTTTGTAAGCAGCATGTGGGTAAATTTTGCTTTTGTAAAAAGAAATTATCTGAATATCTGTATCTTTTAAATAATGATAATGACACTAAAAGCAACATTCATAAAACATTTGCATATAGCCTGAAATTATGCCAAGTGAATATATATATTAGCTCATAATCCTTAAGACCACGGTCAGCTATGTAATTTGTGGGGCCCTGTGCAAAGTGAAAATGCAGATTCTGCTGTTTAAAAACCAAGAGGAAAGTGCCATTAACAATACACACTAAAATATAAAGCTTTTTTCTTTCTTATATTTTGCTTTTAGAATTTGCTACTTAATGTCATTCTAAGTAAAAATTGAAACTTAAATTATTAAAAGTTTTAGTTGTTGCCTTTATATTGCACTATGCCTATCTTAAATAGAAATATAAGAGCACTTAACTCATATGACAAATCCCCAAATTATAATTTGTAATTCATTACTCATATATGCATAGATGTTTTGCTCTTACCTAGCTGTGGAAACTCTGCAGAAAGTTAACTCAATTGCTTTTATTCCATTCCTTAATATATAGGCATCTTACAAATACTCTGACTTATAGATGAATAAGGAAGGCTTGAAAGGAAAAGGAACCACAAGTTTCCCAATCTTTCCCCTTCCTTTTATGTTACTGTTTTCAGCATAACTGATTGGCTAATATGAGAAGCAACATGAATAAGAAAGGCTGTGACAGGACTCCTTGGTCATCTGTATTTGTTAAAATACAACTGCTTTATTTTGTGTTTGGAGCAGATTCTGGTTTAAATGACACTTGTGTGTTCTTATCAGCCCCTACCCAATGGGTCTCACCCAGGTGCCCTGGGGTTGTGGGCTCTCTAGGAGTAGATGAATAGAAAAGGCTTCTGGAGATTTCTTTTGGTCACCTGCCCTAAGAGTTACAGCCAGACCTCAATATCCAGCATGATGGAATTAGCTTGGGTCTCCTGAAAGTATTTAAAAAAATGTCGAGATTCAAACTTGGTTATTGTCATTTATATATCTGTAGCAAACTTGCTTGCAACCTTTTAATATTTTCAAAGTTAGGCAGAAAATATATTTTAAGAAATCCATAAAGTGTAAAATGAAAAATGTTTTCTTCTGAAGGTCTGGATTTAAAGGTGAAAAGAGATAATTTAGAAATGAAAGTGAATGGATGAACAGTGTGGACAAAAAAAGACCATTCTTAGCTCCAGAATACTCTATCCAATTTCCTTTTCCAATGGCTTGGAAGCTGTTTTAGCAAAGGAATGTCTTGAAAGGCACCAGTGCATGTCCGCATTTTACAC
Source organism: Aepyceros melampus (assembly GCA_006408695.1). Classification (NCBI taxonomy): domain Eukaryota; kingdom Metazoa; phylum Chordata; class Mammalia; order Artiodactyla; family Bovidae; genus Aepyceros; species Aepyceros melampus. The sequence goes on along the minus strand of SJXQ01008084.1, from coordinate 379,967 downwards.
ACAGATTCCACTAAGTGTACCATTGCTTTGTTTGAATCAACAGCATTCTTGTTATTGGTGATCTCAGACTTTTTCACAGTGAAACAGGCTTTCTAGTACATTTATCAACAAAGCATTCTCTGACAACTTACTCTATCATAGTCAAAGCTGAGGCACTGGGGCTATAATGGTGACCATGGATTTTTATATATCTATTTTCTCACAAAGACCACTGGAGTCATAATATTCTTCCTGAGTTGGATGCATTCTCACCATCTAACAGAATTCCACGCCCATACTTGTGTTCTCCTTATTGAAAAACACCTTGGACTTCCCACAGAGTATGATGAAGTAGGATATACATTGACAGTTCCTTTGTAAGTTTTAGGATATTTATTATAAACAAACCTGTTTGCAAAAAGTATATTAGCACTTGGTTAATAATGATATTAATGTATCAAAATAGAAATATTGATACTTAAGTTTCATACAATGTGGTTTAACTTGATAAAGGAGGAGGTTTATTGAATTCCTCTGCCTTATTATGTGGGAATGGGTGTGCTTTCTGATTTTAAACTGCAACTCTGCTACTGTTTATTTATTAGATAAATTTCACTGCTACTGTTTATTTATTAGATAAATTGCCTGTGGAAATTTAAGGTGTACACTGTGTTACTTTGATACATTTCTATAATATAATTGTCATTGTATTGATATATATAGTAAAATATTATTGTCTATGTTCAATAAACAGTACATTAAATCCCTATGCCCATTTTAGTACTCATTGCTAATTTGCATGCTTAAACACCATTAATTTTATCCTCCACTCCGATTTCCCGTAACACCATTTTGCGCTCTGGTTTTTTTTTTCACATTTAAGTGAGCTCATACAGTACTTATCTTTCTTTGCCTGACTTATCTCGATTAGCATAAGGTACTCAAGGTCCATCTATTTTGCTGTAAATGGCAGAATTTCCTCCATTCCTGCTGAATAATATTACATTATAAATATATACCACATCTCTTTTTATCCATTCATTTGTTGATGGGCATTTGAATTGGGTCCATATCTTGGCTGTAGTGAATAGTGCTGCCCCAAACGTTGTTTTTAGTCACTAAGTCATAGCCAGCGTTTTGCAGCCACACGAGCTGTAGCCTGCTGGGCTCCTCTGTCCACGGCATTTCCCAGGCAGAGTACTGGAGTGGGTTGCCGTTTTCTCCTCCAGGGATCGAACCCAGGTCTTCTGCATTGGCACATGGATTCTTCACTGCTGAGTCACCAGGCAGTCCTGTGCCATAAACGTGGAGGTGCGTATATCTCATTGAATTGCTGTTTTCATTTCCTGTCAGTATATTCCCAGAAGTGGAATTGTTGAATTGTATGGAGGTTCTGTTTTTAATTTTTCGAGTAGTTGCTGGGCTAATTTACTTTCCCACCAACAGTGCACAGGTGTATGTTTTCTCCTCTTTCTCCCCAGATTTGTTGTTTGTGTGTTTTCTTATGATAGCCATTCTGACAGGGGTGGGGTGATATCTTATTGTGGTTTTGATTTGCATTTCCATTGTGATTAGTGATTTGGAGCATCATTTCATGTGCCTATTGGACATTTTGATATCTCCTTTGGAAATATATTTAGGCATTCTACCCACTTTAAAAATTGGATTGTTTGGATTTTTTTTTTTTTTTTTTACTAAATTGTATAAGTACTTCATGTAGTTTGGATTTTTAAACTCTTGTTCTATATATGGGTTGCAAAACTTTTCTCCCATTATGTATGCTGCCTTTTAATTTTGTTAGTTGTTTCTTTTGCTGTGCAGAACTATTGAGTTCAAAGTAGTGCCACTTGTGATTTTTGTTTTTGTTGTTTGTTCTTTGGACCTTCGCATTTTAACCACATAACACGCCTATCTATCCTTTGTCTCTGTTTTATTCTTGATATAGTTTATTCATTTTTAGTAATCTATTTCACCCAATATAATGTAACCTGAAAATAACAGGAATATATTACTGATTGACGTACTTTCAGCACCCAGAACAGTTTCTGACATGTCCTAGATACTCAGTATATTTCATTAGATAATCGAAGTCAGATAGTCTAAGTAATTTAAAATCAGGAGAATTAGGTTCTAGTGATCTTATTTGATTTTATTTACTTTTGTAATGAGTAAATTATTGAAAGAATTATTAAATACTGCAGGATTAGAAGCAATTTAACGAAGGTGATTTATAATTTTATGAATTTAATACATAATTAACAGTTAACAAATTTACCAATTTGGAAGTTACTTTGATCAGATTAAGCTGAACGTAGAAAGTGTGACCTGTCTCGTTATTTGCACCACTCAGTTTTTCAAGGAGTCTGGACAATTCTCTTCTTTGAACAAATTGCACCCTCTACTGCCCTTTTTTGGTACAGCTTATGGTTCAAGGAAATCAAACCAGTCAAGGCTAGAGGAAATCAACCCTGAATAAACTATGGACATGAATTTGAGCAAATTCCGGGAGATGGTGAAGGACAGAGAAGCCTGGTGTGCTGCAGTCCATGGGGTTGCAAAGAGTCGGACACGACTGAGTGACTAAACAGCAACTACCAAGACTCAAAATTGCTTAAGATTTTTGCCTTCAGTGTGATTCACTCTAAAGTCTTGACAGAACATTAGTAAATATGGTGTGTGTTGCATTCTTATTTAATTTCTGTGATGAATTTAAAAATTCAGGTTAAGTGAGGATGACCTGAAGGTCAGTGGTAAGACACTGTGTGTGTCTGAATACAAAACTGTGTTCCCTGTACTTGACTTAGAGCTGAAAGACGCTCTGGGGATAAGCATCTTTTCCCCTCTGGCTTCATCAGAAACTGAATTTAAGAAAGGCAAGGACTGATGTGCTTTTTACACAGTCTTTCTCTATAGCTGTCATTTGGGGCAAGAAAAAGTAGCAACGGAAAATTTCTGAAACTTTTGCATCAAGGGGGGCCCCTTCCAGGGCCCCAGGGGTCTCTTGCCTAACGCTCGGGACTGAATTGTCCAAGGAGACACGTGTGCTGAGAAAGAAAGATTTTCGTGGGAAGGGGCACCAGGCGGACAGCAGGAGGGCGAGGGAGCCCCTGAGAGCTGCTCTGCCACGCGGCTTGCGGTCTCTGGTTTTAGGTGAAGGCATTGGTTTCTGGGTTGCCTTTGGCCAGCCATTCCGACTTGGGGTCCTTCCTGGTGGGCATGCATGACTCAGAAGGTGGCGCCACAAGAAGGGTTCTGGGAGGTGGAATCCTCTTGGCCTTGCCCAAACTCTTCCGGTTGGTGGTGGCTTACCAGTTCCTTACCAGAATCTCCTGCTGTAAAATAGCTCATGCAAGTTGTTACTGTGGTTGCAGGGGTGCTTGGCCAGGGTGGGTGGTTTCAGTCCCGGTGCTTCCCCTAAGAAAACTGGAAGAGAAATGGCCCAGCACTGAGAAGAGCAGTATTTGGTTGGCTTTTTTGACATCAGTTCAAAGCGATGCTTATGAATGTCTTTAAAACGTTCAGATATTTCAGTTTGGGAGGGGGAGGAGGCGGTGTTGAGAGCGCAGCTCCGAGAGGGGCTGCCTGGCGCAAGGCTTGGCCTGCCAGGCTAACAGCTCAGCAGCCGTCACGCTGTGGGCAGCTGCCAAACTTTCTGTCACTCTGTCTCCTAACTGGTGAAAGAGAGGCGATGCCTTAGAGCTGCAGTGCCTACTAAACGATCAGGGGGTCATAACAAGACCAGGCAAATAGTAAGCACGCTATTAAGTAATATTTATCACTGGAGAAGGAAATGGCAGCCCACTCCAGTGTTCTTGCCTGGAGAATCCCAGGGATGGGGGAGCCTGGTGGGCTTCTGTCTATGGGGTCGCACAGAGTCGGACACGACTGAAGTGACTTAGCAGCAGCAGCAGCAGCAGCAGCATTATTTCCCTGGGTACAGCTTAAGTATCTTAGCTGCTGCTGCTTAAGTCTTATAAATGCCAAAAAATTTTACAGGTTCTTCACTCCAACTTCTAGCTGGCGCTGGTAAATTTGTTTTAGACTCCAAGAAATTGATCTTTCCCAAAACCATTGACAAAGCAGCTCTTTTTGCTTAGATGCAAATCAAGATGTCTCTGGACAACACCATCCTTGCTACTTGCAGGGTTCCCTACAAAGGTGTTTCAATGTCTTGCCACATCACATGCTTTTCTTCTTATTATTTATTATATATAATATACATCCACATATATGATATATATTATATATATTATATAAATAACAATACACTTGAAATCTTTGACTTTGTTAATTGGTGTTTATTTTTAAAGCTATTAATAGAAACTTATTTACTTGGTTATTTATGATGAAACAAGGTTGCATTTCCCCATTACCCAGCCTCTTTCACAGGAATGTATCTCTACATTCAATTCTACACCAATTCCCTTTCAAAGACCCTGGGAGTATTTTTGTTGTGGTTGCTGTTGTTGAGGGAAAACCCATAGCAGTCTGTAAGCTACTACCCAGGATCCATTCTCCTCTTCTGTCTTAGAACACTTATTTTTTGTGAGGTGTAAATGCATCACATCTCAGCCTTCCTTGAAACTATGTGCAGCCATGGGGGAAAGTCCTAGGCAGCAAGATTTAATTAGAAACATTGTGTGGAACTTCCAGACAGGTTGATTAAAGTTACTGACTTGGTTGGGAGGTATGGTTTTTCATGCTTTCTCCTGTCAGGAATCATGTGTGATAATTGGGGCTCCAGCCATCATCAAGAGGTGACCTTGAGGATGGTAACCAGAGCTAGGCTAATACAGCAGAAATGCAGAAGTGGAGGTCTCTATAACCACAATGCAGCTGTACCAGCCCTTGATGCTTCCCTCTAAACTTCTACTATATGATAGAGAAATAAACTTCTGTCCTCTTTAAGCTCCTGTTACTTCAGCTTTTCTGTTACATATAGCCTTATTGAATCTTAACAGATATAGGAGGAGTGGGATCTTCACAGATATAGGAGATGAGGATCTGGGACAATTCAGTTGGGAGCTCATCAAAGTCTCAAGGCAGGGAGGGTGGGGTCAGTCTTTTGCTGAATGATCCATGGTCCAGGTGCCTTCCACAGCGACGGGAAGTTGTAGCTTCTCTGCCAGGGTCAAAATGATGAGCTCACAGAAATGATAAGGGACGGTCCCTGGTGCTGGTGGGCTTCCTGCTGCCAGGGGCTAGAGCTGGTATTTGGCCGACTCTCTCCTCTTGAGAAGGTTATGAACACTCTGCTCTGTTCCCCTCTGTTTCCTTCTCTGTTGCCCTTTAAATCTAAAGTCTTCATCTGGAAATGGAAAATACTAATACTATAAATAATTTCTTTCATTTTGAAATTCTGCTCTAACAACTTTAATTCTCCTCTGGGCAATATGATTTCTTCTGAGTGATGAGAGGAAAGGTCAGGCAGTAGGGGAAGAAAAACACAGAAATGAAAGTTTATCATATTGTCTCAATGCAGGCACTCATCACCAGGATGTCTTCTAATGCCGTGGTAGCATGAAAACACATTTACTTAAGCAAATCACAATCAGTATAGTTTCTGTTTACTTTAAAAAATACTAGCAAAACAGAAATATCCATCAAACCTCCTAAGAAGTATTTTTCTGCATGGAGTACGCATATTTCAAGAGAAAATTCTCAAAAGGAGAACCCATGAATACAATAGATCTTGTCAAAATTAAGTATAACATTATCAACATTTTGTGGGTCATTTTAGTTACAAAAACCAGCTTTGAATATACAACCTTGCAGTCTTTGTTTTCGTTGTTAAGTCACTAAGTCATGTCCGACTCTTCATGACCCATAGACTAGCACGCCAGGCTCCTCTGTCCTCCATTATCTCCCATAGTTTCCTCAAATTCATATCGCTTATCCATCCAGTTGGTCAACAAAAGAGTCTGAAATGCAGTACATGGATGCAATCTCAAAAACGACGGAATGATCTCTGTTTGTCTCCAAGGCAAACCATTCAATATCACAATTATCCAAATCTATGCCCCAACCAGTAACGCTGAAGAAACTGAAGTTGAATGGTTTTATGAAGACCTACAAGATCTTTTAGAACTAACACCCCCCAAAAATGTCCTTTTCATTATAGGGGACTGGAATGCTAAAGTAGGAAATCAAGAAACACGTGGAGGAACAGGCAAATTTGGCCTTGGAATGCGGAATGAAGCAGGGCAAAGACTATTAGAGTTTTGACAAGAAAATGCACTGGTCATAGCAAACACCCTCTTTCAACAACACAAGAGAAGACTCTACACATGGACATCACCAGATGTCGCCCTCATGAAATGTGATTTTGGTATCAAGTCAAAGAACATTTTCCCCAGTCCTAGCTATCAAAAATCTCCCTTAGTTTCCCCTCCCCCACCCCTTAGGTATTTTATAGTTTTACATTTAAATCCACAATCCAGTTTGAACTAATTTTTTATAAGTCATGAAACTTTGGTTCTGTTCTTTTTTTTTAATCTACAGATGTCCAGTTCTTCAAGCACTATCTCCACCGAATTAGCTTTTCACCTTAATAAAAATCTCTTTGGACATAGTTGTGTGGGTCTGTTTTGGGGTTTTCTGTTCAATTCCATGGTCTATGTCTGTTTATCTGACCCATAGTTTTGTTTGTGTGTGCTGTGCTAACCCACTTCAGTCACGTCTGTCTCTGTGGACCCTATGGATTGGAGCGAGCTAGGCTCCTCTGTCCATGGGATTATCCAAGCAAAAATACTGGAGTGGGTTGCCATGTCCTGTTCCAGGGGATCTTCTGAACCCAGGATTGAACCTGCATGTCTTATAGCTCCTGAATTGGCAGGCAGGTTCTTTACCACTAGCAACCTGGGAAGCCCAGTCTTGATTATTGTAGCTAAGGCTTAAATTGGTGAAAGTAGGGAAAAACACCAGACCATTCAGGTATGACCTAAATCAAGCCCCTTATGATTATACAGTGGAAGTGACAAATAGATTCAAGGGATTAGAGCTGATAGAGTGCCTGAAAAAAACTATGGATGCAGGTTCCTAACAGTGTACAGGAGATGGTGATCAAAACCATCCCTAAGAAAAAGAAATGCACAAGGCCAAAATGGCTGCTGAGGAGGCCTTACAAACAGCTGAGAAAAGAAGAGAGGTGAAGGCAAAGGAGAAAAGCCAAGATATATCCACATGAATGCAGAGTTCCAAAGAATAGCAAGGGGAGATAAGAAAGCCTTCCTCAGTGATCAATGCAAAGAAATAGAGGAAAACAATAGAATGGGAAAGACTAGAGATCTTTTCAAGAATATGAGAGACACAAAGGGATCATTTCATGCAAAGATGGGCCCAAAAAAGGACAGAAACAGTATGGATTTAACAGAAGCAGAAGTATTAAGAAGAGGTGGCAATAATACACAGAAGAACTATACAAAAAAAAAATTTTTTTTTTTATTCAGATAACCATGATAATGTGATCACTCACCTAGAGCCAGACATCCTGGAATGCGAAGTCAAGTGGGCTTTAGGAAGCATCACTGCAAACAAAGCTAGCGGAGGTGATGGAATTCCAGTTGACCTATTTCAAATCCTAAAAGATATGGTGTTAAAGTGCTGCACTCAATATGCCAGCAAATTTGGAAATCTCAGCAGTAGCTAAAGGACTGGAAAAGGTCAGTTTTCATTTCAATCCCCAAAAAGGAAGTGCCAAAGAATGTTCAAATTACCACACAAGTTCACTCATCTGACAGGCTAGCAAAGTAATGCTCAAAGTTCTCCAAGTTAGGCTTCATCAGTAGAAAAATCATCTACTTCTGCTTAGTTGACTACGCTGTGTAATCACAACAAACTGTGGAAAATTCCTGAAGAGACGGGAATACCAGACCACCCTACCTGCCTCCTGAGAAATCTGTAAGAGGGTCAAGAAGCAACAGTCAGAACCTGACATGGAACAATGGACTGGTTTCAAATCAGGGAAGGAGTATGTCAAGATTGTATATTGTCACCCAGCTTATTTAACTTATATGCAGATACGTGATGCTAAATGCTGGGCTGGATGAAGCACAAGCCAGAATCAAATTTTCCAGAAGAAATATCAATAACCTCAGGTATGCAGATGACCCCATCCTTATGGAAAAAGTGAAGAGGAACTAACGAGCCTCTTGATGAAGGTGAAAGAGGAAAATGAAAAAGCTGGCTTAAAACTCAACATTAAAAAAAAAAAAAAAAGATCATGGCATCCAGTCCCATCACTTGAACCAAATAATTGATATTCAGCTGAGTTCAGTCGCTCAGTCATGTCCAACTCTGAGACCCCATGAACTGCAGCATGCCAGGCCTCCTTGTCCATCACGAACTCCCGGAGTTCACAGAAACCCATGTCTATCAAGTCGGAGATGTCATCCAGCCATCTCACCTCTGTCGTCCCCTTCTCCTCCTGCCTCCAATCCCTCCCAGCAGCAGGGTCTTTTCAAACGAGTCAGCTCTTCACATCAGGTGGCCAAATATTGGAGTTTCAGCTTCAACATCAGTCCTTCCAATGAACACACAGGACTGATCACCTTTAGGACGGACTGGTTGGATCTCCTTTCAGTCCAATGGAGTCTCAAGAGTCTTCTCCAACACCACAGTTCAAAAGCACCAATTCTTTGGTGCTCAGCTTTCTTTATAGTCCAACTCTTACATCCATACATGACCACTGGAAAAACCATAGCCTTGACTAGACAGACCTTTATTGGTAAAGTAATGTCTCTGCTTTTTAATATGCTGTCAGACTGGTTCTAAATAGGAAAAGGAGTATGTCAAGGCTGTATATTGTCACCCTTATTTAACTTATATGCAGAATACATCATGAGAAACTCTGGGCTGGAAGAAGCACAAGTAGGAATCAAGATTGCTGGGAGAAATATCAATAACCTCAGATATGCAGATGACACCACCCTTATGGCGGAAAGTGAAGAGGAGCTAAAAAGCTTCTTGAGGAAAGTGAAAGTGGAGAGTGAAAAAGTTGGTTTAAAGCTCCACATTCAGAAAATGAAGATCATGGCATCTTGTCCCATCACTTCATGGGAAATAGATGGGGAAACAGTGGAAACAGTGTCAGACTTTATTTTATTGGGCTCCAAAATCAATGCAGATGGTGATTTCAGCCATGAAATTAAAAGATGCTTACTCCTTGGAAGGCAAGTTATGACCAACCTAGATAGCATATTCAAAAACAGAGACATTACTTTGCCCACAAAAGTCCATCTAGTCAAAGTGATGGTTTTTCCAGTAGTCATGTATGGATGTTGAAGTTGAACTGCAAAGAAAGCTGAGCATTGAAAAATTGATGCTTTTGAACTGTGGTGTTGGAGAAGACTCTTGAGAGTCCCTTAGACTGGAGATCCAACCAGTCCATTCTGAAGGAGATTAGTCCTGGGTGTTCTTTGGAAGGATGATTCTAAAGCTGAAACTCCAGTACTTTGGCCACCTCATGTGAAGAACTGACTCATTGGAAAAGACTCTGATGCTGGGAGGGATTGGGGGTAGGAGGAGAAGGGGACGACAGAGGATGAGATGGTTCAATGGCATCACCGACAAGGGGCCTGGCATGCTGCAATTCATGGGGGTCACAAAGAGTCGGACACGACTAGCTGCCTGAACTGAACTGAACTTTGTTGGTCATAACTTTCCTTCCAAGGAGTAAGCGTCTTTTAATTTCATGGCTGCAATCACCATCTGCATTGATTTTGGAGTCTAGAAAAATAAAATCAGCCACTGTTTACACTGTTTCCTCATCTATTTGCCATGAAGTGATGGGACTGGATGCCATGATCTTAGTTTTCTGAATGCTGAGCTTTAGGCCTTCTTTTTCACTCTCCACTTTCACTTTCATCAAGAGGCTCTTTTGTGCTTCTTCACTTTCTGCCATAAGGGTGGTGTCATCTGCGTATCTGAGGTTATGTATTCTGATTCTTCCTACTTTGTTCTTTTTCAAAACATTTTAAGCAATTTAAGTTTCTTCCCTTTTCTCTGTGTATAAATTTTATAGTAGTTTTGCCTATTTCTACAAATCCTTGAATTTTGATAATAAATGCATTTAACTTAAGCAATTTGAGGAGAATTGATATCTTTACTATGTTGAATCCTCCAATCCATAAACACACTATGTCTCTCCATTTATTTAGTTAACTATTTTCATCACTGATTTTCAGTTTTCAAAAGAACAAACTTTGGACATATTTTATTGGATTTACTTCCTAATAACTTCACTCTTTTTGAGTACACCCTTCTCTTCACTTTTGAGAACTCTAGCCATTCTGTCTTTTTTCTATCGTTCAGAAACTATTTATATTTGCTATGGATGTAATGTACAGAATGCATCAGTTCAGTTCAGTTGCTCAGTCGTGTCCGACTCTTTGTGACCCCATGAATCGCAGCACGCCAGGACTCCCTGTCCATCACCAACTCCCGGAGTNCGGGAAGATCCCCTGGAAAAGGGAATGGCAACCCACTGCAGTATTCTTGCCTGGAGAATCCCATAGACAGAGGAGCCTGGTGGGCTGTAGTCGATGGGGTCCCAAAGAGTCAAACATGACTAAAGTGACTTCACATGCATGCCCTGCATTTATTCTTCATTTTTCCCTCCTCTCCTTCTGTCTCCTTTATGCTTGTAAAATAGATAAATATTTCTGGCACTGCAATTCTTTCACACTGAAAAAATAATGGGGGGATACTCCTGAAGAAAAATTTGAGAAATGATACCCCTCTGCTGATTCTGTCAGCACAGTTTTTATGATGCCTTTTTTAAAGAGAACACTGCCATGTTACAGAGTCAATATTTTCAGTTTTAAATATTTCTCCTGTTCCTGGTGGAGCAGACATCATGGGCCTTTATAATCTCTAGCGACTGAATTACAGACATAGATTGTTGGACTCTCAATATGTAATTGCTTTCATGAATGATCTCCTAGTCAAACTGCTTGCAGTGTGTGACATCAATCTTATTCTTGCTGTCTTAGTACTTTGATTGTCAGGAATAAGATGAAAAATGAAAGCAGTTGTGTGATTTTAAGTTCAAACCTAATATCACTTACGTGTGTGGAACAGGCAGGTTTGCAATTTGCATTTGAGTGAAGGAGGGGAGGAGAGCAGCACCTGCTTTTGTAAAACACTCTGGAATTTAAGGTAATCCTTGGCCAGCACTCCTCTCAGAGCACAGATTTCATTTCCAGCCAATGCCCTGTAGATGTCACCATTGCCATTTCTGATGGGGAAAAGCACCAGCTTCACCACAAGCTTGTTCAGTCGCTCCATCGTGTCCGACTCTTTGCAACCAAATGGACAGCAGCACGCCAGGCCTCCCTGTCCATCACCAACTCCCAGAGCTTGCTCAAACTCATGTCATCAAGTCGGCGATGCCACCCAACCATCTCATCCTCTGTCGTCCCCCTCTCCTCCCATCTTCAATCTTTCCCAGCATCGGGGTCTTTTCCAGTGAGTGCCTCTTTGCATCAGGTGGCCAAAGTACTGGAGCTTCAGTTTCAGCATCAATCCTTCCAATGAATATTCAGGGTTGATTTCCTTTAGGATTGACTGGTTTGATCTCCTTTCGGTCCAAGGGATTCTCAAGAGTCTTTAACAGCACAATTTGAAAGCATCAGTTCTTTGGTGCTGAATTTTTTTATAGTCAACTCTTACATCTATACATGACTGCTGGAAAAACCACAGCTTTGACTAGATGGACCTTTGTCAGCAAAATGATGCCTGTTTTTTGTTATACTGTCTAGATTTGTCATAGTTTTTCATCCAAGGAACAAGCGTCTTTTAATTTCATGGCTGCAGTCATTCTACTCAGTGATTTTGGAGTCCACAGTGAATGAGGCCAAACCTGTTGAACCATTTGGTTGTTAAGGAACCAGGGGAGTCTGCTTGTTCTGACCCATTTACAGATGCTCCTCTGAAAGTGCCAAACTCTGGGTACTTTCTCATTCTGTATCATTCTCATCTACTGTCTGGTACCTGGTTTTACAATTCACTCCCTCTTTCAGAAACTCCTCTCTCATTTGGCTTCTTCGAGGAGGGACTCTCCTGTTCGCAATGACCTTTCTCCTCATCGTCTGTGTTTCCTTTCTTTCCCACTCCTTCTCCTTGGGTCCCTTCAGAGGCTCTGTCCCGTGTCCTCCTATACGCACGCTCCTGTCAATCACCCTCTTCTAATGTCACTTCTACACAAATGACTCCCAAATCTGCTTTTCTAGAGCTTCCTTTTTCTCTCCTGACATTTAAACCCACGTTTAACTTCCATCCCTCTTTCAGAAACTCCTCTCTCATTTGGCTTCTTCGAGGAGGGACTCTCCTGTTCGCAATGACCTTTCTCCTCATCGTCTGTGTTTCCTTTCTTTCCCACTCCTTCTCCTTGGGTCCCTTCAGAGGCTCTGTCCCGTGTCCTCCTATACGCACGCTCCTGTCAATCACCCTCTTCTAATGTCACTTCTACACAAATGACTCCCAAATCTGCTTTTCTAGAGCTTCCTTTTTCTCTCCTGACATTTAAACCCACGTTTAACTTCCTCATGGAGCCCCTAGCATCACAAAGAACAAAGCTTGGAAATCGACAAAGCGGGACTAGTCCAGGTTGGGGGAGGGGATGTTACATATGGGAGCAGGCTCCTCTGTCCATGGGGTTCTCCAGGCCAAGAATCCTGGAATGGGTTGCCATTTCCTTCTCTAGTGGATCTTCATGGGTAACTATTAATATAAAAAAATAAGCTCCTCCCCCTTGAAATTCCTGACAGAACAGGACAGAGAGCACTCCTGGAACGTGCAATACAATTCTCAACAAATTTTTCTAAATTCCAAAGAAACAGGTGATAGTATATTTGAGTAATATACGTATTGCGTAAAGTATATTTTTGGAGGAAAAATGTCCATCCCTACAGGTCCACTGCAGCTGGACCCTGAGGGTTCATGGATGCACAAAGTGTGCAGTTCCAGAGAAAATAGTTAAACAGAGAATCCGCAACCTCTTTATAAATATTCCTGAGCCGTAAACATGAGTCCTACATGAGTGTAACACTCCTCAGTTTTGTGATTTCTATTTGGGACTTGTTGGGGCCAGGGTGGGAACAGTTCACCTCTTACCACCTGGAGCCTCTGGAACTTGTAAACCCCAATGGACTCCCTAACTGGCTCACAGGCTGGGTCCTGGGGTCCTGTATCCACCCTCTCCTTTGTGTCAGACCCTCCTCCTCACACTCCCACCCTTTGCCCAGATTATTACTACAAGCAGCTGAGCTTCCTAAGTGTTTTCTCTGCTTGGGGTTCTCTTTCTACCTTCCATCCCATACTCTGCTATTATATATCAACTGTCCTGAAATGCAGCTTCAAAGGTACTCTGTCCAGAACTCTCAGAGCCTCCTGACTGCTTCAAATTGAGCCTCTCTTTAGTTTGCTACTTGAATCACCAAACCCTTCTGCCTCATTTCTGGCTACTGACAGTCCAGAAGCTCTACACTTTAGGCAAATCAGACTCTACTCCTGGCAGTCCAGCCTGGTTTGCTCCAAGGCTGTGCCGCCTGCTAAGCTGGGCCCCTCACCTCTGCTATGGAAGCCTGATTTACTCTCGAGGGCCAGGACATAAGCATCCATCTTCTCTGAATGGCTGGCTGGAGTAATCGCTCCTTGTGGGACCTCTGAGAACCACATCAATACTCTGTCCTCCAGGGATTCGAACAAGAGTCTTTCCCTTCTGGAATTAGAAGGCAGGGTCTGAGACTGAGTTTTTAAATTGTCCACTTAACCAACAGGTGTAGAATTAAACTGAATGGCTAGGATGCATGGTGATGTATATTTGGGGTCAGAGATAAGCCAAAGAGTGTATGTGGAGTAAAGAGGTGGGTCTCGCTGTAACTCATTCAGGCCATGAGGGTCCTGGTACAGATGGACCATGTTCCCAATCCTCCCCTGAATATAAGGCACAGTACAAATCCTCACAACCTCGAAGGCTGTGCGTAGGAGAGGAAATACCATATCATTCTGGAAAACATGGGCTTGACATGAGTTGATACGGGCTGGATATTGGCTGGACATGGGTTGATTGGACATGGGTTGATATGACATTACTTTGTTTACAAAGGTCCATTTAGTCAAAGCTATGGTTTTTCCAGTGGTCATGTATGGATGTGAGAGTTGGACTATAAAGAAAGCTGATACAGAGTGAAGTAAGCCAGAAAGAAAAACACCAATACAGTATACTTACACATATATATGGAATTTAGAATGATGGTAATGATAAACCTGTACTCAAGACAGCAAAAGAGACACAGATGTATAGAACGGCCTTTTGGACTCTGTAGGAGAGGGAGAGGGTGGGATGGGTTGGCAGAGTGGCAGTGTAACATGTGTGATATCATGGGTGAAACGAATCGCCAGTCCAGGTTTGATGCAGGATGCAGGATGCTTGGGACTGGTGCATGGGGATAATCCAGAGAGAGGGTGTGGGGCGGGAGAGGAGAGGTGGGGGTCGGGATTGGGAGTTCATATACACTCGTGGCTGATCCATATCGAGTGTAGCAAAACGAATACAGTATTGTAAAGCAAAACAAACTAAAAAAATAAAAATTAATTTAAAAAAAAAAGAAAAGAAAGCTGAGCGCCGAAGAATTGATGCTTTTGAACTATGGTGTTGGAGAAGACTCTTGAGAGTTCCTTGGACTGCAAGGAGATCCAACCAGTCCATCCTAAAGGAAATTAGTCCTGAATATTCACTGGAAGGATGATGCTGCAGCTGAAACTCTAATACTTTGGCCACCTGATGCGAAGAACTGACTCATTGGAAAAGACCCTGATGCTGGGAAAGATTGAGGGCAGGAGGAGAAGGGGATGACAGAGGATGAGATGGTTGGATGGCATCACTGACTCAATGGACAGGAGTTTGAGTAAACTCCGGGAGTTGGTGATGGACAGGGAGGCCTGGCATGCTGCAGTCCATGGGGTCAAAAAGAGCTGGACATGACTGAGCAACTGAACTGAACTGATATGGGTTGATATGGGTTGTATTGTGGCTCCATTGCTTTCTAATTCTATTGTCTTGGGAAGGCTATAGAACCTCCCTGAGCCTCAGTCTCCTCAACTGTCCCATGAAAATAATGTCAACACCAGGCAGGGTTTTGTGAGGGTTAAAATGTTATATATAAGCTGTCCAGGACACTGGAGATGGTCAATGAACAAGAGTGATGTTGTTATTAAAAGGCTTTGTCTTTTGCTTTTTGAACTCTATAGAACCTTTCATTGATGGAGGCAGGGTTGATTAAAACCTACTAACATAAGTGAATTGAAGATGAAACGTTAAATATATGAACTACATTTAAAAATATGTACACCCCCAACTGAGGCTTCCCCGGTGGCTCAGACAGTAAAGAATCTGCCTGCAATGCAGGAGACCCAGGTTCAATCCCTGGGTCAGGAAGAACCACTGGAGAAGGAAATGGCAAACCCACTCCAGTATCCTTGGCTGGGAAATCCCACAGACAGAGGAGCCACAAAGAGTCTAAAAAGACAGCAACTAACTCTTTCACACTATATACTTTGGGAAAAGGAGGCTGATGCTTATTAATTTTGATTAAGCTTAGAAAATACACAAATGCTTGACATTAATTTTCACTCTCTGTATGCCTAATAATATTTTCAATAATAAATAAAAAGAACTAAAATCAACATCTGCCACATTCATAAAGTAAAATGCTAAAAATTATACAAACCAATATGAAAAAACTGAATAAATATAATAAACCTGATTAAAAATGAAATGAAAACGAATACACTCGCAGATGTAACTTGTAAAATTTGATGCTATGGGACGAGGCATGCCGCTTAATGCATTAATATTAACAGGACCATCATCTGTGCTGTTTCCTGGATTAGCCACCAGGGGCTGCTAAAGAGTAGTGTTTCCGGGAACCAGGCAGAGAAAGATTAAAAAAATAATCTTTCAACATGACCCTGAGAAGTGCAAGTCCCTGAGAATCACACTTATTACTACACCCCCCAGAGGTCTGAGACCGCAGATTTCAGCAAAGCTCTCTGGCTGGTGGTGAGGAGAGTGCCCTGTTGGCAGAGTGGAGCTACCTAGAATCAGCGTAAACGTGAGGCTGGTGTTGGCACTTAAAGGTGACATCTGGGCGTCCCCGGACACTGGGCTCAGACTGAAACACAGCAGACAATGCTCACAGCCGCTGTGCCATGAGCTGTGAAGCACGGGGCAGAAATGGAAGATTCTTATCTAGGCTTCTGATCCCTTTTCCTAGTGACTTTCCATCCTTAACGGAATCAGCACGTTCTGGAAAAAATACATAGCCCCAGCTGAATAGCCAGACTAGAAAACTGCTTCTATTCTTACAGGACATGCCAAGTCAAATCCTTTATACGCAAAAAAATGAAATGTTCTGTGTTTTCACTTTACATTTCTCACCTGTCTTACTCATCCCACTTGAGAGTAAAATATTTGTCAGATTTGCTTGTCCTCAAAAAGGATGCTTTACTGAATACTGTTCCTTTGCCCATTAATTCATGACATTCTCTCTATAACCTTGTGAAGAGTTATTAACGATCCATTTGCAATTGAGGAAACTTCGACACTCAAAGATGACTGGTCAGAGGGGAGTTGGCTGCAGGAAGCCGAGTAGGGCAAGGATGTATTAATTTCCCATGGGTGATGCTGACAGGGCTCCAAGAGGGACAGTAACCTGCTCAAGTCTTAAGGGGGATGAAGGCGTTGGTGGGACTGACCCCTTGCCAGCACGGTGCCCTCGCTCTACCACACCAGGCTTGGTAGACAAAATGCTACAGCACAGAAAAGATACAGGTGTGGCGCTCCAGCAGGGTCTTTAGGAAGAAGAGCAGAAAGAGCATGTTTTTTCAGGCTGGCTGTGGTGGTCATGCTCTGCATAGCTAGAGTATGCTGGGCTGTGACCATGTCTCACATATAAGAATAATAGTAACGCATCAAGCTTCCCGCAATAGGATACAGGGAACACGTCAGGGTCACAACATCTTGTAACAGAAGGCTCCGTCACCCACACTTCCTGGCTTGGCTGGCCTCTTATTTCCCTGAGTGCTCCACCCTGGTCACAAAATCTCAAATCAATCATCTTAAACCACGTGGAGCAAATCCAGCCTATGTGGAAACCGCTTATGTTCAATCACAGACTTAAAAAAAAAAAAATGTCCATTGTTTCTTCTGGAGCTTATCTGGAGAGAGAGTCGTGATCAGGACGGAGAAAAGGACACACTGGGTGGGAGGGGAAATGCCAGGGTCATCAGGAGGCCTGTCTGGGGTCGCTGGTTGTGATTTACTTTCTGAAAAGAGAACAAAATTCAGGCCCACCATCCATCTTGCTGAAATGTCAAGCTGCGTGTGGCTCCAGCCAGTAGGGGGCTCTGATGGACATGCCTGCAAATCACCTGCCAGCCCTTTGGGATCTCCGAAGGAAGGGCCATGTGGATGCTACAGGGAAGTACAACTAGTGGCCCCTGGACCAACAGGAATTCTCCTGGGGCCCAGAAATGCAGCGTTACAGGGAACCGACCCTTAATTTCAACACAGAAAACTCTTTTTCTCTGCCATGATGCCATAGTGGGGTCTAAAATTTCCAACTTGAAAACACACTGCATGGTAGGAAAAAAAAAACTATGAAAGTGTTAGTCGCTCAGTCATATCTGACTGTTTGCGACCCCATGGACTGTAGCCTCTGTCCATGGGATTCTCCAGGCAAGAATACTCCAGTGGGTGGCCATTCCCTTCTCCAGGGGATCTTCCCGATCCAGGGATAGAACTCGGGTCTCCCGCACTACAGGCAGATTTCTGACCATCTGAGCCACGAGGGAAGCCCTCACAGTGTGTGTGATGGATGTGCTAGGCTGGTGTTTGCTGGCAAATCAATCCATAGCAAACCTTTATCAGGGATTTGTGACGACACTGCGTGATGCACAGAAGTGGCACGGTGGCCAGAGTAACACAGAACATGTTACCACTGAACTGCAATGCACAGCCCTGATTTCCTCTCTATTAAAGACCTGACAGCCGGCGGAAGACAAGCATCCAGCCGAAGAACAGAAACTACGACTCTCTCTCATAAGAAAACCGCTCAATATTTAACACGGCAAGTCCGGCCCCTTTGGTGCCTCAAAAACGTGTCTGTAATCTTAATTCTTACAGGGTGAGAACACAGTCATTTCAGCTCTTCAAGGCTGACCCCAGGGGTACCAGACCGGACGGGAAGACATAACATTCAAATTGGTCATTGATTGCTGGTGTTAACATTTTGACAAGGGAGGAAAAGAAAACTATTGATAAAACTGAAATCTGTTCATCTTGTCTTTGATCACAACTATACACTGGGAATTAGCTCCTTGGGTGAAAAGCTTTAAGCAAAAAACAGGAAACAAGTATTAAACAGGGCAGCTGAGGCTTCTATACTGGGAGGGACAAGAGAGGCTGCAGGCTGCCATCAAAGGTTGGAGTCCTCCGCACTTTAAGGTTCAGATAATAAGGAAAAACCAGTGGACGTGGTGTTGGTTAATACTCTTCTGATTTTTCTTCTTTAAATTAGCTAGAAATTTAGTTAGTTCATTTTCCTGGTTGGGAGACATTTCTAAGCACTTTTACTTTCATTTATAGATCCCAGGAGGTCCATACATGAAATTAATGCCTTATAGGTTATTGATATGGTAACTCGTAGTGTTTAAACTTCAAAGGTAGAGGTTCAAAGTCTCCCTCAAATGCTCCTTGGTCACCCCGGGATGGAGCAATAATGTATGAAGTCAGACTCAGGCTCCCACCGCCTCCCTTCTACACTGAGAGACAGGGAGGCTGAACCATGTTTGGTGAATGTTACCAGACTGTACCAAGGGCTTCCCAGGTGGTGACAGTGGTAAAGCATCCACTCGCCAATGCAGGAGACGCAAGAGACGTGGGTTTGATCCATGGGTCAGGAAGAGTCCCTGGAGAAGGAAATGGCAACCCACTCCGGTATTCTTGCCTGAGACATTTCATGGACAGAGGAGCCTGGGGGGCTACAATCCACAGGGTCACAAAAGACAACAACAAATCAAGTCTGATAACAGACCCAGCATCCGGACGAGCCCAGGAGACTCTGGACTCTTAGGCTGGGGAACCCAAGGCCTCTCTGCATTGTCAGAAGAACCAAGGAGTCGGGGGACGACACCTCTCCACGCTGCCCTCTGCACACTGTGAGCATGGCCCAGAGGAGAGGCCCCAGGCCTGGCAGCTTCCAGGTCCCCTCAAGGGCCACAGTGGCCCGCTCTGCCGCACTGGCTTGCTCTGTGCTGAGAGGCACAGATGTCTCAGAACCTGGCCATCTTGGGTCCAAAATGCAAACCACCACATGCCCCATTCTCCTTCCAAATCTCCCTTTATACCTTTTCCTTTTTTCCTTTCATCTGGAGAAGGAAATGGCAACCCACTCCAGTACTCTCGCCTGGAAAATCCCATGGACAAGAGGGGCCTGGTAGGCTACAGTTCATGGGGTTGCAAAGAGTTGGACATGACTGAGCAACCTCACTTTCACTTTTTCACTTTTTTTAATGTAATTTTCCCTTTTGGAATCAAGGTTATGAATCCATCTTCCCAGACTAATGTCTTTCACATGCAAGTCTCACTCGGCTCCCAAAACATCCCATGATGCTGGCCGAGACATCGCAGCACCTGAAAATCAAACTATCTCTACCCCCAACCCGAATTAAAGCTCGCACACTAAGAACCATCCCCGCTGCTGCCCTCCGCTTCCACATTCACCAGGTGTGGCCTCACCTTCCTGAAGAAGAGCTGCGTGGCCACAGCGAGCGCCTGGAAGCCGCGGACGGCGGTCCTCAGCTCCGCCCGCGCGAGCCCCAGCTGCCGGGCCTGCTGCTCGTAGCGCTCCTTCAGCCGCTGTGCCAGCAGCCGCTCCGCCTCACGCGCCTGCGGGTCCGGCTTCGGGGAGAACCCATTGCGGGGCGCCGTGGTCCTCTGCTTGGGGTACCCTAGGAAGCAAGGAGGGTCATCTGTGAGAAAACAGCCCAGATGTGACAAGTGCTCCTCATGACACAAGGATGCCGGCCAGGGGCTGAGAAGGAACGGCCCGCTGTGTGTCATTCTAAGTGTTAAAATGCAAAAAACAAGGACTGTGAAGTGTTGTTCTGTTGAAGTGGTTCCAAGTGCAAGGTTTCACGCTTGGAAGCAGAGGAACAGACAGAATTGCCCAATGCCTCCCAGCTGCCTACATTTCTTCCCGGTCTACTTAGAGAGACTTGGAGCAGCTGACTTTTTTTTTTTTTTTTTTTTTTTACCTTCAAGGGGATTCCTCTTGGAAAGCATCTAAAGGGAAATCACTCAATCCAGGTTGAAGCCAGACTTAAAATCTAGCAACCCTTTCACTGATGGGCTTTCCCAATGGCTCAGCGGTAAAGAATCCAGCAGGGCAGGAGATGTGAGTTTGATCCTTGGGTCAGCAAGAGTCCCCTGAAGGAGGAAATGGCAAGCCCCTTCAGTATTCTTGCCTGAAGAATCCCGTGGACAGAGGAGCCTAGTGGGCTACAGCCCATGGGGTGCAAAGAAACAGACATGCCTGAAGCAACTGAGCACGCACACATATATGCATCAAGCACCTGTTCAGTCGATGACATGTGGGAGGCCCAGGGACTTGCAAAGAAATGAGGCCCTGCCCTTGACCATGGGCAAGCCAGTGTCAGCATCTGGGCTCTGGGTTCTCTGATTCCTCGCCAGGCATCTCAACACCTAAGGACACTTGCTGATCCACTCTGTAGCATCTCTGACTGAACTCACAAGTTTGGGGGCACACCTTGAACCTAGAACATTCTCCCATTCCCCCAGTCTTGTCCCAATCACAGCCCTGAATAGGGGCACATAGAATCTATGGTGATCCTAGTGACCACTGGCAACTCAGAGCAAAGAAGCCAGTCACCTTCTGTTCTTACAAAGATGAATGCAAGCAGTTTGCGTGCAAAGGCTGAGCGCCAGGATGAACATGGGCCTTCAAAATGCAAAGAGAACATGAAAAATTCATCTGCAGTCATCTGGTCACTATCCAGAGGATTCTAATGGATGGAAAAGCACGGTTCAGTCCTGAAGCTGGAAGCTCAACTCACATGATAACAAGCAAACACTGCAGCCTTGGGACCTGCATATTTACAATCTCAGAGAAGGCCTATGACCTTCACACTTGTAAACAAGAGGGAGAAGAACGAAAGGACACAACTTTGATAGCCCTCCAGCTTAAGGAAAAGCACTTCATGAGTTTGGTCCACTTCCCAACAGACAGGAAGTCTGCTTCTTGCAGGCTGGCACCAGCATGGCACCCCAGGGAGCGCATGGGCTGAGTTCTCTGTCGTCTTAGACAGGCTTTATTTTCCTTAAACTGATCTAAATTTATTTCAGAAAAAATGTGCCCAGTTGCACACTACTTTCTACTCACCGCCGGCACTTGTCTGTCTGGAGTTGACTAGTGCTGGGGAGAGTGGAGAGCAGACAGCGCCAGAGCAGGACATTTCCTTCTGGCCAGTGTGGAGCATGGGTGAGGGCAGGAATTACTGGGTTGGCCAAAAAGTTCAATCTATGGAAAAAACTCAAACGAAAATTTTGGCCAACCCGCCCAATCATAAATAAGTATTCCAGAAAGAAGAAGGGCCTCTCAGGTGGCTCAGGTTAAAGAACCCTCCTACCAATGGAGGAAGCACAAGAGATGATCCCTGGGTCGGAAAGATGCCCTGGAGAAGGAAATGGCAACCCATTCCAGTATTCTTGCCTGGGGAATTCCATGGACAGAGGAGCCTGGTGGGTTTAGTCCATGGAGTTGCAAAGAGTTGGACACAACTGAGAGACTAAGCACACACACTACAAAGAAGAGGGTTACCTTTCCCATTCCAAGGAAAAAGCAGATTTCTATTTTGATGTACAGAAAATAGGAAAAAAAAAAAAAAGATGTTACAGCCAGAGTTTCCCAAGCCAACTATAAGAATTGGTTATGATGACAGACTTTTCAGACAAAAATTTCTGCAAAATAGTCTCAACTTTGTGACATTTATTATCATTTATTATTTACAAGAAGTATGAGTGTTATTTATCAAAGTAAATCTAAATGTCTCCTTTCTCCAAGGGTGAAAAATCTTGGCTTAATGGTGTTATAACAATTGCTTAATTTTTATATTAAAAATTATAGTTACATCTGGCTTCCCTGGTAGCTCAGTTGGTAAAGAATCTCCCTGCAATGCAGGAGACCCCAGTTTGATTCCTGGGTTGGGGAGATCCACTGGAGAAGGGATAGGCTACCCACTCCAATATTCTTAGGCTTCCCTTGTGGCTCACCTGGTAAAGAACCCACCAGTGTGGAAGAACTGCATTCAATCCCTGGGTTGGGAAGATCCCCTGGAGAAGGGAAAGGCTACCCACTCCAGTATTGTGGCCTGGAGAATTTCATGGACTGTATAGTCCATGGGGTTGCAAAGAGTCGGACATGACTGAGTGACTTTCACTGGCGAAGATGGAGTAAGAAAGGAGTAGATTTATCTTCTCATCTGAAACTACCCAAAACACTCAACCAAAATATGTCAGTGGATTTCAAGACATATTAGGCAATGAAGCACAAGGAACCAAAGACTCTGAAACACACGAGATGACCCCTACCACCCCCAGGGATGTCTGAACCTGCTCTCTGGGTGGTCTTCCAGGCTGTGGCACAGAGAGTCAAGAAGCCCAGGGGGAGTCTGGTAGTCTTCCCAAAGTGGGACAGTGGAGCTGGGGGCTCAGGAAGTTCAAGGGTCAGCGGTTACAGGGCAGAGTAGCTGAGAGGACAGCTCCACAGAGACACAGAGTGACACAGAAGGGCCCCTCGAGTTTCTGGACAACTTACATCAGTGCAGCAGGTGGGGGCAGTGTCCACAGCCAGGGAGCGAATTCTACCCAGGACTAGCGGGAACACTACCAGGAGCTCACAGAAGGCTAGGATCAATTCCTGTGCCCTCCGAAATTCCCAGGGCATCAGAACACCTGGAAGGCTCATATCATGGTGCTCTGCTGAAACCAGTCCTGGTCTAACTGCTGGTCAGGATCCATTTAACAAAGCTGATGAGAAAGATCCAAGATGATCAAGCTCTTTCCAAGTCACATAGTTTCACCCAAGAACAAAGCTTAAGAATATTTATAGAATTTTTTTAAAAAATCCAACAAGGAAAAATTCCCAATGTCAGTCATCTAAAAAAATTCTCAGGCATGTAAATAAGCAGGGATGTACAAGCCGTGATGAAGAGGGGATGCAATCAATTGAAGTCAGCCAAGAAAAGCACCAGCAATTAACAGTTATTATAACTATATTCCATGTATCAAGAGGCTGGAGGAAAGACCGAGTACATCAAATAGAAACAAAGATAAAGAGACTTAAATAAAAATTCTAGAGATTAACAATTCAAATGTCTGAGATAAAAATACACTGGATGGGATTAAGATTAGACACTGCATATGAAAAGATTAATGGCATGGATTTTCATAGCAGCATTACTGATAGTAGCCAAAAGCTGGAAACAAATGCCCATCAACCAATGGGTGGATAAACTATGACACATTCACATGGTGTAATATTATTCAGCCCAAACCAGGAACGAAACACTGATCTAGGAAGGAAATACTACTGATCCTCATTTTGACATGGATGAACCTCAAACACGTGCCAAGTGAAAAAAACTGATGAAAAAAGCCACACAGAATATGATTGAACTTATACGAAATGTCCAGAATAAACAAGTCCATGAAACAAAGTAGACTAGTGGTTGTCAGCAGCTGGGGAGCATGGATAGGGAGTGACTGCTCATGGGTATGGGTTTCTTTTGAGGCTAAAAGAAAATGCTCTGGAAGTGGTGATTGCCGCACAATTTTGTGAATATACTAAAACCACTGAATTGTACACTTTAAAAGAGTAAAATTCACAATATGTGAATTACTAAAGAAGCAGCTGAGGCTCGGAGAAATTCTGTTATTTGCCCCAGTTCATACATCATGTAGCCACTGAGCCAGGATTTGAACTCAGTTTGGTCTGTTCTCCTGGGCCAAACTGCTTGGCAACATTTAGAATCTGCAGAAGAGTTTCTAGTGAAGACAACTCCATGCAAGCATTTCCAAAAGCTAGAAGAAAACCAGCAGGAATAGGTGTCACAGAGTTAAGGGAAAGAAAATTTCAGGAAAGGAGTAATCAGTAACACCAAAGGCCACAGAGATAAGGACCAGGATGTGTCACTGAGACTTAATAACCAGGAGGTCATGAGAGGCCTTTGCAGGATTGGGGGGAGGGAAGGCAGTGGAATAGGGAGGGGGTTGCTAGCTGGCAGGAATGGGAGAAGTCATCTGTAAGCAAGGGACAGAGACAAGAATCACAAGATGCCTCTTCCCCAAGCCTGGCTGCAAAGGTGGGGAGAGAAATGGGTCAAAACCATCCTCAGGGAAGTTCCAGATCAGCAGGGGAGGGAAACACACCTGGACCTCGCCTGCCACTCCTCAGTCACGTGACAGTCGAGGGTTCAGGGCTTGACAGAGGCACCACCGACCAGTGCAGCTCAGCTTATTTGATGTTCAGTAATCTGAAGAAAGGAGAGCTGCCCTGAGAGAGGGATGGAAGAGGCAAAGAGAGGAGGTTGGGGACAGGAACGCTGTGCTCCCAGACCTGTCCACTCTCATTATATAGGTTTCTCTTCACCAGAGCTGGCTTGACATTCTCCTGTGGTAGCAAGGACTCCGATGTTTCTGCTCCTCTGCAAACATATGCAGATGCTTTGAGCTGTTCATGTTCTCCCAAAATTCATGTGCTAATCCCTAATCTCCAATGAGATGGTATTTTGAGGAGGTGCTCTGGGGAAAGCATTTAGGTCATGAGGGTGAGGCTTCAATGAATGAGATTAGTGGCCTCATGAGAAGAGACACCAGAGAGATGACCACGTTTTCCCCACATACTGAGAAAGCAAGATTTACCAAGACAGCCCTTGTTGTGTGGAGTATCAGACAAGTCTCAACAAATTTGGAAGGACTCAATCATCCACCTTTGGCCACCCAATGCGAAGAACTGACTCACTGGAAAAGACCCTGATGTTGGGAAAGATTGAAGGCAGGAGGAGAAGGAGACGACAGAGGATGAGATGGTTGGATGGCATTACTGACTCGACGGACATGAGTTTGAGTAAGCTCCAGGAGTTGGTGATGGACAGGGAGGCCTGGCCTGCTGCAGTCCATGGGGTCACAAAAAGCTGGACACGACTGAGTGACTGATTAGCACTGAAATGAACAAATCATCCAAAGTATGTTCTCCAGACACAATGGAATTAAATTAGAAATACAATCAGAGAGACCTCTGGAAAGTCCTAAATGTCTGTAAACTAAAAAGAATGCTGCTAAATAATCATGGGGAGAGAAGAAATCAGAAAAGGAAACCTGAAAATATTTTTAACTCAGTGAAGATGAAAACCCAGTATGTCAAAATATGTGAATTACAGCTAATGTAGTATATGAAGGGACATTTACTGTATTAAAGGCGCATTAGAAAAGCAGAAGGAGAAGGAAATGGCACCCTACTCCAGTGTTCTTGCCTGGAGAATCCCAGGGACGGGGCAGCCTGGTGGGCTGCTGTCTATGGGGTCGCACAGAGTCGGACACGACTGAAGCGACTTAGCAGCAGAAAAGCAGAAAGACTTCAAATTGATGACATTAGCTAATTAAACTCAATGCAAGCAGAAGAGATAATAATGATCACAGTAGAAATCTACTGAGAATCAAGTCATATTTTACACTACATACAAAACAAATTAAATGGATCACAGAGGCAAATATAAAACCTGTAAGTATTTTAGAATAAAATGTAGGAGAAAATATTTATGAACTTGGGTGACGTAAAGATTTTTAAAGATAATACTAAAAATATGGTCCAACTTAGCAGCAGAAAAGCAGAAAGACTTCAAATTGATGACATTAGCTAATTAAACTCAATGCAAGCAGAAGAGATAATAATGATCACAGTAGAAATCTACTGAGAATCAAGTCATATTTTACACTACATACAAAACAAATTAAATGGATCACAGAGGCAAATATAAAACCTGTAAGTATTTTAGAATAAAATGTAGGAGAAAATATTTATGAACTTGGGTGACGTAAAGATTTTTAAAGATAATACTAAAAATATGGTCCATAAAAGAAAAAATCATGAGTTGGACTTCATGAACATGAACTTCTAATCTTCAAAAGACATTGTTAGAGGAGTGCAAAACAACACATAAATTGTGGAAGAAAAGAAAATTGAAGATCACATACCTGAAAAAATTGTAACCAGAATATATAGAAACTCTCAAAATTCAATAAAAAAAAACACTTCCAATTGAAATGGCAAAAGATTGGAATATTTTATGGAAGAATATACACATATGTCAAATAAACAGAAAAAAGATGGTCAACATTTTAATGTCATTAGTTGCCAGGTAAATGCAAAATTGCAAATAGAAATGCCTTATGATCCAGCGATCCCACTGCTGGGCATACACACCAAGGAAACCAGAATTGAAAGAGACACGTGTACCCCAATGTTCATTGTGGCACTGTTTATAATAGCCAGGACATGGAAGCAACCTAGATGTCCATCAGCAGACGAATGGATAAGAAAGCTGTGGTACATATACACAATGGAGTATTACTCAGCTATTAAAAAGAATATATTTGAATCAGTTCTAATGAGGTGGATGACGCTGGAGCCGATTATACAGAGTGAAGTAAGCCAGAAAGAAAAACACCAATATAGTATACTTACACATATACATGGAATTTAGAATGATGGTAATGATAAACCTGTACGCAAGACAGCAAAAGAGACACAGATGTATAGAACGGCCTTTTGGACTCTGTGGGAGAGGGAGAGGGTGGGATGGGTTGGCAGAGTGGCAGTGTAACAGGTGTGATATCATAAGTGAAACGAATCGCCAGTCCAGCTTTGATGCAGGATGCAGGATGCTTGGGACTGATGCACGGGGATAATCCAGAGAGAGGGTGTGGGGCGGGAGGGGGGAGGTGGGGGTCGGGATTGGGAGTTCATGTACACTCGTGGCTGATTCATGTCCATGTGTAGCAAAACGAATACAGTATTGTAAAGCAAAACAAACTGAAAAATAAAAATTAATTAAAGAAAAAAAAACATTTATTGTTTCAGTTCACAACCAAACAGTTGCACAAATGCACTTTATTTTGAGGCAACCATGCTACTTTGGAAATCAACAGAAATACTTTTCTCAAATTACCCATTTTGTTACACAGTCTAGTGAAGCGTGATGTATGCAAGATTAGAGGTTTTATGAAATTAATAAATCATCTTTTCCATTAAGAACACTCTTAAGTGAAATTATTCACATACCATAAAATTTTAAGTATGAGTGCATGATAAAGAAGTACACAAGGACCACTATAACAGTATCATGCCGCTACTTTGATTCTGGTAAAGACATCTGCTGTTTTGTCCATCATTGCTTCTCCACCATCAGTGAAAATGTCAAGACAGTATAAAAAGCAAATAAAACCTTACTATTATTAATAAAGTAGTTTTGATCACATAGTCCCCATGAAAAGTACTAATCTTGTCAAATTTCCATTAGATAAAATTCCTTCATATAAAATATACAAATAAAAGAATCATTAGTAGAAAATGCTAAAATAAATGAAAGGTTCATTTTCTAATCAGTCTTTCCTGCCTATCAATAGTTAAAAAGAAATGTTTAGGCCTATAAAGATTTTTCTTAAATGAAACTTTGCTCAAGAACTTTAAACTTGAGAAGAACTTTTTGGAAATTTTATTTCTTTTTTTAATATAAATTATTTATTTTATTTAGAGGCTAATTACTTTACAATATTGTACTGGTTTTGCCATACATTGACATGAATCTGCCACGGGTGTACATGTGTTCCCCATCCTGAACCCCTCTCCCACCTCCCTCCCCATCCCATCCTTCTGGGTCATCCCAGTGCACCAGCACCGAGCATCCTGTATCATGCATGCAACCTGGACTGGCAATTTGTTTCACATATGATAATGTACATGTTTCAATGCCATTCTCCAAATCATCTCAGCCTTGCCTTTTCCCACAGAGTCCAAAAGACTGTTCTATACATCTGTGTCTCTTTTGCTGTCTCACATACAGGTTATCATTACCATCTTTCTAAATTCCATATATATGTGTTAGTATACTGTATTGGTGTTTTTCTTTCTGGCTTACTTCACTCTGTATAATAGGCTTCTTGATCTACCAAACAAATCTGAAAAATTGATTATTATGATGGAGAAAGGATTCTTTGACAAAAACAAGACACTTCTTCATAGATTTGAGTTGTATATTTCCAACCCAGCCATTATATACCTAGAAAAGCTCTGATATACTCACAGCTTGTGGTTCAATGGCCTGAGTTTTAACTCAGGAACATGTACAGTTAGATCAAAAAGTAAATTGGATCCCAATGGCAATTTGTGGAGAAAGTGAGAGTTTGCAGATATAGAAACAACTTCCTTCTTTTTTCGAGTTCCTTTTCTTTATAGAGAAGAACTTTAAGCTTTCCTTAAATTGTCCATTGGTTATTTTGAATTCTTCTCTTTGACAACTTTCTTGCCAACTCTCTGGACTGAAATATAGACTGTAGTTTTGTACTCTTCATTTCTTCTGTTTTCTAAATATATTCTTATTCAACCTCTTCAAAAACCAACATGAAAAGAAAAATTATTGAAGAAACATAATATTTAATATATAGAAAGAGCAATAACAAGAATTCCTTTTTATAAAGAATTTCTAGAAGTTAGAGATGTTTAGTTGTCTCTGACAACCAAAGTCTTTTTATTTTCCTCTAAAGGTGTCACAAAATAAGCAGAGACAAAGGAAGTAAGAGTGGATGGACAGATGTGCAAAACATAAAATAAATATGCTGAGATTGAGTGTTTTCAAGCATTTATACATTTTATATTTGACAGATTAATTGAAAGAGCTATTATTTTCAGAAATAGGCATATTGAACCCAAATACTCTTCCAGTCTAAATCCAGATGCTCTTTATTTTGTTTCACTCACTCTGAATAGATTTTCTACACAAACTTTATGGTTTCCTTGGTGATAATATAATTAACCAGTAAATATAATGCATTTGTATTAAAGACTATATATATTTCCTTGCATATTAATTAAGGATTCATTTATTATTTCTTGTAAAAACAGAAAGAGTTGGGCTCTCAGACCCCACACTGTCTGCATTCCTAATGACAGCAGAAACCAAATTGGCACATACACATAGACAAATTCCTTTAGTAATGTGTTTTATTTTAGTAAGTAGGAATATTTGCAAATATAACTTTCAAAGGTATATGCACCTTTGCAGAAACATTTTTGTTCTAACATTTGTAAAGACATAAATAAATTATGGTTAATACAAGTGCATTGTTTAGTCAATATGTTTTGTTCCTCCTTATTAACTTAAAAGAGTTAAGCACAAACACCGAGAAGGGATTTCAGTTGAATGGAATCATTTGGTAAGGGCTAATTACTTATCCTGGTTAGGTGTTTAGCAAAGCTTACATAGAGAGAGTACTTTCCTTAGCATTTTTTAGATGGTTATTGATCCTTAATGATGACGTACATTTTCTTTTCTTTTCTAGGATCTTCATAATCAAAATGAAACTATTCAAATATACCAACACTGGAAAGCATAAGATGCCTAAGAAAATCCTTTAGTTGTTTTCTGAAAATTTCCAAACCCACTGAGGTCTATCTAGTTAAGGCTATGGTTTTTCCAGCAGTCATGTATGGATGTGAGAGTTGGACTGTGAAGAAGGCTGAGCACAGAAGAATTGATGCTTTTGAACTGTGGTGTTGGAGAAGACTCTTGAGAGTCCCTTGGACTGCAAGAAGATCCAACCACTCCATTCTGAAGGAGATCAGCCCTGGGATTTCTTTGGAAGGAATGATGCTAAAGCTGAAACTCCAGTACTTTGGCCACCTCATGCAAAGGGTTGACTCATTGGAAAAGACTCTGATGTTGGGAAGGACTGGTGGCAGGAGGAGAAGGGGACGGCAAAGGATGAGATGGCTGGATGGCATCACAGACTCGATGGATGTGAGTTGAATGAACTCCGGGTGATGGTGATGGACAGGGAGGCCTTGCATGCTGCAATTCATGGGGTCACAAAGAGTCGGACACGACTGAGTGACTGAATTGAACTGAACTGAAGCAGAAATATCCTGCTTTCTGTTCTATTAGTTCACCTATCTCAGGAGTCAACTCCTCCTAAAGTCCCACAGTGAGAACATCAATAGCCAATCACAAAACTCCCTTCACTCAGGACTCTGAGTGTTGCTTTTTCCTCTTCTTATTGATTAATGTAGTTAAGCCCTACAAGTCTTATTTTCTTTCAAATTGTTGCTATGAATGAGGCTTATGAGCTACATGTTTCTCTAATAAGAATTTTTAGTACACAGAGCTCTTAGCTAGGTGAGAACGACTTGGGAAGACAACTTAATGCAGAGATGTTTATAGAAGACAAATTTCTAGGAATAAGACAAGGCATAAGTATTTCTAAAATATCCCCAGATAAGTCTGAAATACTCCCGGTGATTTCTTCAGTAGAACATTCAATGCTTTCTTGAGCCTTATATTTAGCTCAGAACAACTCTTCATGAATATTGTTGAGTTCAGTTCAGTTCAGTCACTCAGTCGTGTCTGACTCTTTGCGACCCCATGAACCACAGCATGCCAGGCCTCCCTGTCCATCTCCAACTCCTGGAGTCCACACAAACCCACATCCATTGTGTCGGTGATGCCATCCAACCATCTCATCCTCTGTCATCCCCTTCTCCTCCTGCCCTCAATCTCTCTCAGCATCAGGGTCTTTTCAAATGAGTCTGCTTTTCACATCAGGTGACCAAAGTATTGGAGTTTCAGCTTCAACATCAGTCCCTCCAATGAATACCCAGGACTGATCTCCTTTAGAATGGACTAGTTGGATCTCCTTTTTGAGAAAACCTAGAATTATTAATCTGAACAGTGCACTTAGCTTTCTAGGCAATCTATATCAGATTGTTTTCTAGACAGCATTTTAACATTTACTTTGGATGCTTTTCTTGGTTGTGTGTGTGTTAGTTGCTTTTTTGTCCAACTCTTTGCAACCCCATGAGCTATATTTCACCAGGCTCTTCTGTCTGTGAAATTTTCTATGCAAGAATACTGGAGTGGGTTGCCATGCCCTTCTTCAGGGGATTTTCCCAGCCCAGGGATCGAGCCCAGTTTTCCCACATTGAAGGCAGATTCTTTATCTTACTGTATGAGGCAATATAAGAACAGGAAATGGGTTTATCTTGCTAAATACTGTATCTACATTCTTTAACCCAATGTCAAACACATAGAAGGTACATGATAAAATGTTTCTTATGATAGAGCATAAGCTTTTACATAACAGACCATTACTCTTTCACCAACAGTGAGCTTCTATCCAACAAAAAATTTAAAAACTGTTTCTAAAGCATATCCCAAACTTTGTGATTTGCATAACAGCTTGTGAACTGCACAAGTGCCATCCATTTGTAACTACTTAATGGTTAAATTGAACTTAAAGTAGAAGTTAACAGTTGTTCTACCTGTACAGCAAAGCTACAGTTTATGTAAATTGAAGATAAGGCAAGATTCAGTCACTCATTAAATCTTTCAGAAAAATCATCCCACCAATATTTTTTTGAAGTTTGATCTAATCTATTCCTGCCATTATGGATGCTTTTATGTAGCATATGGATGAAAACTTTGCAAATGGATTTAAGAACTACCAAGAGACTGCCTTGAGATTTTCATCATCTCTCATTATTCCTGAGTACTGAAATGGCTAATATGTTTTTTTCTCATCTTTAGTGTTAAGTTTTTATTTTTTATTACATTCTTCTGTAAAATAAAATAAAATCAAGTATCTATCTTTATAATACCTATAATTATAAAGCGAATAACTGACACGTGTTTTGCAAGGTGAATGGGAAGAATATTCATTCTAATTTTAAGTATATTTTAATAGAGGTTTTAATCTTATAATCAAGATTTCCTTTGCATGTTGGAAACTCACAGGTTTTTTAATTTAAAAATGTGATAAGGTACCCAAGTTCTCCAGAAATCCCTTTATATGTATCTGTATCAATATAATGGGTAAGCCCAGAAATGTATCTATGATGAACATTGGTATTATTAATTCTCTTTAAATGTAGTGTGGCAAGGACTCTAGTTTCCAATTTTTCGTATAAGCTTGAAATCTGTCACTCTGTCTCAGCAAAAATTAAAAGCTGAATAAACTAATAAACTAGCAATTCTTCCTGGTCCTACAGGGAGGGGAAGACGTAGGGCAAACCACTGTCCCCAGACTGAAGAGCCAGACCGATGAATACATAAACAATACGATGCAAAACCCAGGTGTGTACTAAGTACAGAGACTGAATGAGGTGAATACTTTAAAAGTGGGAAAGAGCTGTACATGTTCAAGTATATTTAAAATAATAAGTACTATAATACAGCGGTCTCCAACATTTCAGGCCTCAGGGACCAGTTTCATGGAAGATAATTTTTTCCACAGACTGGGGGCAGGGGAATGGCTTCAGGATGATTCAAGCACGTTACATTTATTGTGCACTTTACTTCTATTATTATTACATCAGTTCTATCTCAGATTATCAGGCATTAGATCCCAGAGATTAGGGACCCCTGCTGTAATAGAACAGTGTATAAAACTTTGTGAAAATCAAGAGTAGGCAGGAAAAACTATACCTAACTTGCAGCTTTGTGGGTTTTGATGTTTTAGATGAAGTTTGAAAAGCAAGTAGCTCTTTATACAGAGAAAATTTTGTCTCTTTGTTACACTTCTGGTAAACAACTAACTGGCACTTAAGTATTATTTGTTGAATGAAAGTGGCTAAGAGAATCAACCGTCCAATACCAATGTCTAAATATCAGATTATTGCTGAAAGACAGACTAATCAAATTGATTAACTACTATTAATATTTTTAATTACTTACTGACCACATATATGAGTATCATTATGCTTTTTAGAGCAGGTCATCCAATGAACTCCTTACAGAAAAAGAATAGCCCCAAAATTTAATTTTTCTATTCTGCTAAAGTAAATCTGTATCAGAAAAAGTCTTATACATGCAATTGTATATATATACTATAATCTATTATCATTTATTATAGACATATATTCTAATTATATAATACAGATATATTGTAATATAGATATATTTTATAATATATATCAGGAAAAAGCCTTATACATATAATTGCATTAGAAAAACACCTTTAGGTGCAGGGTTTCCTTAAGGTGGATCTTAGGTTAGTATCCCAGGCAACCTTGTTTTTGTCCTAGTAAAACCATAAATCTCTAAATAAGAAAAATATTTTTGACATTCATTATCATCAAGAAAAATAGATAACAGTCCTGGGACAAAAAAAGGAGAGGTGGGATCTAATCTACCAATACTCTAATAATAAACGTGGCCTTAAAAAACCTAGCTTCTTTAGTTTACCTTTCTCTGTCTACAACCTAAGGAGAAGGACTACACAGTGTCTATGGCCTCTTTCTACATCTAATATGCCAAAACACTGATAAGCATAGATTAGAATCTTATTTTTCCATAAGTTTCTGAGGTACACTTTCAACTTCTTTTTATATATAATATATATGCACTCTGTGTGTGTGTGTGTGTGTGTGTGTGTGTGTGTGTGTGTAGAGTGCCACACTTCTTTTCTCTTTCTGTTATACTATTACAATACTATAACAAATTTAGTTTGGAATTTCTTTGACAGGTGCATATTTCACTTTGATATGTGAACTGCCCATTATAAAGCAAGATGTAAAACTGATTCACAGATTTTGAGTGGCCTGAGCCAATAACCATGTCAACTGAGCTTACTGTTAAAACCACCTCCATTTTCTAGTCTGTGTGTGTGTGTGTGTGTGTGGGGTTAACAAACTAGCAAGACAGTCAAGGGCTTCCGTGGTGGCTCAGATGGTAAAGAATCTGCCTGCAATGCAGGAGACCCGGGTTCGATCATGAGTCAGACAGATTCCCTGGAGAAGGGAATGGACACCTACTCCAGTATTCAAGCCTGGAATTCCACAGAGGAGCATGGCGAACTACATTCCATGAGATGGCAAAGAGTTGGATACTCAGTTCAGTTCGTCGCTCAGTCGTGTCCGACTCTTTGCAACCCCATGAATTGCAGCATGCCAGGCTTCCCTGTCCATCATCAACTCCCGGAGTTCACTCAGACTCACATCCATTGAGTCCATGATGCCATCGAGCCATCTCATTCTCGGTTGTCCCCTTCTCCTCCTGCCCCCAATCCCTCCCAGCATCAGGGTCTTTTCAAATGAATCAACTTTTCGAATGAGGTGTCCAAAGTACTGGAGCTTCAGTTTTAGCATCATTCCTTCCAAAGAAATCCCAGAGTTGATCTCCTTCAGAATGGAGTGGTTGGATCTCCTTGCAGTCCAAGGGACTCTCAAGAGTCTTCTCCAACACCACAGTTCAAAAGCATCAATTCTTCTGCACTCAGCCTTCCTCACAGTCCAACTCTTACATCCATACATGACCACAGGAAAAACCATAGCCTTGACTAGATGGACCTTAGTCAGCAAGGTAATGTCTCTGCTTTTGAATATACTATCTAGATTGGTCATAACTTTTCTTCCAAGGAGTAAGCGTCTTCTAATTTCATGGCTGCAATCACCATCTGCAGTGATTTTGGAGCCCCAAAAGAATAAAGTCTGACACTGTTTCTCCTGTTTCCCCATCTATTTCCCATGAAGTGATGGGACCAGATGCCATGATATTCATTTTCTGAATGTTCAGCTTTAAGCCAACATTCTCACTCTCCTCTCTCACTTTCAACAAGAGGCTTTTTAGCTCCTCTTCACTTTCTGCCATAAGGGTGATGTCATCTGCATATCTGAGGTGATTGATATTCCTCCCACCAATCTTGATTCCAGCATGTGTTTCTTCCAGTCCAGCATTTCTCATGATGTACTCTGCATATAAGTTAAATAAGCAAGGTGACAATATACAGCCTTGACATACTCCTTTTCCTATTTGGAACCAGTCTGTTGTTCCATGTCCAGTTCTAACTGTTGCTTCCTGACCTGCATACAGATTTCTCAAGAGGCAGGTTAGGTGGTCTGGTATTCCCATCTCTTTCAGAATTTTCCACAGTTTATTGTGATCCACACAGTCAAAGGCTTTGGCATAGACAAGAAAGCAGAAATAGATGTTTTTTCTGGAACTCTCTTGCTTTTTCCATGATCCAGCGGATATTGGCAATTTGATCTCTGGTTCCTCTGCCTTTTCTAAAACCAGCTTGAACATCAGGGAGTTCACGGTTCACGTANTTCAGAATTTTCCACAGTTTACTGTGATCCACACAGTCAAAGGCTTTGGCATAGTCAATAAAGCAGAAATAGATGTTTTTCTGGAACTCTCTTGCTTTTTCCATGATCCAGCGGATGTTGGCAATTTGATCTCTGGTTCCTCTGCCTTTTCTAAAACCAGCTTGAACATCAGGGAGTTCATGGTTCACGTATTGCTGAAGTCTGGCTTGGAGAATTTTGAGCATTACTTTACTAGCATGTGAGATGAGTGCAATTGTGCAGTAGTTTGAGCATTCTTTGGCATTGCCTTTCTTTGGGATTGGAATGAAAACTGACCTTTTCCAGTCCTGTGGCCACTGTTGAGTTCTCCAAATTTGCTGGCATATTGCATGCAGCACTTTCAAAGCATCATCTTTCAGGATTTGAAATAGCTCAACTGGAATTCCATCACCTCCACTAGGTTTGTTCCTAGTGATGCTTTCTAAGGCCCACTTGACTTCACTTTCCAAGATGTCTGGCTCTAGATTAGTGATTACATCATTATGATTATCCGCGTCATGAAGATCTTTTTTGTACAGTTCTTCCATGTATTCTTGCCACCTCTTCTTAATATCTTCTGCTTCTGTTAGGTCCAGATAATTTCTGTCCTTTATTGAGCCCATCTTTGCATGAAATGTTCCCTTGGTATCTCTAAATTTTCTTGAAGAGATCTCTAGTCTTTCCCCTTCTGTTCTTTTCCTCTATTTCTTTGCATTGATCGCTGAAGAAGGCTTTCTTATCTCTCCTTGCTATTCTTTGGAACTCTGCATTCAGATGATTATATCTTTCCTTTTCTCCTTTGCTTTTCACCTCTCTTCTTTTCACAGCTATTTGTAAGGCCTCCCCAGACAGCCATTTTGCTTTTTTGCATTTCTTCTCCATGAGGATGGTCTTGATCCCTGTCTCCTGTACAATGTCACAAACCTCATTCCATAGTTCATCAGGCACTCTACCTTTCAGATCTAGACCCTGAAATCTATTTCTCACTTCCACTATATAATCATCAGGGATTTGATTCAGGTCATATCTGAATGATCTACTGACCCCAAAGCAAGCAACCTGACAGGATGTTTAAGAATCAGCTCCTTTCTGTTTCTGCTTTGCAATAAGATCATCTATATCATTTTTATAGATTCCACTGTACATGCTTAGACACTGTCTGCTTTAAGCACTGTATGTGCTTAGTCATGTCTGATACTTTGTGACCCTATCGACTGTAGCCCACCAGTCTCCTCTGTCCATGGAATCTTCCAGGCAAAAATACCAGAATGGGTTGCCATTTCCTCCTCCAAGAATCTTCCCAACCCAGGGATCAAACTCATGTCTCTGTGTCTCCTGATTTGGCGAGCAGATTCTTTACCATTAGTACTGACTTGGAAGCCCATAGATTTGCCCTGAGGCTGATCTGCTGCCTGGGAGCAGAAGGCACCCCTGCCTCTCCTCTGTCCAGGAGTCCCTGGCCATCTTGAAGCCACTTTTCCTGTTCTGCAACTCCTCACTGGGAACTGGGGGCGCTAGTCACTACCCAGCTCCCTCCTCCGTGATCTCTGATAATCCACTTCCCAGGCTGCCAATGCCTCTTCAGGCTGTCCACCATATTATCTCATGGTCAAAATGAAGCAGGGCAAAGGCTAATAGAGTTTTGCCAAGAGAAGGCACTGATCATAGCAAACAACCTCCTCCAACAACACAAGAGATGGCTTTACACATGGATATCACCAGATGGTCAATACCGAACTATATTATATTCTTTGCACCCGAACATGGAGAAGATCTATACAGTCAGCAAAAACAAGACTGGGAGCTGACTGTAGCTCAGATCATCAGTTTCTTATTGCAAAATTCAGGCTCAAATTGAAGGAAGTATGAAAACCACTAGACCATTCAGGTATGACCTAAATCAAATCCGTTATGATTATACAGTGAAGGTGACGAATAGATTCAAGTGACTAGGTCTGGTAGACAGAGTGCCTGAAGAACTGTGCATGGAGTTTCATAACCTTGGACAGGAGCTCTGTTGTCAGAGGTAATCTCTTTTGATTCAGTGGAGTCAGGGAAGGACGAGGAGATCTCACCTGGGCTGCCTTCTTGTTAGACTAGGGTCAGGAAATGCTGGACTCGAGTCACTTCTTGGGCCAAGACAGGGTGTAGATGCACTGCTACTGTGTTCTCTCTTTAATCCTGAGGTCTCAAACCATGTGACTTTCCTCTTTTCTGGTTTCAGAGTTGTCCTTGGCTACTTCTTGTTTTGCTTTCCAGGGTGAGAGTTTATTTTGCAATGGAGATCAGGGAGAAACAAGTTTAAACCATCTTGTGTAAACTGGAAGTCCCTCAATAGGTTTTAAGAGCATGATTTCAAATATAGACAATGCTTGAGGTTTTAATTTGAATTTTGAATGGTCTTCCCAGGTGGCTCAGTGGTAAAGAATCTGCTTGCCAATGCAAGAGGCACAGGTTTAATACCTCGGTCAGGAAGATCCTTTGGAGAAGGAAATGGCAACCCACTCCAGCTTCAGAGGAAACTGGTGGGCTTCAGTCCCTAGGTTGAAAAAGAGTTGGGCATGACTTACTGACAAACAACAACAATATGTTTACAGGATCAGAAAATAATCCATATGAAAATATGCAGGGAAATTTTGATTTCTATACCTTATATTCTGTCTGCCTAGACCTGCCACAAGAATATAATTGGTCACTTGTGTCTTCCACCTGAATGTCTTTATAGAACTACAAGCAAATACAAATGCATGTTATATACACTGCCTTGCACTTTGCCTTTTTTAAATAATAGTCTGTCCTAGAGCTCATCTTTCCATCTCAGCACATAAAGAGTTTCATTATTCTTTTTTCAGTTGCACAGAATTTCATTGTCGAGTTGTGTCATAATTCATTTCATAAGGTTCTCATTGATAGGGTTTTTTAGATTTTTTTTCTAATCCCATACAAATAAAGTCACAATGAATAAACTTGAACATATGCCATTTCACACACTTGCAAACATATCTGTAGGTTAAATTTCCAGAAGAGGGATTGCTGGATCGAAGGATAGAAGTGATTTTGCTTGAATGTCAATTGCAAAATTGACTTGAGCCAGTTTTCACCCCTACCAGCAATGTATGAGAGGTCTAGTTTTTCCCACACACTCACTACAAAGAGTGTTGTCAAAAGTTTGGATTTTTGCCAGCCAAATAATTAATTTCTTGAGAAAATAGAGATAGTATTTTTAAAGGCTTGGCAGTGTTTAGTAAATGGTAGAAAAGCTCTATGAATGTTTGGTTCTCCTCTTCACAACTTTTAGTGTTCTTTCTCTGTTCATGATGTTAGAAAGGATGCAGTGCATATCTGTATCTATTGTTCCTGTTGTTTTGTTGCTAATTTGTGTCCAACTTTTTGTGATTCCATGCACTACAGCCCACCAGAGTCCATGGGATTTCCCAGGCAAGAATACTGTAGAGGGTTGCCATTTCCTTCTCCAGCGATCTTCCTGACCCAGGAATTGATCCATGTCTTCGGCTTTCCTGACGGGTTCTCTACCACTGCACCACCTGAGAATCTGACTATGCCTATATCCATGCCTATATCTATATTATCTATACAATGTGCTTGTATCTATCCTATATCTATTTAACTGTATATATAGATATGTATATATACATACACAGCTTAACCCTGATCCTATTCTGACCTTTTATATATTTAGTTCTACATTATATATATATAATAAAGTTATATATATATATATATATATACATACACACACACACAAACTTCTTCAAACTTTTTAAAATGTTTGGAGAATAGAGTCTCTGCATGTGGAGTGATTTAC
Source organism: Aepyceros melampus (assembly GCA_006408695.1). Classification (NCBI taxonomy): domain Eukaryota; kingdom Metazoa; phylum Chordata; class Mammalia; order Artiodactyla; family Bovidae; genus Aepyceros; species Aepyceros melampus. Next base: position 340,688 of record SJXQ01008084.1, on the reverse strand, counting down.
AAGGTAGCAATTGATTCTCTGTTATAGAAGTGAGATATATAAGATTCTAAAATTCAGAACCATATGGGATGCCCCAGGGTTGGGGCATCTTTAGATAAGGAGAGTTTCAAGTCTTTATGGGATGGACATGTCTGCACAAAAGGAGGAATATTTGAGGTATAGGAGTTCTTGGTGGCAGGTGGAACAACTAGGTCCATAGAGGCTCCTCATAAAGTATCATGGATTATTGATACAGACAGTAGGGAGAAGCTCAGTTAGCTGCCTCAAGAATGAGTAAGGAGATCAGGTCGACTGAGTAGGCTGCTTAGTGAGGGGATGGGCTGAATGTTACTAGCAGTTTGGGGCGGGACATCTTCCAAATCTTTCAAAACTCGTCTCTGAATGACATGGATCTTTTGGTGTCTTTATAAGTAGAAATCATTTCAGGTTTCTTAATTGTAAATTGGAGTCCTGTGAAGGTGGGAATAAATGTGAAAGAGGGGAAAAATGTGAAGGTTGAAATACTGTCTTTGTAATAATCTTCTTTCCTCTCCTTATTCTTTCTGCTTAAAATACTCCAGTCTTCTAATTAGAAGATAAAGAATAAAAGGGAACACACAGACTCCCTTATGTGATTCCTCTAAGAAATCAAAGCTCTTTCATTTTCAATTTTCTAGTATGACAACATGAAACAATCTCATTAAGAACTTGGTGGAACATTGGTAAAGGTTAGGCAGAGTTCAGGCAGCAAGGGCTGAGAAATGCTTGAAAGTCTGGACAAAAGTTGAGTAACTTCAGATTTAGGCTTTCAGGAAGCTGAAACTGAACAAAAAGAAGACTCTCAGGCAATGATCAGTCAAGAGACATCCTCTCAAACTCAAAGACCCAATAGGCACAGGGAGGCAAACAGATGCCCCGAGATGCAAATTTCATAGCAAGAAATGTGAGGTGGTGCTTGAGGAAGTCCCAGGCAGTCAGGAAAAGGAAGTCATCCTATTGTAGCAGATACCTCCACCCCCAAGGGGACTGCCCTATAGTATATAGTATGGCAGGGAAGCTATTTATAAGTCCAAGAAAGAAGCATGTTTTTAACCTGGGGTCCTTTTTACAGACAGGAAACCTTGGCTTTAGAACAGATTTTAAAATGACTTATTAAAAGAAATGGTGAACTGTCCCTCTCTGAGTTCTATCTGCCTTACTGTGAAACTTGAAAGACTGACATGCAAGCAATCTAGACAGATGATAAATGGAAGTTGCTGGATAAATCTGGTATATTTTCCAATGTCAGGGAGTCACATGCCATGCAGAATGAGCTTGTTTTCTTTGGGTCAGAAGGCCTCAGTGGCTGTCCTTTTTCTACCAGTCTGCAGGCAAGTGATTAGGGAAGAAGGGCAAATAGGGGCAGGGAGCAGCCTCATGCAGACAGCTTTCTAGTGTGAGTGATTCCTACTCACCTTGTGTTGCCTACTCAGGAACGAGCATGTGACTCTAAGAGGCAGGCAGGGTTCCCCAGCAAGTTACCATTTATAACAGTTTCCCACAGCATCTTTAACTCAAGATTTCTAAGGACAGAAGGATAATGGAAGGCTCAGTCTAGGCTGGAATGGGAATTCAATTCAGTTTAATATGTATACTTATAAAAGATGAAAATAGATTCAGAGAATGATGAGATCAGGCTCCAGGGTTCCTTTGCTGGTAGTAAGAGAAATTCTCACATTTTGAGATATAAGGAAGCCATTCTGGTTTTACATATTCAACTTGAATTTGATGCTAACTAAAATAGCCCATTTGTAGCCTATCAATTGTACATTGTACATCAGTTTTAATTATTGCAGAAAAAGGCACATTGACCAGAAGTAGAGAATGTTCAGGTTAAAAGTAAAGATTAAATGCCTCCCTTCCTGGAGTACCAGTGTTGGGACTCATCTGATGATAAAAATCCCTCTCAAGTGCCAAGGTCATGGTGACTTGATGGCCTTGTGTGATTGATCTCTGTGTGTGTGTATGTGTATGTTTTACCTTGAATATGTGTATCTTGGACTTGTTTAATGTTCTTTGTTTTGACAAGATATAAAGCTGAGGTAGACTGTTAGTGGGAATGTAAATTGATACAGCTACTATGGAAGACAGCAGAGAGATTCCTTTAAAAAAACCAGGAATAAAACTACCATACGATTCAACAATCCCACTCCTGGGCATAAACCCTGACAAAACCACAATTAGGTAAGATATATGTACTCCAATGTTCACTGGAGCACTATTGACAATTGTCAGGACATGGCAGCAACCTAGATGTCCACTGACAGTGATTGGATAAAGCAGCTGTGGTGCATATATACAGTGGACTATTTGTCAGTGCTAATGAGGTGGATGAACTTAGAGACTATTATGCAGAATGAAGTAACTTGGAAAAGGAAAAGCAAATACTGTATATTAATGCATATATATGGAATCTAGAAAGATGGTACTGACGAACCTATTTGCAGGGCAGCAATAGAGATGCAGACATTGAGAACAGACTTCTGGACACGGGTGGAAGGGTGGGTAGGAAGGTGAGGATGGGACGAATGGAGAGTAATATATACACTGTTTGTGTTTCTTTTTCTTGGGGATGGTCTTGATCTCTGCCTCCTGTACAATGTCACAGACCTTGGTCTATAGCTCTTCAGGCACTTTATTTGATCTAATCCCTTGAATCTATTTCTCACTTTCACTGTATAATTATAAGGGATTTGATTTAGGTCATACCTGAATGGTCTAGTGGTTTTCTCTACTTATTTCAATTTAAATCTGAATTTGACAATAAGGAGTTCATGATCTGAGCCATAGTCAGTTCCTGGTCTTGTTTTTGCTGACTGTATAGAGCTTCTCCATCTTTTGCTGCAAAGAATATAATCAATCTGATTTTGGTATTGACCATCTGGCGATGTCCATGTGTAGAGTCTTCTGTTGTGTTGTTGGAAGAGAGTGTTTCCTATGACTACTGCGTTCTCTTGGCAAAACTCTATTAGCCTTTGTCCTGCTTCATTCTGTACTCCAAGGCCAAATTTGTCTGTTACTCCAGGTATTTCTTGATTTCTTACTTTCGCATTCCAAACCCCTATAATGAAAAGAACATCTTTTTTGGGTGTTAGTTCTAGAAGGTCTTCTCAGTTTCAGTTTCAGTTCAGTCATTCAGATGAGTCCAACTCTTTGTGACCCCATGAACTGCAGCACACCAGGCCTCCCTGTCCATTACCAACTCTCGGAGTTTACCCAAACTCATGTCCATCAAGTCGGTGATGCCATCCAATGATTTCATCCTCTGTCATCCCCTTCTCCTCCTGCCTCCAATCCCTCCCAGCATCCGGGTCTTTTCCAATGAGTCAACTCTTCGCATGAGGTGGTCAAAGTATTGGAATTTCAGCTTCAGCGTCAGTCCTTCCAATGAACCCCAGGACTTATCTCCTTTAGGATGGACTGGTTGGATTTCCTTGCAGTCCAAGGGACCCTCAAGAGTCTTCTCCAACACCACAGTTCAAAAGTGTCAATTCTTCAGTGCTCAGCTTTCTTCACAGTCCAACTCACACATCCATACATGACCGCTGGAAAAACCATAGCCTTAACTAGATGGACCTTTGTTGGCAAAGTAATATCTCTGCTTTTGAATATGCTATCTATATTGGTCATAACTTTCCTTCCAAGGAGTAAGCGTCTTTTAATTTCATGGCTACAGTCACCATCTGCAGTGATTTTGGAGCCCAAAAAAATAAAGTCTGACACTCTTTCCACTGTTTCCCCAGCTATTTGGCATGAAGTGATGGGACCAGATGCCATGATCTTTGTTTTCTGAACGTTGAGCTTTAAGCCAACTTTTTCACTCTCCTCTTTCACTTTCATCAAGAAGCTTATTAGTTCCTCTTCACTTTCTTCCACAAAGGTGGTGTCATCTGCATATCTGAGGTTACTGATATTTCTCCCAGCAATCTGATTCAGGTCTTCATAAAACTGTTCAACTTCAGCTTCTTCAGCATTACTGGTCAGGACATAGACTTGATTACTGTGATATTGAATGATTTGCTTGGAAATGAACAGAGATCATTCTGTCATTTTTGAGATTGCATCCAACTCTTGTTTTGACTTTCATGGCTACTCCATGGATCAAGCACCTATTATACCTCAGAGGGTTTACACATACATTTCCACCATCCCATTTCATCTTTAAAGCATGTCCATGAGATAAACATGGCTATGGTACTACATAGAAGAGGAAATCATAGTCCCAAGATAATTGCGTAGCCTCTCTCACTTTGCCTGGCTTGGGGGATCTGTCTGGTTTCATTTCTAAGACACAGCTACACAAAGGCTCTGTGAAAGAGTGAACTCAAAGGCAGAATGAGGATTCTTACATACCAAGCAAAGGCTGAGACAGAAATCTAGTCTGTTACTTGGGTGAGGAGCTCAGACACACCCCTTCAAAGGCAGGCTGCCAGCTCAGTTCCGTAAACTTAATGGGCTTCTGAGGCTGGGCTCAGTCTCCATGCTTTCAACTGCGACTGACTGAAAGTTCAAAAAGCCCAGAACTTATGTAATTCTGAGGATCCCATTTAAGAATTTGTTTTCCTAAATTATTTTTAGAATGATAAAATAAATCATTATAAACTACAAAAATGTGGCAAGTATCACATACATTTCAAAATTTAAAAAAATTCATAATATTTTATTTCCTGACACAATTTAGTAGTATTTCCATCTGTCTTATATTTTGGCTACTTTCCCTTTGATTTTCTCCTTACATGACATTTTTATCATTTTTTCATAAGAAAATTATAATTCAGGTTTCTTTAAATTTGAGCAAAATAATTTTTTAAAAATTGCCTCATTTAGTAGTTTTTTCAGCTTCCCATTTTATTATTGGTAATTTCATAAACTTTCAAAATATCCATTTATTACCTACTTTAATTAAACCAATGGAAATAAAAAATTTAAATATGCTATTTTCTTATCTGATTACCTAATTTACATAATATATTGGATGCTAAATATTTACACTTTTAGGCATGTTATTTAATATTTAACTACTAAATATGTCTATTTTTAAGAATATCTATGGATGTTTATAGGCAAACATTTAAACTTGTTTTTATGCTTTTTTATTATGCTCAGATAACATAATTTAAAAGTGATCCTGTCAGCCATTTTTCAGTATACCATTCAGTGATATTAAATATATTCTCAATGTGAGGCTTTTCATCTTGTACAACTTAAATTCTTTACACATTAAATGATAACTTTCATTTCCCCACACACAATTTTTATGCCATATAAACTTTTGTGAACATGGTTGAAATTGGGAAAATTTCTGTTCTGTTCAGTTTCACAAATGAGATGTAAGATTCAAAAGAATTCCCACAGATGAGTGTTTGGCTGTGTACCCTTCAAACTTGGCTTCTCCTCCACGACATACTCACTTCTGGTGCTGGATGCTGCCGGCAATTTTCTATTGAGATGTGACCTCTGGCCCTGCACCATCTGGTGACACTCTTGCATTGATTTGCATAGCAGGCAGCAGGAGTCTTCATGGGGGCAACTCCCGAATCCTAGTGACTGGCAATAACTATGTAGTTGAGTGGCCACAAACCATATGCTGACACCCCATCGCTCTAAACCAGTTATGTATCCTCGCATAGCTTCAAAATTCTCTGTGGCTTCTCCAAGGCTACCTGGCAGGAGAAGTGTGACAACAAAATGGGCAAAAGAAAGAGCTGAATTAACCAGCTGTACTTAAAGATCTTATGTTAACTACTTGTCATTAAAATGTCTCATTTTTGCAAAGTGTGGTAGCCTTGGTGATAGTGATAGTGAAAGTCGCTCAGTCATGTCGACACTTCGTGACCTATGTATAGTCCATGGAATTCTCCAGGCCAGAATGCTGGCCAGAATACTAGCCTTTCCCTTCTCCAGTGGTAGCCTTATAATATGTCAACTTGGTTTGACTGAACCATATTCCCCAGAATTTCTTTCCAATGCATTTCCACTTAAGAGGAAAGCATAGTAGAGATACAAGAGGAGGTTGGAAATGGGGAGGGAATGCAGCAGCTCTTGTCATTCATACTCACTGTGTATGTGTGGAGTATGGCTGCTTTACCTCCTCTGGATTCTGCCTGCACATCACTGTCTCCTGTGCCAGAGATTTGTGTCTTAGTTTCCTCTTTGTTGGTCATGTTTTTTCTTGGTGATTAATATTTTCTGAATTCTGTGATGATGAGAAGGAATTTGTAAGCATAATCTGATAGGAAGCATAATCTGATAGGGAGAATCACAATGTGTTTTAATGGGCTTCCTTGGTGGCTCAGATGGTAAAGAATCCACCTGCAATGCAGGAGACCCAGGTTTGATCCCTGGGTTGGGAAGATTCCCCAGAGAAGGGAATGGCTACCCACTCTAGTATTGTTGACTGGAGAATCCTATGGACAAAGGAGCTTGGTAGGCTACAGTCCATGGGGTCACAAAGAGTCAACATGACTGAGTAACTAACATTTTCACACTTTAATAGATAGAAGTGCCATTTCATGTTGCACCAGTATGAGCTGTACTGAGTAACAAAATTAAGGATACTGAGTGCCAGTCCAGGTTTGATGCATGATACTGGATGTTTGGGGCTGGTGCACTGAGATGACCCAGAGGGATGGTACAGGGAGGGAGGAGGTAGGTGGGTTCAGGATGGGGAACACGTGTATACCTGTGGCAGATTCATGTTGATGTATGGCAAAACCAATACAATATTGTAAAGTAATTAACCTCCAATTAAAATAAATAAATTTATATTAAAAAAATAAGGATCCTCTTACTAGGAATAGCTTAGAGCATTTTTGTCAATCTCTTGGTGTCACAAATTATGTGAACTGAGCATACTATTAATGCAATCACACATTGTTTTCATTGTAAACTGTCTTTGTCACAGCTTAAAAAATTGTCATTCACCAATTTACATAGGTAGATACTTTCTTCATTGTGTGCAAATGCAAAATAATTATTTTACCAGTGTGACTTCTGCCCAGAGAATTCTGGATTCATTAACAATGATGACAAAATATAGTCAGATAAATATTGTGAAATCATTTCCAAGGATGCCTTCAAAGAGCTTTCTCTAGAATTGTCCTTATTACTCTACTTGAGACCAGTTTTATAAACTTATGACCACAATATAACTGTTTTATGAGTTTGTGTTTATTTTCAGCATTTAGAGGAGAAGACCAGGAGTTTAAAGTCAGGGAAGCAATATCAGATTCTCTGATCTACATCTTACCACATGGGATGACTTTGGGCAAAGCTCTCAGATTGTGTGAGCTCATTTGCATTATCCATTAATAGGAATGTGTGTTACCAAGGTTAGCACTCAGATCTCCCAGTAAGTGAGGTAAAGTTTAAGAAGCAAGGGAAAGATAGTCTTAGTAAAGTGACAAACCATCCCAAACCTCAATGACTTAGCAAAAGAGGTTTCTTTTCAGATCATATCACATGTCACATGGTAGTATGACCACCTAGCCTGTCCCATGGGGACTCAGTCCATTTATGTCTTACAGTTCCACCTTCTTGTGAATTGTTGGGGCCTTTTGTTCATCTGGGGGAAATGTGAGACCACACATGGGGAATTTCTAAGGTTCACCTTGGCAGTGATACACATTTCCCTGTCCCATTTCTGCTGTAGCGACACTTAAGTGCTCTTAGTAGTTCACACATCACATGCTGTCTGCTTGTGACTTTTAAAACATGCTATCAAATTAAAACTGCAGTGAGGTACCACCTCACACCAGTCAGAATGGCCCTCATTAAAAAGTCTATGAGTAATAAATGCAATAGAGAGTGGGGAGAAAAGGAATCCCTCCTATGCTATTGGTGGGGATGTAAATTGGTACTGTCACTATGAGGAACAGTATGGAAATTCCTTAAAAAACTAAAAATAGAGCTACCATATGACCCTGCAATCCCACTCCTCTCTCATTCAAAGAGATACATGCATTCCTATGTTCACAGTAGCACTATTTACCATATTCAAGACTTGGAAACATCCTAAATGTCCATTGGCAGATAAATGAATAAAGAAAATGTGGTATATATAAACTGCATTGGGTAAAAGTTTCATTTGCGAAAAACTTGAACAAATCTTTTGACCAACCCAATACAATGGAATATTATTCAGTCATTAAAAAAGAGCAAAAAAGAATGAAATAATACCACTTTCAGCAACATCAATGTGCCTATGGATTATCATTCTAAGTGAAATGAGTCAGAGAAAGACAAATACTGTATTATATCATTTATACATGGAATCTAAACTGTGACACAAATGAACTTATCTTGAAACTAAAACAGACTCAGATATAGACAACAGACTTGTGGGTGCCAAGGGGGAGAGGAGTAGGAGAAGGAAGGATTGGGAGTTTTGGATTGCAAGCTATTGTATATAGAATGGATAAACAACAAGGTCCTACTGTATAGTATAGGGGAGTATGTTCAATATTCTGTAATAAATACTAGTGGAAAAGAATATGAGAAATTAATATATATATATGTATATATATATATATATACACATAACTGAGTCATTTTGCTGACCAGCAGAAATTAAACACAACATTGTAAGTCAACCTTACATCAATAAAATTAAAAAAAAAAAATCATGCTGTCACTGCTCCCAGGTACAGGACTTATTTCAGCCTAGGATACTTCACAACTTTTAAGACCCAGCTCAAGTGATATTGCAAAGAGTCAGACACGACTGAGCAACTGAACTGACTGACTGACTGACAAGAGCTATCAAACTAGTGCTTTTAGTAGGCCCAACTACTCTTTTTCCAAATGGAAACTAGATTTTGTACATTTCCTTGTCATCATTATATTTCCACATCATATCTTGTTGTAAATGGTGGCACATTCATTTCTTCATGATTCTACTGGAAAACAGATTTTTTTTTCTTCTTAAAGTCCCTGAAAAGCAGTATAGTTATCATTTAGTTATCAGTGTAATAATGGCAGAGCAGAAGTAACATGTAGAATACAGAGCACATGGTGGTGCAGGAAGGACATTTACTAATGAGATTAGAGTGATGCTCACCCAGTCAGAATGCTCATTGAATATAAAAACAAAAATGAAAGTGTTAGTTGCTCAGTTGTGTCTGACTCTTTGCAACCCCATGGACTGAAGCCTGCCAGGCTTCTCTGTCCATGGGATTTTCTAGGCAAGAATACTTTCCCTTCTCTAGGGTGTCTTCTGGACCTGGGGATCAGACTCTTGACTCAGATAATAAAGAATCTGCCTGCAATGTAGGAGACTCAACTTAAATCCCTGGATCCAGAAGATCCCCTGGAGAAGAAAATGGCTACTCACTCTGGTATTCTTGCCTGGAGAATCTCATGGACAGAGGAGCATGGCAGGCTATAGTCCATAGGGTGACAAAGAGTCAAACATAACTGAGCGACTAACTCACTTATTGTAAACTTCTGATGTATCCAGAACCTGAATCCTGGGCATGTTTACCCTGAGCTGCAATGTTCTCAGTCAATCCTTGATGAAAACATGTATGGAAACTTTTCTGCAGTGCAAAGCTAAGAAGAGGAATAGGAACTGACTACTCGAGCTCTAACTATGTGCTTGCTTAGAAATTTATTACAAGCCTCAAGTAGGTCTGTGAACATCCTCTTATGTTTCAGAAAAATGAAACTTTGAACAGTAGTGAGGCTAGGTGTAGAAAACTCATAAAACTCATAAGCAGCAAAGTTAGGATTTTAATTCAAAACATTCTGGCTTAAAAACTTTTCTTTTTTCCCTGTTCTCAACAAACCCTATTCTCAAGGAAATGAACATTTGGTTTTGAAGTCAAGGCTTACTTGCATGAAGCAAACATTGAACCACTCCAAATATGACACGAATCTAGTTCCCAGTGTTTGACTGCAATCAGGAGCAGGAAGATCAGAGAAATGTGGGCCTGGAATTGGGCCTTGTGGGGCTAGATGTGGCAAAGCTTTTTGTTCTGTTTCATTCCTGGAGGAACAGATTGGAGATCTTCATGTGGAGGTCCTACTTACTGATGGCATTTTGAGAGCCAAGCCAAGGTCACTGAGTGAGCTAGGCTCTTTTAGTTGGCATTATGTTCCCGTTATATGAATCAACCAATTTTTCACCCTCACCATGGATCCATTCACAGCAGCTAAGTCTACTTCATTAGTGAATTTTTTCCCCATGTCTGATGGCAGGAATGCCATGATTTAGGGGTTCTGGAATCCACTGGGTAGAAGGAGAGACCAGCTTAGCCCCATTGGAAGCCAGTCTGAAACAGACACTGGCTTGTTCATAAGGCTCATGATTTCACCACTCTGGTCCTCAGTTTTGGTTGAGTTTTGTTTTTAATATAAAATAGAGAGTAAAATATTTCTTTTAGTATTATATCTTCTTAGAAGCTTCACTTTTTTAACTTAGGGAAAGATTAGTGACGTGATCTTGTCAGAAGTCCCAAACAAATGCAATCACAAATATTCTAGGAGTGCTTTCTCAGAGGCAAGTATTGTCACAGTATAAAGGGTTTCTTTGTTAAGATTAAAGACAGGAGTCAGGATTAGGAGGCAAGGTCCTTCCAAAGACGTTGGAGAACTTCTGGAGCTAAGGGAAGCTGTATTAGCAGAGCTAACTACAGGTAGCTTGGGAAAGTTTGTCAATGTTTGCTGGAGACTCTGATATTTAAGTAAGTCTTGAATATCATGTATGATTTTCCATATTCAATGTATCCCAATAAGATGCAAGAACTTCCCTCCACTAAGGAGAGCATAGCCATGTCTGGGCTCAGATGCCAACTTCCAAGGTGATGGTTGTGTGAGCCCAGAGGACTTAGGATGCTGTTCTGAGACTCTGTTTACTCCCCCTTCAGAAAACTTCCCTGGTGACTCAGATGGTAAAGAATCCACCTGCATTGCAGGATACTTGGGTTCAATCCCTGGGTTGGGAAGATCCCCTGGAGGAGGGTGTGGCAACCCACTCCAGTATTCTTGCCTGGAGAATCCCCATGGACAGAGGAGCCTGGCAGACTATAGCCCATGGGGTCACAAAGAGTGGGACATGACTGAGCAACTAAGCACAGCCCACAACACAAGAAATCCAGAAGGAAAGGAATATGTATATACACATAGCTGATTCACTTTACTGTACTTCAGAAACTAGCACAATGTTGTGAAGTAACTATACCTAAATTTAAAAAAATAATGGCACTGATATTTACTGTAGCTTATTGTAGCTGCAGTTACCTTTTCTTTCATGGTCAAATCACAATGATTTTTTTCTTACCAAAGAGATCCTATTTTCCCCCCTTTAAGGCAGCTTTATTGGAATATAACTTACTAAACATGTAACTTCTCATTTAAGGCATACAACAAAGTGCTTTTTTTAGTATGTTCACAGAGTTGAGTAACCGTCATGTGTGCGTGCATAGTCCCTTCAGTCATGTCCAACTCTGCAACCCTATGGACCGTAGCCCACCATTCTCCTCTGTCCATGGGATTCTCCAGGCAAGAATACTGGAGTGGGTTTCCATTTCCTTCTCCAGAAACCATAGCAGTAATCTAATTTCAGATATATNTGGTCCATTATATAATGCTTCAAAAATACTGAATCACCAGGTCACTGTTTCCAAATATGTTCATTCTTAGTGTTTGGAACTTTTGGACATAAAGTTTAATGTAATTTCAGGTTAAGCAAAAAGCTCCAAGTAGATTGGTAATGTTACTGTCTTTGGGGAAATTTTGAATCTTCTCTACTCTTTCAGAGAGAAATGCAAATCATTATTGCACAAATGTAAAACTCTGGTGTATCTGAGAAAGATTTTTCCTCCCACTGCCAAAGATAAATAGCAAAGTACAGTTGTTCCTACCAAGCAAAGATTTAATCTCAAAATTGTCATGGATTTACATTTATGATATAAACATTTGTGATTCTCCATGAAAATAAGATATGTTTAAGAATTTGAACTATGTTATCACATAGGGGCTTCTCTAGTGGCTTAGATGGTAAAGAATCTGCCTGCAAGGCAGGAGACCTGGGTTCAATCCCTGGGTCAGGAAGATGCCCTGGAGAAGGAAATGGCAACCTACAACACTGCCTGGAGAACCCCATGGACAGAGTAGCCTGGCAAGCTACAGTGCATGAGGTTGCAAAGAGTCAGACATGACTGAGCAATGAACACACACACACACACACACACACACACACAGACCCACATAGTCCTGTGTTCGAAAACTCACTCTAAAAGCTGCTAGGTGTGTCACTCTGGGCAGGTAACAATTCTAAGTCTCACCGTTTGAAAAACTGAAATAATGTGGATACTTATTTTATTTTGAGACAAACTGAAATGATACAAATATAATGTCTAGCATTTAAGTTATTATTGTTACTCTTTGGTCCATATTTTGTGAAGGAAAACAATCGAGAAGATTTGAAGAAATGGAGGAAGTAAAAACAAACCCTGGACATTTTATATATCTAAACTAATTTTGTTCAACATACATAATTCTTTAGAGGCACCATTTAAAATCATTAAAAAGCCAAAGAGAAATTAGATATGTTACCACATTTTATGTTACTTAGTTTTCGTTTCCATATAAAATCTGTGTTTTGGAGATGTACGATCCAAAGTCAGTTTGTTATTATACAACATATTATTACAGGGCTCAATTTGTTTACTGGATGGAGAATAATCAATCGATACAATTCTCACCAAATATAACTAAAATGTAAACACAGAAAGAGAGACATGAATATGTGTCAGTGTTTTTGTAGAGAGTCATGAATTTATGTTCAGTTCAGTTCAGTTACTCAGTCGTGTCCGACTCTTTGTGACCCCATGAACCATAGGGCTCCCTGTGCATCACCAACTCCCGGAGTCCACCCAGACCCATGTCCATTGAGTTGGTGATACCATCCAACCATCTCATCCTCTGTCATCCCCTTCTCCTCCTGCCTGCAATCTTTCCCAGCATCAGGGTCTTTTCAAATGAGTCAGCTCTTCGCATTAGGTGGCTAAAGTATTGGAGTTTCAGCTTCAACCTCAGTCCTTCCAATGAACACCCAGGACTGATCTCCTTTAGGATGGACTGGTTGGATCTCCTTGCAGTGCAAGGGACTCTCAAGAGTCTTCTCCAACACCACAGTTCAAAAGCATCAATTCTTCGGCGCTCAGCTTTCTTTATAGTCCAACTCTCACATTGATACATGACCATTGGAAAAACCATAGCCTTGACTAGATGGACCTTTGTTGGCAAAGTAATGTCTCTGCTTTTTAATATACTGTCTGGG
>SJXQ01008084.1:143822-326189 GCA_006408695.1 Aepyceros melampus | reverse complement strand
TCTCTCTCTCTCTCTTTTTTTTTTTTCCTATTATCCAGTGGATGTTGGCAATTTGATCTCTGGTTCCTCTGCCTTTTCTAAAACCAGACTGAACATTTGGAAGTTCACGTTTCACGTATTGCTGAAGCCTGGCTTGGAGAAATTTAAGAATCAATTTACTAACGTGTGAGATGAGTGCAATTGTGCAGTAGTTTGAGCATTCTTTGGCGTGGCCTTTCTCTGGAATTGGAATGAAAACTCACCTTTTCCAGTCCTGTGGCCACTGCTGAGTTTTCCAGATATACTGGCATATTGAGTGCAGCACTTTCACAGCATCATCTTTTATGTACTCAAGCCAATTAAACCTATGAATCCATATTATTACTTTGAGGGTAATAATAGGAAATATAAAGGTGAGTACTTAAAAGACAACCAAGTTTTAAATGAAAACTTCAGAGAGCTTATCTCCTCTGATGCTTTTATCTTGCTTTTATGATGAGAGGTGATATGGGGTTAATAATTAATTTCCCATTTAAGCCAAACTGAAGATTTCTCTAAGCTTCATTTATTTATGTAAATCTGGTCCCAAATACCCATAGAATTAATCATTCCAAGGGGACAATTGACTCCATAGCACTCGATTTATACTTGCCAGTGCCTAACCTGTTGAGAGTGGCATTAGCTTGGCAGGTAAGACATATTTTTGTCTCTTTTTTCCCTCCTGGGTCCTGTGCAAGAAACATCTAGAAATCCCAGGAGAATTGGAAGAAGAGAAGCTCTTTCATGCGGTTTGGCCATTGACTGCTGTTTTTAGAGTGCCATTTCCCGTGGGCAAAACACAAAAAGAAAATTGTACTTACAAAATCGTATTCCATGTGATGTGTGGAAAAGTTTGGAAATCCACTTGGGTCCTATGGGAAATTAAAGAGCAGGAAAAAATTGGACCAAAGAGATTAAGACAATTTTTAGATTAGAAACACTTTCTGGGAAAGGATTCAAACCAATTCAAATAGGCAGCACAGAGGAGAACAAGGGAGGATTCAAGGACAACTGGGTAAAACTAAATTGCGGGTTAGGTTAATTGGTATGGGCGGGAAGGCTTCCTATCAGGTTTAAGCAGTGAGCGTGTCTAAATAATGCTGAGAAAATTGAGTTAGAGAGTGTACACACAACACTTAGAACCACGATGATTGCATTTCTGCTTAAACCAGAGATCTAGCTAACAGAAATCATTTCCCTATTTATTCACATGTGCAGGAGAAAAAGCACATCTAGAATTAGATCTGAAGGCAAGCTCATGAGCCTGAGTTGGGTTGCCTGCAACTCTAACACAATGATGCTAGTCGCAGATCTGTTTTAAAGCTACTTTCCTTTCCATTTATGTCGAATAAAATTTAAACAGTGAACAGTACATAGGCTCCACTGTAGAAGGGTAGAGATGTGAACATAATTAGTTTTCTAAAACTTTGTATGTAATGATGATGGCAAAGTTTATTTTATAAATGTTTAGTTTTCTAACATTTTAAGGGCACATATTTGCTAAATGAAATCTTTAAGCTACACATTTTTAAACCTTAAAAGTGGGACAATCTTACTTGGAAAAGAGAATACTGAGAGATTTTCTTTCAGTAATTCTAAGATTGTTTAAAAAAAGGAGATGGAAAGTCAGGGCGTTTAAGTGAATCAGCATTTGCAAAGCTAGCATCAATCAATATTCTCTTCCATCCCTTTTACCCACACGTGCAGTTACATTTCCTGAATGTATGGCATGTATGAGTAGTCAGTTCCATCCTTTAAATCTGATAGTGTATCAGGCCTCTTGAGTTTTAAGTTTCCTTATTGCAAGCAACTAAAACCATCTCTAGCTATCCTGAAAAAAGAAATTTAATAAAAAGCTTTTTGGAATTCACAGAAGAAAATAAAGGCTGGAGAACCAAAGTTGTCAAGTGTGCATATGGGTGGGGGAGGGGTGTAGAAAGAAAGCCAATATGATAGTAGGAAGCATATGCTGTGTTTAAAGAGGCAGGTGCTCATCCTCTTTACCTCACAATCAGATGAATAAGAGGGGATTTGCAAACTTGTGATTGGTGAACAGTCCATGTGTTTGCATACAACTGCCAGCAAAGAGGGCAGAATAAAGATTAAAGATTCTTTAGTTCTCAACTGACCAGCCTTCTAGAGGGGGATTTGATGGAAAATATCCCCCCCAATCATATTTCTAGTGAAGGGTTCCTTTCAAGGAAGAAGGGCATGGAGCATTGGATGGACACACACACACACACACACACACACACAGAAATGTACATATACACCCTGAAACATATACACTTAATGCTCAGAAAATACTTGTTTATTGCAATTGAGATGAATAAGACTAAATAACTCTAATTTAGTAAAACAATCATCTGAAATGACTTCCTAATAAAAATTTGTTAAAGCTAGTCACTGCTGAGAGAGGAAGTCTTGGAATCTGCTTTCTTTGAGTTTTAAATTGGCACAAAAATAAATAATATTTCTGGTAAAAAGTTTCTTTGATGAGACTGGTGGTGGTGGTTGTTGTTTAGTTGCTAAGTCATGTCCAACTCTTTGTGGCCCTATGGACTGTAGCACGCCAGGCTCCCCTGTCCTTCACTATCTCCCAGAGTTTGCTCAGATTCACATCCATTGAGCCAGTGATGCTATCTAACCATCTCATCCTCTGTTATCCCCTTCTCCTCCTGCCTTCAATCTTTGCCAGCATAGGGTCTTCTCCAGTGAGTTAGCTCTTCACATCAGAAAACCAAAGTATTGGAGCTTCAGTTTTAACATCAGTCCTTCCAATGAATATTCAGGGTTGATTCCTTTAGGCTTGACTGGAAAGAATCATAGTTCACCAAAATGTCATGCTTTAAAGAATTGGTTAGTATTAATATTATGCTTAAAATTGTATCTCATAATAGATCAAGCATATGTAAAGAGAATCAAGTCATATATACACACTATCCAGACTCAGAACCTGCCTTTGTTTTAAGCCAGGATAAACAATACAAACATGTATTCTGGGTAACGTGACTGTTTCCTTTTCTAGCCAATATCTGAAATAAAATGTAAGTGGTTTCACTGATCAATAAATATGATATGTGACTTTCGTGTTCTTTCTCGTTTTCATTTGCTTTTAATTGGCATTCACATGTAAGAGATGTCTGTCTTCTATTTTACTCATCATTCGAATTGTTGATGAAGTTGCCACCACTAGATATTTAGTTCTCTTTAGCTCCATATTATCTACAGCAAAAGAAGAAAGAGTGGGAAACCAAAGAATTAAAAAAAATGCATGTTGTGGCCAAATGAAGGATTTAAGCTAGGTATAATGTTTAATTTTGACTTTTTACTGTTTCTGTTATTCTTGTTTGAAATTACTTTCAAGACTTTCTTAAGAACATAGCTGAGTTTAATTTTAGTCTTCTAAATGAGAAACTTCATTTTTCATTAAAGGAAAAATATGCATGGTTTTCCATCTGAATTACTGCGACTATGAGTTTATTTCACTGGAATGCAATTAAAAATCATTACACTAATTTCTTATGTAAATATGTCAAAATTGAAATTTTTTATTTTGCTTACAACTCATTGAACACTTAGTCATGTAAACAGAAAAAAATGACATGATAGCAAAACAAAAACAAAGTGAGAAATTGGCATTTTCCAAATGCATAGTTAAATTCTTTCAAATGAAAATCCCTGGATGAGTGGCAAAACTACATCATGGGCAAGGCTGTATTCCTCTCTTTCAGACTCTGAGCCTGGGATTGCAGTAAATCAGGTCCCCTGTGAAGTTCTATTAGCCTCCTTCAGAGTCTCCATTAGCACATTTGATGTTCTGTACTGTTCAGTGTTCTTGGTTGAAAGCAACTAAAACAGACTTTAGCTAAGTAAACAGCTAAATACACAGTATTCTTTTTTTAAGATTATTTTCCATTATGTATTATGACATAATTACAAAAGACCAAGCATAGTCCCCTGTGCTCTACAGTTAGGTCCTTTTTGGTTATCTATTTTATATACAGTAGGTGTATATTTTAATCTCAAACTTCTAAACTCTCCCTTTTCCCTTTGGAAACCATGAATGTGTTTTCTATGTCCGTTAGTCTGTTTCAGTTTGTAGATAAGTTTATGTGCATCATTTTTTAGATTCCACATGTAAGTGATACTCCATTGTGCATACATCTCACATCTTCTTTATTCATCTGTTGATGGACACTTGGGTTGTTTCCATTTCTTGGTTGTTGTAAACAGTGCTGCTATGAACAGTAGGGTGCATGTATCTTTAAAATTAAGAGTTTTCTCCAGATATATGCCCAGGAGTGGGATTGCAGTATCATATACAAACTCTATTTTTAGTGTTTTTCCTAAAGAAAACACTTGAAAACATTTTCCACAGAGTGTGCATCAATTTACATTCCAACCAACAGTGTAGGAGGGTTCCTTTTCCTCCACACCCTCTTCAGCATTTATTATTTGGAGACTTTTTGATGATGGCCATTTTGATTAACAATTCAATATATTTACTGATTTTGATTTGTTCAGATTTTCTACTTCTTCATGATTCTTTGTTGGTAGGTTATATGTTTTCAGGAATTTATTCATTTCTTTGACATAATCTAATTTTTTGGTGTATTGCTCATGGTTTCTTATGATTCTTTGCATTTTTATAACATTAGCTGTAATATTTTCTCTTTCATTTCTAATTTTATTTTTATTTCTAATTTTCTTAATTTACCTAAAAGTTTGTCAATTTTATTTATCTTTTCAAAAAATCAACACATCCTTTAAAAAAAAAAACTCTTCCCTCTTTTTTTATTGTTTTTCTGGGTATAGCAAGAATATATTTCAGCATATTAAAGGCCATATATGACAAGGTCACAGCTAACATCACACTCAATAGTAAAAAACAAAAAGATTGTCAAGATTAGAAACACGACAAAGGTGCCCACTCCTGCCACTTCTATTTAATACAGTACTCAAAGTCATAGGCAGAGCAATTTGGCAAGAAAGTTAAATAAAAGCCATTAAAATTGGAAAGGAAAAAAATAAAATTGTCTTTTTTTGCAGATGACAGGTCTTATATGTAGAAAATTCTAAATTTCACTGAAAACTTTAAAGTAATAAACACATATTTAGTTACAGAATGGAAAATCAACATACTAAAACCGATCCCTACTCTATGTACAAACAAGAACTTATCAGAAAAGGAAATTAAGAAAATAATCCCATTTAAAATAACATCACAAAGAATAAAATACTTAGGAGTAAATATAAGCAAGAAGGTAAAAGACATGTATACTGAAAACTACAAAATATTAATGCAAGAAGTTAAAGACAAATAAATGGAAAGATCTCATGTTCATGAATCGGAAGACTTGATATTGTTAAAATGTCCATACTACCTAAAATGGTTTATATAGTTAATTCTATCCCCATGAAAATCCAATAGTTTTTTTTTGCAAAAATTATTTTAAATTTATGTAGAACCATAAAGACCCAAGAAAGCTTCTCTTTTTTCTTAAAAAAAAAAAAAAAGATCACAGCTGGAGACAATACAGTACCTGATTTCAAAATACATTACAAAGCCACGGACACAGATCAATGAAAAAAAAAAACAGACTATAAATAAACCCACACATATATGTTCAACTGATCTTTGACAGGGAGCCAGGAATACACAATGAGAAAAATATTATTTCAATAAATGACTCTAAAACTATATATCTTTATGCAAAAGAATGAGACTAGATTTCTATTGTACACTGTATATAAAAATCAGGTCTAATTAAAGACTTAAACATAATCTCTACTGTAAAACTCCTGGAAGAAACTACAGAGAAAAGCTTGTTGACACTACTTTAAAGCAAAAATAGACAAGTAGAAATATGTCAATCAAAAAAGTTCCCAAAAAACAATGAACAGAGTCAAAACACAATCTATAAAATCTGAAAAAAATACTTGCAAACGATTTGTAAGATAAAGGGCTAACATCCAAAATATCTATAGAGTTCCTACAACGCAGTATCCATAAAACAAAACAAAAAAACAAGTAACACAAAAAGTGGACAAAGGACATGATAACACATTTGTCCAAAGATCTATAAAATGACTACTAGGTATGTGAAAAGATCCCCCACGTAGCTAATTATCCAAGAATGGAAATCAAAACCACAATGAGTACCACCACATACATGTTAGGATGGACATTATCAAAAGTACAAAAAATAAAAAGCTTTGGAGAGAATGTGGAGAAATGGAGCCACTGTACTTTGGAAGGAATAATGCTAAAGCTGAAACTCCAGTACTTTGGCCACCTCATGCGGAGAGTTGACTCATTAGAAAAGACCCTGATGCTGGGAGGGATTGGGGGCAGGAGGAGAAGGGGACCACAGAGGATGAGATGGCTGGATGGCATCACGGGCTCGATGGACGTGAGTCTGAGTGAACTCCGGCCATTGGTGATGGACAGGGAGGCCTGGCGTGCTGCGATTCATGGGATCTCAAAGAGTCGGACATGACTGAGCGACTGAACTGAACTGACACTATCGTGAGAATGTAAAAAAACTGCAGACCACTCTAGGAAACAGTCTGGAGGTTCCTCAAGAAATTAAAAATAGAACTACTTACTACATGATCCAGGAATTCCATTTTTAGGCGTATATCCAAAAGAACTGAAATCAGGATATCAAAGGGATATCTGTACTCCTATGTTCACTGCAGCATTATTTGCAATAGCTAAGATATGAAAATAACCCAACTGTCCATTTGCAGATAAATGGATAAAGATAATGTGATATATACATACAATGAAATATTATTAATTCAGCTTGGTGAAACCTGGAGCAGAAAACCAGCTGAAACAGGGGTAGCCCAGACTTCTGACCTTCAGGAATGTGATGTGATAAATTTGGGTTGTTTTAAGCCTCTAAGCATATGGTGATTTGTTTTGAAATAGAAAGCTAATACAAGGGAATAAGAAAAGATGGGAATAAAGAGTGATATTGGACTTCTGGTACAAAAAAAAAATGAGCCATATGGATAAAGACTATATCCCAGCACCAAGTATGCTATATGTAGGGATTGAAATGGGAAACGGAATTGGGAGAGAAATGGAGGACCATAAAAAACAATTTGAAGGCTACTGAAGACACAGTTGATCTTTGTTTGATTGGCTGTTCTAGTCTTAAGTGGTTTCACGCTAAACATGTCTCTCCCAATAGAATAGTGCTACCACCATTTATAGATCAAAAGATACTTATTTGATAACTACAAGAAGGACCAATAAAAATGGAGGACAGGTTGGAATTTCTGCTGATTGTTGTAGGGGATAAAATATGTTGGCCTGACCCATAAAGCTCAAAAAATACTCAGAACTTTTTTCTTTTGTAAATTTTCCTCTCAACAAATATACAGACATAGGTGTAAAAAGTAAGCCAATGTCATATAATCAAAACTTATGTAGAAAGAAACCCGGTCATTTCCCAAACACTGAATTATTTTTTAACCATGACATCTATTTTTTGTCTATTCTTCTATGATTACATACATTAGAAAATTTTGTTTTAAATATAGTAACAAAATACAGATGGATTGAGTTATTTCCAAATAGACCCTTTATTTATTTATTTATTTATTTTTATTTTATTTTTAATTAATTTTTATTTTTTAGTTTGTTTTGCTTTACAATACTGTATTCATTTTGCTATACATTGATATGAATCAGCCACGAGTGTACATGAACTCCCACTCCCGACCCCCACCTTCCCCCTCCCACCCCACACCATCTCTCTGGATTATCCCCATGCATCAGTCCCAAGCATCCTTCATCCCGCATCGAACCTAGACCGGCGATTCGTTTCACTTATGATATCATACATGTTACACTGCCACTCTGCCAACCTATCCCACGCTCTCCCTCTCCCACAGAGTCCAAAAGGCCGTTCTATACATCTGTGTCTCTTTTGCTGTCTTGCGTACAGGTTTATCATTAGCATCATTCTAAATTCCATATATATGTGTAAGTATACTGTATTGGTGTTTTTCTTTCTGGCTTACTTCACTCTGTATAATCGGCTCCAGCGTCATCCACCTCATTAAAACTGATTCAAATGTATTCTTTTTAATAGCTGAGTAATACTCCATTGTGTATATGTACCACAGCTTTCTTATCCATTCATCTGCTGATGGACATCTAGGTTGCTTCCATGTCCTGGCTATTATAAACAGTGCCGCAATGAACATTGGGGTACACGTGTCTCTTTCAATTCTGGTTTCCTTGGTGTGTATGCCCAGCAGTGGGATCGCTGGATCATAAGGCAGTTCTATTTGCAATTTTTTAAGGAATCTCCACACTGTTCTCCATAGTGGCTGTACTAATTTGCATTCCCACCAACAGTGTAAGAGGGTTCCCTTTTCTCCACACCCTCTCCAGCATTTATTGCTTGTTGACTTTTGGATCGCAGCCATTCTGACTGGTGTGAAATGGTACCTCATTGTGGTTTTGATTTGCATTTCTCTGATAATGAGTGATGTTGAGCATCTTTTCATGTGTTTGTTAGCCATTCGTATGTCTTCTTTGGAGAAATGTCTATTTAGTTCTTTGGCCCATTTTTTGATTGGGTCATTTATTTTTCTGGAATTGAGCTGCATAAGCTGCTTGTATATTTTTGAGATTAGTTGTTTGTCAGTTGATTCATTTGCTATTATTTTCTCCCATTCAGAAGGCTGTCTTTTCACCTTGCTTATAGTTTCCTTTGTTGTGCAGAAGCTTTTAATTTTAATTAGATCCCATTTGTTTATTTTTGCTTTTATTTCCAGTATTCTGGGAGGTGGATCATAGAGGATCCTGCTGTGATTTATGTCAGAGAGTGTTTTGCCTATTGGAACAAAATAGAAAGCCCAGAGATAAATCTACACACCTATGGACACCTTATCTTTGATAAAGGAGGCAAGAATATACAGTGGATTAAAGACAAGCTCTTTAACAAGTGGTGCTGGGAAAACTGGTCAACCACTTGTAAAAAAATGAAACTAGATCACTTTCTAACACCATACACAAAAATAAACTCAAAATAGGTTAAAGATCTAAACATAAGACCAGAAACCATAAAACTCCTAGAGGAGAACATATTTATTTATTTATTAACTTACCTGTGATAAGAAAGACTTCTGGGTCAATAAGTGTTACATTTTCAAAAGTTTATTGTCTTATAATAATAAAAGGTTTATTATTCATTTTACTATATGACTAAATTGAAAATTTTGGAATGTTGAGGATAAGTTACATTATGGTGACTAGGGTTGACAACAGCTAAGCAAGTCAGAACCAGGGAGAGAGGGTCAAAATATACCAGCTTTGTTATCATATATATCTTGATCTAGAGGTAGTATTTGGTATAGTAATGTATTTTCATTCATATTATGTCTTTTGACTCATCACCTGAGGCTGCATGTCAAGGGCTGCAAATCACTGGAAAAACTAGTCCCTTAAATTGATAAACCAGGAATCAGAGGTAAACTGGGAACTAGAAATAAAACAAACAAATGGACAACAAAAATAATCCTCTATACAAGCTTGGGTTCTCTGTTGCAGTAATTGAAAGCAAAAGTAATTTTAAAAATATAGGAACTGTATTATCTCTCATAATTTGAAAACCTAGATGTAAATGTGGCCTTAGATTTGGTCTACATTACTGGTTCTAAGAGGTCATGAAGATCTCAATTGTCAGTCACATGTTAAGTCTTGTTTATTATGATAGAAAAATGAATGTAGCAGTCCTAGCTGTCAAACAAACCATATCACACTATTCAAAAAGAGAGACATAATGGTTTCTGTATCATTTTTTAAAAATGTAAGGAAAGAAATTTTCAGTCTCCATAAAATACTCAGTGATAGTCACTCAGTCAGTGACCGACTCTTTGAGATCCCATGGACTGTATAGCCTGCCAAGCTTTGTTCATGGGATTCTCTAGGCAAGAACACTGGAGTGGATTGCCATTTCCTTCTTCAGGGTAGATAAGACTTGCTTCTCTAATATTTTGTACATCTCTCTTTAGAGCAATTATTATACTTTATACAATTGCTTATTTAAATAAAACTTGTTTAAGTACATTACTATACCAAATACTACCTCCATCTCTTCTACTGAATTTTTCTGCATAGATCTGTGAAATTTTTTTAATGTGCAGAAAAATGGAAACAATTGCAGACTGAGCATTTATATTAATTCTACCACCTAAATTTCATAATTAATATTTTGGTATATTCACATTAGCATATCTGTCCATCCATTCATCCCTTAATCTGATCATTATTCCAGTTTACTATTTTCAGCTATATTTTAATATCCTTGAAGGAAAATCAGCTTCTGTCTTATTCAATATTATATTCTCTACATGCTAGTATGGTCTCCAAAATATAGAAGGAGCTCAGTTAAGACTGAGAAGGAAGAAGTATGGGAAAGAAGGAGGGAAGAGAGAGAAGAAGAGATAAAAATAGGGAGGCAAGGAGGTACAAAGCATATTTTTTGTGGAAAGAGAACTTCCTTTTGACTTAAGCAGAGCAGCTTGTACCACTATAGGACATGACTTAATTTGAGTTAACAAAGTAGTACTAAATGCCAAAGTTGGCATGAAGTTCAAACCGTGTCTTTGGAAATGGGTACAAAATTAGAAATGTTAATATTGTATCAGTAAACATATACATAATCAGAGTTCTGCATATTTAATCTGGCTGCTTGGATTGTTGGCAAATGACTATTAAATTCAACTTGTATGCATGCTAAATCGCTTCAGTCATGTCCAAATCTGTGCGACCTCATGGACTGTAGTCCACCAAACTCCTCTGTCCATGATATTCTCCAGGCAAGAATACTGGAGTGGGTTGCCAAGCCCTTCTCCAGGAGATCTTCCCCACCCAAGGATCAAACTTGGGTCTCTTATATCTCCTTCATTGGCAGATGGATTCTTTGCCACTAGCACCACCTGGGAAGCCCCAAATGTGACTTAAAAGTAGTCATACCTATTTTCTTTGAGCCAGGCTCATACCATAGTTCATGAAGTAATTTTCTGGGGATTAAACTTGAAATGTTCATAATTATGTGATTAATTGCAATCATCTTTGGTTCAGTTCAGTTCAGTCGCTCAGTCATGTCCGACTCTTTGCAACCCCATGAATCACAGCACGCCAGGCCTCCCTGTCCATCACCAACTCCTGGAGTTCACTCAGACTCACGTCCATTGAGTCAGTGATGTCATCCAGCCATCTCATCCTTGGTCATCCCCTTCTCCTCCTGCCCCCAATCCTTCTCAGCATTAGAGTCTTTTCCAGTGAGTCAACTCTTCGCATGAGGTGGCCAAAGTACTGGAGCTTCAGCTTCAGCATCATTCCTTCCAAAGAAATCCCAGGGCTGATCTCCTTCAGAATGGACTGGTTGGATCTCCTTGCAGTCCAAGGGACTCTCAAAGTCTTCTCCAACACCACAGTTCAAAAGCATCAATTCTTCAGCGCTCAGCCTTCTTCACAGTCCAACTCTCACATCCATACATGACCACAGGAAAAACCATAGCCTTGACTAGACGGAACTTAGTCGGCAAAGTAATGTCTCTGCTTTTGAATATACTATCTAGGTTGCTCATAACTTTTCTTCCAAGGAGTAAATTTGCTAATAAATGTTAGTTGATGAGCATGGCACCTTGTGCAGGCAGCCACACAGCAGGAGGTATGAGAATGATGGGGATTTGTGTATGGCAGTGAACTCAAGTGTTTTCCTTCTTGGTTTTTCCTGAAAAGCTCAGACAGGCATCCTGTGATGGTCAATGGGATGCCTTTTGGCATTTAGTTTCCCAGACTGTAGCTAAAGACATTTGGGGATAACAGGCCAGTTCAAACTCTGCTAAAGCACATGGGAAGTGACAGTATCAGCAGGGCAACAGAAGATGGTCATGTGTGGCAGGGCCTAGAGGTAAGCAGCCAATAACATTTACAGAAGACAATTTAATACCCTGTAAGAATATGGTAGGGACCATTGGAGAAATACTAGTAATCAACTTTAGGGTTGGGATCTGGGAATCTCCTTCTAGATTCTCAGAAATGGCATGGTTGTCAACACATAGGAGATAGACATGCTTAGTTTTCTCCCTTTTATTCTGCCTCAAGTGTCTGGGAAAATAAGGAAGTATGACTTATACAAGTAAAATGCCTTGAAAAATGTCATAACATGTTTCTGTTGAGACGGTAAAAAATGATTTCTGTTTATGATATAAAGTCAGCCTTCTGTTGTGAAATAGGTTTTAAATGAACCCAGACAATAAAGCTTCACTATTTGTGTGGGTCATGTCTTCCAATTAACCACATAAAAATACTCTGTAGTGTTATCAATAAAACTGAGGAGCTTTATTACTACAGAGAATATTTTATCATCTTCATTTTATATATAAATGAGGAAATTGATAAGCAGAAAGGGGAAAGTCACAGGGGCTTAGAACAGGTCTATTGATTCAACTTTACCTTTATGTATTGTCTTTTATTTGACAGTTATCTCCTTGTTTTGTAAGAAAGCTTTTAAGTTAATAATTCTTTACTTTTGCAATCAAAAAGAATTTATAGATTTTTTAGCGTTAACTCTAGAATCAGTTCAGTTCAGTCACTCAGTCATGTCTGACTCTTTGTGACCCCATGGACTGCAGCACCCCTAACTCTAGAATAAGCAAATAGATTTAGCTGTGTTATATTGGGTTTATGTAGCAATTCTGAGGACTAAGCCTAAAAGTCCATTTCATAAAACTTCCACACTTTACCTAGTTGCCTTATATCATAGAGAAGAGAAATCCTATAGGAAAGCTAGTTTTAGTCTGAAATAAGTAACCCTCTCAATTTTATGTGTTGTATCATCTTGGTCAATATTTTTCTTTTCTTTGGGTCAAACTATACTAACAAGACTTTTTGGAGCATAAGTCATAAAAACCCAGCACACACAGATAACACAACATAAGGAATTTAGAAGCCTAGGAAATGAATATCTGTCTGTAAGGATCCAAGCTTCTGGCACAGTTGGATCCAGGTGTTTGAAAATGTCTCCAAGAATCTTTCTGTTCCTTTTCGTGGATCGGCTGTCCTAGAAGTAGACCTTAGTCTCTGGCAAGCTGTCCTATAAAGTAGGAGAAGGACCACCAGGATATTCAGGCTCACATTTCTCCAGCTTAGTAACTCTCTTTTAAAGATATCCTATTTTCCAATTCAAAAAATAACAACAAAAATTCTAAGCTTGAGTTGCTTGGCCTATATCAGGTCATTTGGCCACATTTAAATCATGATATGTAGCTCAGACTGGCCATATGCTAATCTCTCAGTCCTTGGACTAGTCTCAGACCCCTTTAATCACATTGTCTGAGCATGAATTAGGGGGACCCACCAGGAGAAAATCAAAGTACTAATTAACAGAAGGGAAAAATAGATACTGGGCATACTCAAACAATGAAATCATTCCTTTAAGTTTAAATAAAGTCATTGTTTTTTGATGTATTTGTAGGAGAAAAAGAGAGAACAAAGTACTTTGGGAAAATGTTTCCTTGATATATATAAGTTAATAATACCACAGGATATTAATGAGCTATTCATATTTTACATGTAAAAATAGAAAATATTTGTTAATAATACTGATCATAGTATTGCAAAGCCCGTTATAAAGGTTGTAAATAAAGAATGTAAATCAATTGGTTAATTAGTGTCATGTCCTCACTTTGATTGGCAAAAATAAGTTTAAAAGGGAAGGTTACTTAATTTACTATCTGACTGGTCATTAAATATTTTTATACTTAATTTTCAAAACATATATATTCCTTGTCAAAATATACTCTGTAAAGTTGTGGTGACTTTGACTTTTTTTCTTTTTTTTAACATTTCAATTTTCACTTTCACCATGCTGAGAAGAGAATTTGGAAAGGACATGCCTGTAAGAGTTGACACCTTGATATTCTGTATCCACAGACTAGAACTGTTATGCAAACAAAAGAGCTCTGGGTGAAAATTAGTTTCCTACAATCTAGTCAGGGTGCTGTGCTACAGTGAGGCATGACTGAACAGGGGCCATCAAATTGGTGGTTAAGCATTTACGCCTTAGAATCCAAAAGAACTGGGCCGAGTCAGCTTTGTTACCTACCAGTTGGGTGACCTTGAACAATTTATCTCACCAGTCCTCAGTTTTCTCATCTTTGAAATTAAGATCAAATTTTCTCCTTCCATAAATGGTCAGGATTATATGAGGTTAAGCACTGAAACATTCATTGCAGTTCCTGGTACAAAATAAGCATTCAGTTTGTCATTCTTTATTTTCTTATTGGAACACACTAAGGAATGACTTCGCAACCATAGTGATTCAGGGCATAACCTTCCCAGCTGGTTGTTTGAGACTCTGTTTTATTTTCTCTGTCAGTGGACTACCTTCTCATTAGTGAAGACATTTGGAAATATACCACTCAGTCTTAATTTGAGTGAATTAGATTTTCATCAGTGTAACTGTGCACATGACTGAATTAACAAGCAAAATGAACACATACCATTTTAAATTTATTAAAGTTTGGGAGAAAAATTCCATTTGGTCACAAGTAAAATTCTCTGCATGTTTACTCACTTAGTGGAAGATATTTACATTTGGGAAGAAGTACTTACTTGCTAATGTGTCAGCAGATCACAAATGAAACTATAACCTCCTGCTACCATCATTACAAAATGTAGTCAACATTAATTGAAATATCTGATTGCTTATTGTCACAACCTGTGAGCCAGGTGTGAAACTCCTTTGTATGTTTTATTATTTGTTTTCTCCTGTTTGACTATTGGAACTTCAGGTTTTAATTAATTTCTTGTTTTGTTTTGATAATTTTTACAGTAAGTGGTTTCTCTAAAATGTGCTTAAGAGACACCCATGAAGGAGTTGATATCCCAATCTCTGTGCCAAGTGAACACAAGGAAATCAGTTGTTTGCAATAAAGGTTCAAAACTAGACAACCTCAATTCCATCTTCAAAGAATTGACGTTGTAAGGTTATGTGCACGCTCAGTCACTCAGTCTTGTCCAGCTCTTTGCAACCCCGTGGACTGTAGTCTACCAGGCTCCTCTATTCATGGGATTCTCCATGCAAGAAAACTGGAGTGGGTTTCCATTTCCTACTCCATTGTGAGGCTGAGTAAATTATACTGTTTTGAAAAGGGAAAGGAAAAAAGCTGTCCCTTCACTAGGCATGGGGGAGAGAGGAGTTTGCTAATTAATGCAGAATTTGGAACACTATGGTGCAAGTTAGTTTTATCCCTTGGTGAAAACTGGAGTGGGTTTCCATTTCCTACTCCATTGTGAGGCTGAGTAAATTATACTGTTTTGAAAAGGGAAAGGAAAAAAGCTGTCCCTTCACTAGGCATGGGGGAGAGAGGAGTTTGCTAATTAATGCAGTATTTGGAACACTATGGTGCAAGTTAGTTTTATCCCTTGGTGGAATGGTGGCTTTAAAAGTACACAGGGCCTTTTCTGGTAAGTACTTTTTACTGAACTCAGACTTTTTTTATTCTCTTTGCTTTGTATTATTTTTTAACATATGCCAAAGAAAGGAAACAAAGGAATATTACACCTGTACAAAAGCAACCATGTAAACTCAAATATACAAATTGATCTTAAAGGCTTTATCACTTAATAAAATAAAATGAAATTATTTAGCAAAATGAGTACTGAGCTATTATGCCATCTCTTTATTAGTTCGTTAAAAATCTCCCTCACACCTGCATGTTTATGAGCCTCTAATGAGCTTGTCTCTGTTCTAGTACCTAGAAGCATGGAAAGAAATGAGTACCTCTGCCTCAAAGCTGCATACCGTCTTCTAAATTTAGAAAGACAGCAATGACAATTCTATATACAAGGCAGCAAAAGAGACATAGATGTAAAGAACAGACTTTTGGACTCTGGAAAAAGGCTAGGGTGGGATGATTTGCGAGAATAGCATTGAAACATGTATGTTACCATATGTAAAATAGATGACCAATGCCAGTTCAATGCATGAAGCAGGCCACTCAAAACCAGGGCTCTGGGACAACCCAGAGGGATGGAGTGGCGAGGAGGGTGGGAGGGAGTTCAGGATGAGGGGACACCTACACATATGTGGCTGATTCATGTTGATGTATGGCAAAAACCACCATGATATTGTAATTATCCTCCAATTAAATAAATTAATTAACTTAAAGAGCTGTATATAGTCTTCCAAAAGATTATGTAGATTTAATGATTTCTTTACAATATAAACATGATGTATTACTAGTATGTTAAAAATTGTTCCTTAAATCCAAAGGCTAAATACAATTTCATTGATTCATAGGATATAAGTGCTAATTAAGCTTTAAAATAAAGTCCAAAAGATTCTGTAACAAATTTTTTATAGTGAAATCCGTTTTTGACAGCATTTTAAGAAAATATTCAAATACAAAGAAAATTTGAAATAATTTCATAGTGAACAGTATATTCACAGCATGTTCTACTATTAAAATTTTAACCATATTTTATCACAAGTCTGTCAATGTGTACAGAAACGTACATTTTAAAATTTAGTCTTACGTGGGACTCCAATATTTCCTAAAATTAACTCAAGGATGCTTTTATCACACTAGAGTTTGATGTCTAGAAGTCCATTTGCTCTGATTAGCTCTTCCCTGAGGAGACCTCTATGTCAGCTCCTCTGCACACAATTTGACATCCAGTGATCTAGCTAAACTCCATTATTATGCAGATAAAAAGAACTGAGATGCAGAAACTTGAAGTCACTAATGTATTGATAACACTGTAATGTACTGATCACAACTGTAAGCTGTTAACTGCAACTAGAATTCATTTGTATGTCTTTGCAGGAGATGTAATCATTTTTTAAAAACTCTCATAATGTTTAAACAGATGTCAAGATACTCTAATCAAACTATATATTTTGTATTTTTGAAGAATGACAATGTGTGTAATTCTGGTTAGAATGAGTGTGGAATAGCTTAGCCCATGTGTTGCAGGGGAAGTAACTCTTGCTGGGAAAATGGTCAGGGTAATATTTAGGCCGTAGGGCATTGGTAATGCAGAAAGTCATCATGGTAAAAATAAATCTCACCATGGACCCAGATAATTACACAAACCCTCTCAAGTGACATCTCTTTCCCTGCTCTTAGATTCATTCATTTACTCCTGTGTTCATTCAGATACCTCCCCTGTGGTAGTCTTAGTCCTCCTGTCAATTACATAGCATTTAGATTTCTCTTTTAATATAAGATCTTAATATTTGTGGCTTCCCAGGTAGCTCAGTTGAGAAGGAAATGGCAACCCACTCCAGTATTCTTGCCTGAGAATCCCAGGGACAGAGGAGCCTGTTGGGCTGCCGTCTCTGGGGTTGCACAGAGCCGGACACGACTGACGTGACTCAGCAGCAGCAGCAGGTAGCTCAGTGGTAAAGAATCTAACTGTCAATGCAGGAGCCAGAGGAGATGCAGGTTTGATCCCTGGATTAGGAAGATCCTACTGTGCTTCCCTAGTGGCTCAGAGGTTAAAGCGTCTGCCTGGAATGCTGGAGACCTGGATTCGATCCCTGGATTGGGAAGATCCCCTGGAGAATGAATATGGCAACCCACTCCAGTACTCTTGCCTGGAGAATCCCATGGAGCTAGGAGCCTGGTAGGTTACAGTCCATGGGGTGGCAAAGAGTCGGACATGAGTGAGCAACTTTACTTTCACTGGTGGAGGAAATGGCAATCTACGCTAGTATGCTTGCCTGGATAATCCCATAGAGGAACCTGGTGAGCAACAGTCCATAGGATTGCAGTGTCCAACATAACTGAGTGACTAAGCACATGAATGTTAATATATGTAGTAATTACTTACTTCTAGCTTTCTCAGTTAGCTTCTGCTTAGCCTATATGCATCAAGTTAAATAGCACTTCCCCAGAAGTTTATTTTCTATTTGCTTATTTTCTACAAGGGGGTAGGACAAGAAAAAAAAAGCCTGGCTTGCAGCAAATGTTTACTCAAAACTTCATTTAAGTGTATTTAAACATTCACTTCATGATTCTTCTCTTTCGGATTTTCTTCTAACTGGGAAATATCTAGCTTGTATTTTTCCACTTGATCTGATGTACAACTTATTTCTTATGTTTTAAGCCTTAAGCAGTCTCCTGAGGAAAATATTGCTATATTGTCTAAACAAGTAGAAGGCATGAAGTCTAAATGCCAGGTGCTTGAAGAAGAAAAAGAAGACCTCATCAGTAGGAACAGGGAACGGGACAAAAATCTAAATTCTTAAAAGAGAGGTCTATTCATGATAAACAAGAACCTGAAGAGGTACAACAAAAAGTATTGCAAATGGTTTCACTATGCAACAAGAGAAGGAATTATCTTCTGGTCTTCAGCAGAAGTTCTGTTCTTTTCAAGAAGAAATGATTAAAGCAGGAGAATTAAAGCAGGCCTTGGATGAGCTGGATAAATTACAGCAAAAGGAGGAACAAGTGGAAAACCTGCGTAAGCAACTGGAAGAGGAAGCAGAATCTAGAGCTGCAGAACTAAAACACCTCGAAGAAAAGCTGAAATGGAAAGAAGCCGAACTAGGGGAAAGTAATGCTGCTCATACTCAGGCCACCCTGCTTTTGCAAGAAAAACATAACGGTACAGTGCAGAACCTGGGAGATGTTACTGCTCAATTTGAAAGGTATAAAGCATCAACAGCAAGTGAGCTAGATGATCTTAAGGTGCCGAACGAATCACTTAAGGAAAAACTGGCCAAGGGTGAGCAAAGTGCAGAGGATGTCCAAGATCAGATATTGGCAACCGAGAACTCAAATCAAGAATATACATGCCCTTAACAAAATTTTAGCAATCAGAA
Organism: Aepyceros melampus; assembly: GCA_006408695.1. Classification (NCBI taxonomy): domain Eukaryota; kingdom Metazoa; phylum Chordata; class Mammalia; order Artiodactyla; family Bovidae; genus Aepyceros; species Aepyceros melampus. Next base: position 307,299 of record SJXQ01008084.1, on the reverse strand, counting down.
TCCAACAGCACATTAAAAAGATCATACACCATGACTAAGTGGGCTTTATCCCAGGGATGCAAGGATTCTTCNTCAGCCTTCTTCACAGTCCAACTCTCACATCCATACATGACCACAGGAAAAACCATAGCCTTGACTAGACGGACCTTAGTCGGCAAAGTAATGTCTCTGCTTTTGAATATACTATCTAGGTTGGTCATAACTTTTCTTCCAAGGAGTAAGCGCCTTTTAATTTCATGGCTGCAGTCACCATCTGCAGTGATTTTGGAGCCCAAAAAAATAAAGTCTGACACTGTTTCTACTGTTTCCCCATCTATTTCCCATGAAGTGATGGGGCCAGATGCCATGATCTTCGTTTTCTGAATGTTGAGCTTTAAGTCAACTTGCTCACTATCCTCTTTCACTTTCATGAGAGGCTTTTTAGTTCCTCTTCACTTTCTGCCATAAGGGTGGTGTCATCTGCATATCTGAGGTTATTGAAATTTCTCCTCACAATCTTGATTTCAGCTTGTGCTTCTTCCAGCCCAACATTTCTCATGATGTACTCTGCATAGAAGTTAAATAAGTAGGGTGACAATATACAGCCTTGACGTACTCCTTTTCCTAATTGGAATNCCAAGACAGACTTCGGCAATACATGAACCATGAACTTCCTGATGATCAAGCTGGTTTTAGAAAAGGCAGAGAACCAGAGATCAAATTGCCAACATCGGCTCGATCTTGGAAAAGCAAGAGAGTTCCAAAAAAGCATCTATTTCTGCTTAATTGACTATGCCAAAGCCTTTGACTGTGTGGATCACAATAAACTGTGGAAAATTCTGAGAGAGATGGGAATACTAGACCACCTGACCTGCCTCTTGAGAAATCTGTATGCAGGTCAGGAAGCAACAGTTAGAACTGGACATGGAACAACAGACTGGTTCCATGGAAAAGCAGTTTCCAATAGGAAAAAGCATGGTTTCCAATAGGAAAAGCAGTACATCAAGGCTGTATATTGTCACCCTGCTTATTTAATTTCTATGCAGAGTACATCATGAGGAACGCTGGACTGGGAGAAACACAAGCTGGAATCAAGATTACCAGGAGAAATATCAATAACCTCAGATATGCAGATGACACTACCCTTATGGCAGAAAATGAAGAGGAACTAAAAAGCCTCTTGATGAAAGTGAAAGTGGGGAGTGAAAAAGTTGGCTTAAAGCTCAACATTCAGAAAGCGAAGATCATGGCATCTGGCCCCATCACTTCATGGGAAATAGATGGGGAAACAGTGTCAGACTTTATTTTTTTGGCCTCCAAAATCTCTTCAGATGGTGACTACAGCCATGAAATCAAAAGAGGCTTACTCCTTGGAAGAAAAGTTATGACCCACCTAGATAATATATTCAAAAGCAGAGACATTACTTTGCCGACTAAGGTCCATCTAGTCAAGGCTATGGTTTTTCCTGTGGTCATGTATGGATGTGAGAGTTGGACTGTGAAGAAGGCTGAGCGCAGAAGAATTGATGCTTTTGAACTGTGGTGTTGGAGAAGACTCTTGAGAGTCCCTTGGACTGCAAGGAGATCCAACCAGTCCATTCTGAAGGAGATCAACCCTGGGATTTCTTTGGAAGGAATGATGCTAAAACTGAAGCTCCAGTACTTTGGGCACCTTATGCGAAGAGTTGACTCATTGGAAAAGACCCTGATGCTGGGAGGGATTGGGGGCAGGAGGAGAAAGGGACGACCGAGGATGAGATGGCTGGATGGCATCANTCAACCCTGGGATTTCTTTGGAAGGAATGATGCTAAAACTGAAGCTCCAGTACTGTGGCCACCTCATGCGAAGAGCTGACTCATTGGAAAAGACTCTGAAGCTGGGAGGGATTGGGGGCAGGTAGGAAGGGGATGACCAAGGATGAGATGGCTGGATGGCATCACTGACTCAATGGACATGAGTCTGAGTGAAATCCAGGAGATGGTGCTGGACAGGGAGGCCTGGCGTGCTGTGATTCCTCGGGTCGCAAAGAATCAGACACGACTGAGTGACTGAACTGAATTGAACTGATGCTCTTTGACATTGGTCTTAGCAAATTTTTTTTGGATCTGATTCGTCAGGCAAGGACAAAAAGCAAAAATAAACAAATGGGACAACATAAAACTAAAAGGTTTTACATCAACAAAGCAAAAAGGTCACTTCCTGAATGTGATAAGCTATATCTGATAAGGCGTAATATCCAAAATACACAAAGAACTCATACAATTCAACATCGAAAAACAAAAATTAAAAATGAGCAGAGGGCTTGAACAGGTATTTTACCAAAGAGGCCAACAGACACATGAAAAGATGCTTAGCATCACTTCAACATCACTAATCATCTGGGAAATGCAAATCAAACCCACAATAAGATATCACCTCCACCCGTTGCAAAGGCTGTTATCAGACAGACAATAAATAACACGTACTGGTAAGAATGATGGAGAAAAGGAAACTCTTGTGTACTGTTGGTGGGGAGGTAAGTTGGTGCAGCCACTATAGAAAACAGCACAGATTCCTCAAAATTTAAAAATGGAACTACCATATGATCCAGCAATTCTACATCTGGGAGAAAAGATGCTTAGCATCACTTCAACATCACTAATCATCTGGGAAATGCAAATCAAACCCACAATAAGATATCACCTCCACCCGTTGCAAAGGCTGTTATCAGACAGACAATAAATAACACGTACTGGTAAGAATGATGGAGAAAAGGAAACTCTTGTGTACTGTTGGTGGGGAGGTAAGTTGGTGCAGCCACTATAGAAAACAGCACAGATTCCTCAAAATTTAAAAATGGAACTACCATATGATCCAGCAATTCTACATCTGGGTTTTTATCTGAAGATTTAAAAAAGCACTAATTCAAAAAATATTTGCACCTTTATGCTTGTTGCCACATCATTCACAATAGTCAAGACATGGAAAAAACCTAAGTGCCCATCAGTAGAATAGAGAAGTTCAGATAGACAGATATAGATCGATAGATGAGAGAGAAGTTTAGATTGATAGATATAGACCGATAGATGAAGGGAGAAGTTTGCTGCTGTTGCTAAGTCACGTCAGTTGTGTCCGACTCTGTGCAACCCCAGAGACAGCAGCCCAACAGGCTCCTCTGTCTCTGGGAGTCTCCAGGCAAGAATATGAAGTGGGTTGCCATTTCCTTCTCCAATGCGTGAAAGTGAAAAGTGAAAGTGAAGTCGTTCAGTTGTGTCAGAGTCTTAGTGACCCCATGGGCTGCATCCTACCAGGCTCCTCCATCTGTGGGATTCTCCAGGCAAGAGTACTGGAGTGGGTTGTCATTGCCTTCTCTAGGAAGAAGTTTAGATAGACAGATATAGATGCAGGGAGAAGTTTAGATAGACAAATATAAATGAATAGAGAAGTTTAGATAGACAGACATAGATCAATAAATGAATAAAGTTTTATATATATGCACACACATAAGGAATGAAATCCTGCCATTTGCAGCAACATAGATGGCCTAGAGGGTATTATGAGGGCTGCAGCCTACCAGGCTCCTCCATCTGTGGGATTCTCCAGGCAAGAGTACTGGAGTGGGTTGTCATTGCCTTTTCTAGGAAGAAGTTTAGATAGACAGATATAGATGCAGGGAGAAGTTTAGATAGACAAATATAGATGAATAGAGAAGTTTAGATAGACAGACATAGATCAATAAATGAATAAAGTTTTATATATATGCACACACATAAGGAATGAAATCCTGCCATTTGCAGCAACATAGATGGCCTAGAGGGTATTATGGCAAGTGAAATAAGCCAAAGAAAGACAGATAACATAAGACACCTTTATGTGTGGAATCTAGAATACAAAATGAATTATTAAATATAACAAGCCAAAAATGGGGAATGCACAACAAGCCAGAGGGTGCCCTAAGTGGGATGCTACGAGTGAAATAGATGGGGAGCTTAAGAGATACAAACTTCCAGGTGCGAAACAAATGAGTCATAGGGATGAAATGTACAGCTTGGGAAATATAGGCAATATAATTAATTAATTATCTCTGAGTGGTTACAGAGGGTAACTCAAGTAATCAGGGTGATCATTGTGTAATTTATAAACATATCGAATCACCGTGCATTACACAGAGAACTAACATGGTGTTGTAGGCCAATTATACTTCAAAAACAATCTGAGAAAAAGGGATTAGATTACTACCAGAAGTGGAGAATGAGGGGAGGAGACACTGGATGAGAACATGAAAAGGTACAAACTTCCAGTTATAAGATAAATAAGCACTGGGGATGTAATGCCTGCAGCATGATTAGTATACGTAACGCTGCTCTATGTTACATATGAAAGTTATCAAAAGAGGGAGTCATAATGTTCTTGTCATAAGCAAAATGATCTTTTTCTTTTACTTTGTATCTATATGATACGATGGACCTTCACTAAACTTACTGTGGTAACATTTCCTTGTGGTAATCAAGGCAAATCACCAGACCTATACAGATTCGTATGTCAATTACATCTCAATAAAATTGGAAGAAAAAAATATACATACTCAAAATATTATCATGCTCTTTCTTACAAACTATTTTGACCCTTGGTGTTAAAAAGGAAAACGGACAGAGGGGTCATTCCTATAAATGAATCACGTTTATATCCGGAAGCATTTAATCCTGTGAGGCATCTTAGCAAAAGGAGCAGAGATGTGCTTTAGAAGTGAAGGTACCTAGTCCTCATGTGCTACCCCTCAGCTGGGCTGGGCTGGGCCGTGGAGTTTCATTAACTGAGCCTGTACTTTGGAGATCCAGCCACAGCCTTCTGTCCTCTTTCCTCCCTTTTCCTCTCCCTTTATCTCGCACCATTATTCGAGAAGTAGTTATTTAGCAGGGAGAATCAGCCAAGAGTTGGGGCGGGGGGAGTACTGGGTTTGGCAGCTGTCAGCCCATCATTACGGGCTCCCTGTCCCATCTGCAGCGTGTAGACTGGTGCAGTCACAGGGGGTTTTACCCAAACAGGCTCCCGGGGGAACAGTAACATACCTCTTGATTTGGCCCGTGAAGTTATACTTGTGATTATTAATAGACAAGATAAGAGGCTAGTGCTCTATTCATCCACGCTAGAGCTAATTATTCAATTTGATCTAAGCTGATTAGAATACTGATAGATAACCCACACCACATTTAGAGCTACAGCAAGCAGTGGCCAAGAGCCTTGACACAGTGTTTAGGTTTATCAGAGAGAAAAGAAGGGCGGGGGTGGGGTGTGGGGAGGGGGGAGAAGCTGCTTTGGTTGATTAGCAATGTGCTGCATGGGACCATTTATAATGAAGCATATCATTTAAATTTTCCTTTACAAATGAGTCCAATGCTCATTGCAGACTGCAGGCTCTGTTAATTGTCACAAACATTGCCTTTTTTTTTTTTTTTAACATTATTAGCTCTTTGGCAGGATCTCCATTGTTGACTAAAAACTTGGCATGATCGGGCTTGCTGAATAATTTAGGTGGTTGGCAGCTGGAGGAGGAGAACACACACATCTAAGCAGACAGACATGCTGCTTGAGCTCTTTATGTAATGGGATTGTATACAAAGCAGAGTATAGTCGGCAGTGACTTCTGTGTCTGTTTATAGGTAAACACTGATGTTAGTTTTATAGGAAAACTGGAGGGACACTTCTCACAAATTGTATGCAGCATGCGAGACAGATGCATTGGAGGACTGTTCAAATGACTCGGATCATCTCCGACTCTCACAGAATGTGATTGCTGGAGTTTTCACACTCCAGTACTTACCCTGCCTCTTCAGTGGGCTGTTTGAGGCCTTGATTGCTGGCTACAGCAGCTCTGATAGGAGGTAGAGGCACCTAAAGCCTTGAAAACTTTCAAGCAGCAAGCAGATCAGAAAGATTCTTGACTCACAAAGAGCCTGAGATGCACTTGTTTAGGAGGTGCATGTCTATAATTATGGTTGGTGGGAACATACAACCACTGCCTTAGGTGGAAGGCCAAAAGGAAGGTCACAAACAGAACGGCAAGTACTTCTGTACACACGTGATACTTTTGTTCATTAACCAGACCCATGGATTCTCTTTCGACCGAGCATGCTGTACTATCAGGACTCCACAAGATTCAAGAGACAAAAATTCAACTCAAACCTTCTTAAGTCAATAGGATTTATCCACCAAGGTAAGTGGAAAGACAGAAGTGGAAGTGGGTGGATAAAGACGCAAATGTTGATACCGAGATACTGTGTTTCTGCCTCCACTGCTGAAATTTTCTTCTTTTCATTCTCAAAAAGGCTCATCCTTTTAACAATTGGCCACCACAATTTCAGCCTCATACCACACCCTATGCAAAGTCAGTAAAAAAAACTGAGTGGTATGGCACCAATGACAAGTCTGGGATTGAGTCTTAAAGTTCTGAAGATAATCCCATGGACAGAGGATCCTGGTAGACTACAGTCCATGGGGTCGCAAAGAGTCGGACACGACTGAGCGACTTCACCTTCCCTTCACCTTCCACCACTCCTTCCTAAAGCATTTACCAGAGAATTGGGGCTGGGTTTGGGGGAGAGTAAGATGCCCAAATAAAAACTGAGAAGTAAGGATGCTGCTGCTGCTGCTGCTGCTGCTAAGTCGCTTCAGTCGTGTCCAACTGTACGACCCCACAGATGGCAGCCCACAAGGCTCCCCTGTCCCTGGGATTGCTGGATGACCCAAAAAAAAAAAAAATTGTTTTTAAGTATAATGGGTACAGTTTTCCTTAGCTTGTTTTGTTTTAGAAGCTGAGGTCAGTTTCTACTTATCTGTCCTATTTGCTGGTCTGAAGATAGTTTTTGAACAACAAAATATATTAATGAAATACTTAAGTGAGTGTAAGAAAGGCAATGCCAAAGAATGCTCAAACCACCACACAACTGCACTCATCTCACACGCTAGTAAAGTAATGCTCAAAATTCTCCAAGCCAGGCTTCAGCAATATGTGAACCGTGAACTTCCTGATGTGCAAGCTGGTTTTAGAAAAGGCAGAGGAACCAGAGATCAAATTGCCAACATCCGCTGGATCATGGGAAAAGCAAGAGAGTTCCAGAAAAACATCTATTTCTGCTTTATTGACTATGCCAAAGCCTTTGACTGTGTGGATCACAAGAAACTGTGGAAAATTCTGAAAGAGATGGGAATGCCAGACCAGCTGACCTNACCGAAGAATTGATGCTTTTGAACTGTGATGATGGAGAAGACTCTGGAGAGTCCCTTGGACTGCAAGGAGATCCAACCAGTCCATTCTGAAGGAGATCAACCCTGGGATTTCTTTGGAAGGAATGATGCAAAAGCTGAAACTGCAGTACTTTGGCCACATCATGCGAAATGTTGACTCATTGGAAAAGACTCTGATGCTGGGAGGGATTGGGGGCAGGAGGAGAAGGGGAAGACAGAGGATGAGATGGCTGGATGGCATCACCGACTTGATGGACGTGAGTCTGAGTGAACTCCAGGAGTTGGTGACGGACAGGGAGGCCTGGCGTGCTGCAGTTAATGGGGTCACAAAGAGTTGGACATGACTGAGCAACTGAACTGAACTGAACTGAGCCTTTCGAGCGTTCTGTGTTTTTAAGGCCTTCCCTCTTCGCTCAGTTGGTAAAGAATCCATCTGTAATGCAAGAAACCCTGAAGATCCCCTGGAGAAGGGATAGGCTACACACTCCAGTATTCTTGGGCTTCCCTTTGGTTCAGCTGGTAAAGAATCTGCCTGCAATGCGGGAGACCTGGGTTTGATCCTTGGGTTGAGAAGATCCCCTGTTGAAGGGAAAGGCTGCCCACTCCAGTATTCTGGCCTGAAGAATTCCATGTGCTACAGTCCATGGCATTGCAAAAAGTCAGACATGACCGAACGACTTTCACTCTGTTTTCTAAAGAGCAGCAAACAGCACTGTGACTTACATCACAGGAATGTCTCCCACCATGGTCAGCTCCCTCAGCTGCTTTTTCACAGGGTGCCAATCCACAGTATAATCTTATCAGTGAAGACTGAATCTTCTGAACAATCAATTCTGAAAGTCTTGTGCAGACAAAATAAATGATATGTAGATATTGTAGGATCCTAATGGAACTGGTAAAAGTGAAGGATACTGATTGCTGCTTCGTGTATATATATATATATATATATATATATATACATAAAATATATATTCTATGTGTGTTTTTTTAAATCATCTTGAGTCAAGAGAAAAGATATGTAACTAATATGACAGAATCAAAAAAATCAATAAATATTAAATATAANGTATATATATATATATATATATATATAAACACATAAAATATATATTCTATGTGTGTTTTTTTAAATCATCTTGAGTCAAGAGAAAAGATATGTAACTAATATGACAGAATCAAAAAAATCAATAAATATTAAATATAAAAATTAAAGGAAAAAATTTAAATATTGGTTATGTTCTTTTTAACCTTTTGATTTCCCAAATCTTTCTATTTCTGTCTGGCTGCTTCATTCACTCCTTAATTATTTATTTATTCACTTTTTTGTTCATTCATTCCACACATGCGTTTTAAGCAATTAATAGATGTCAACACTATGTCAGATCCTGGGAATGAATGTAAGATTAAAAAAAAAAAATACACACACAATCCAAGTCTTTTGGAGATTAAATACAGTGAGGTGAGATATATCCATTAGTACTTGATTAAAATCCCTTATCAAGAGTTGCAAAAAGATTGCACAGAGCTCTTATTAGAGGTGTGGAATTGTCAGGGAACAGTTGTTGGTGGAAGTGATGTCAAAGACAAGTCCTAAAGTTCTAGACATATTAACTAAAGGTAAGAGGTTTGCAAAAGACTGGGAAGAAAGAGAAATATCAGTGTTAGGGCCAAGAAAGTATTCTTGAAGCCTAGAATGCCAAGAACAAATGAAATTGGAAAGGTAAACAGAACCAAGTCAAAAAGGAATCAAAATAAACCCCTAATATGATTGGATTTTATCAAATAAGATCATTCTTGAAGAAGAGTTCAGGGTAAAGATTGATTTAAGATGATCTGCAAGAGCAACTACATAAAATGATAAAAATATAAAAGAAGGAAGACAATGACAGTGAAGAGGTGTGGAAGGACAGAGACAGAATCAAGAGATTTAAGGAGACAGAACTGATGAGATTTAATTCATTCTTCCTTCTATCAGTTCCTAGCACAGGTTATTCTCTTCCTTTGACTTTCTCTTCCACCTAATATTTCTAAAACCCACCAGCCTCCCTATTGTCTACCACGACTCTTTTGTATTTCCTCCAGTTAAATGAGGAAATATAGCTCATATATTTACCTAGTAGCCCACTGACTATGGTACAACATTCAGAAATCTTTAAAACCACTCTCCTCAGTAGTGTGAAAATTTGAATTTGCCACAAAAATCAAATGCTTTTGCCAAAGTAACACTACCATGTTGCATAAACAGGGGTATCACTCAACCAGAGGTCAGTGGAGCTTTGATTCAGCAGTCTTACATTTAGGTTCAGCTTGCTAGAACAGTGGACAGTTATTAACATGACATCCTTAGGCTTCTGTACATACCTTCATTCTGGCTTCTACAGCTGTCACTCAAACCATAAGAAGAAGTTTAATTAAAAATACACAAAAAAGCAATATTTGTTTCTCTATGTATTCTGGTTATAAGTGTGGTTCTGAACCAACAAAAACTACAAGCTGAATATAACACAAACATTTGAATATCATTTCCAACAATATTATCAGTATCCTTGTGTTTCCAGAATGAACATCTGATTACTATTAAACTTTATTCTCCTAGAAAAATAATTCTCTTCAATTACATAAGCATTGTAGAATTGTAGCCAAAGAAATATGTTTCAGTAGTTCCTTACAGCATACATTTCATTACATATTAATGAATCAAACAAATCAATGTTTTAATAGACCATTAAATAACTTTTTTATGCTGCATCCATCCTTCTAAACATGCAATCAAATGAAGTCAGATCTACATTATGGCTGCAGATTAAAAGCATCATGGCTCATAACTTTCTCCAGATATAATTTTAAGCAAGTTTCAGGAAATATATGACACTGATGAATTCCAAAATCCTCGATTTTACTACTCTCTGTTACCTTTGTAGTAACTAAGTGATGACATTGAAGTCACATGAAAAATTAACCAACAGATTCAGAAAACTTATGAAGAGCCAACTAAAAGGATGTGTGTGTCCATAACTATTAGTGAATCATCGGTGGCACTTGGAAGCCTGAAATATCCTACTAGCAAAATGTTGTAAGAGAAAGGAGATGAAAGAGTTAGCATCCGTAGTTAAGTGACTAACAAAATTTTACTGTAGACATTTGAGGCCTATTTTTCCTGCTTTAAAAAGCTACTGTGATGACCACATTACGCAGTTTTCAAATTGTAGCATATATTTGGGATGAGGCACAAGTCCTCAGAAGGCTCTTTTTAATATCCCATCCTCACTGTAAAATTGAGAAAGAGTTGCATTCTCTTTTTTTATATGCTGTGATTGATGGGGTCACAAAGAGTAGGACACTACTGAGCGACTCAACTGAACTGGTTTTAATTGTTGATTTTTGGCGGATGATATTGTAGGTTTGTGTCTCTGTGTGTGTGTGTTTGTGCGCGCGTGCACACACGCTTAGTTACTCAGTCAAGTCCAGCTCTTTGAGACCACATGACTGTATCCAGCCAGGCTCCTCTATTCATGGGATTAGCCCAGCAAGAATACTCGAGTGGGCTGTCATGTCCCACTTCAGGTGACCTTCCTAACCCCGGTATGGAACCTGCATCTTCTGAGGTCCTGCATCTGCAGGCCGTTTCTTTACCACTGAGCCACTTGGGAAGCGCTATTGTTTACTTCATACTAGATTGTCAGACAAGAAAGTACTATCCACTTGATGTTTTTGAGTAATATATTGTGGCAAAAAGTGAGTAGGACTCATGGCTGGTGCTCATGAGGTTAGCAGAGAGTAAAGAACGAAACAGGACCTGAGGTGATTTCTCATCCTAGTTTGATTCCTGGCTGTTAATTTAAAAACTCGATTTAATACAAGAGATTGTCATTTACCTTTAAAAGTTCTTTTGCTCATAATCTGAAAGTTCTTTCCTTTTTCATTTACATTAAGTATGTAGAAGTAGCCAGTGTTATGGATACATTTTCAAGAGATTAAATATTATTTCTAGGCTTACCATAAGTAGACTTACTATTTGATTTCAGCAGTTGTCTAGTTATAAACTTCTCATACTGTATACTTCTTTCGATTTCTACATTTGGAAACGCAGAGGAAGTTATTATTTACACAGAGGTTGACTTGTCCAGTTTTTAAGAATGTCTATTATAAAAGAACCCAGTGTTGAGGTAAAGACCTATCTAAGCTTATGCACTGTTTACTTGCCTTTGAAGTTTGTATTATTTTAAGTACTGAGCTGTTAAAACTAATACAAAGGCTGTTCTGTTATATTATGAATGAACAAGAGCAGAGCATTTCACTGTTGGCAGATACTTGATTTCCTGGACTCATCTTACAAAAACTTTTATGTGGTGTTTTCCTGTGTAGAGTCTAATTGTCATGCTTATGTCTGTCTGTCAGTGTGGAGCATAAAGAGGTGACAGGAAGGGCAATTTATTAAGTTTGATACTTACCAACTAATGTACTCTAGGTAATTTGCTTGCTTGCATTAAAATATAATTTTATGTATATTACAGTATGCTTCTAATATCATAAAAGCTTTGAATCTTAGTACAGAGGGATGGTACGGGGAGAGAGGAGGGAGGGGGGTTCAGGATGGGGAACACGTGTGTACCTGTGGCGGATTCATGTTGACGTATGGCAAAACCAATACAATATTGTAATTAACCTCCAATTAAAATAAATAAATTTATATATAAAAAATAAAAGAAAGATAGTTTTTTTTGAACATGGTAATACTCTTTTTTGCCATGTATGCTGAGAAGTACAATTGTGCTCTTTTCTAAATTCATAACATCTTACTGGAGTAGGTAAGAAGCCAATCCTTTCTCCAGGGAATCTTCCTGACCCAAGGATTGAACCTGGGTCTCCTGTATTGCAGGCAGATTCTTTACCACTGAGCCACCTAGGAATCCCCTTAAGGAGCTGCTGCTTTGCTATTATTTCTCTAAATCCACTTTAACATATGAAGTAGAGTTACCACTTTTGTCTGTCACTTGTGAAGGTAACTTTTCCTTTTTTTAAAGGATAAAGTTTAAGCTTATCCACTTTTAAAGAGAGATCATTCTAGAAGCTGTGCTTTCTTTATTTTTAAATAAACGTTTTCTACCTCATTCTTTATTTTCTCTATTCCTAAGATTTTAAATACACCTAAAGTCTTATGTCTATGTTCATTTTTCTTTTCAATAATTTTATCTTTAGGTCTTCAGGTCAGATGATTTCTATTGCTTTAATTTCAAGTTTACTGTTTTATTCCTCATCTCTATTCTACTGTTAAGCACCTCCAACAATTTTTAAACAAATTTCAGGTATTGCATTTTTTATTTGTAGAACTTATATTTTGTTTATTTTGTAGTTTCTTTCTCTGCTAAAATCCCCTATCTTTTAATTCATTATAAAAATGCCTTCCTTTATTTCATATAGTTATAAAATATTTCTGAATTTCAACACCCAGATCATCCTACGGTTGATCTCCTTGTTTTTTATATTTTGAAAACAGATCACATTTTCCTAGTTATTCATACACTGAATAATTTTACATTGTACTCTGGACATTGTGTACATTATGGTGTGGAAACTCTGGATTCTGCTGTGTTTTTCTTAATAGTGTTGATTTTTTTTTTTTTTTTTTGTAGCAGGCAGTTAATTTGGTTGGACTCAAACTGAAGACTCTAAATTTTGGGCACCAGTTAAAATTCCAGTTCAGTTTCTTAATTGGGTTTTTGCAATATGCCCCATACATGTATAGTTCAGGGGTCAATCAGAAATTTGAACTGGGTTTATATGGAGTTTGGGACTTGCCCAGAAGGTTTTATCCTATCTGAGATTTTCCTCTCACTTTCTAATTTGCCCTAACCTCTGTACTAAGGTCCAGGAATACTCTATATTTCTATTGATGACTTACACCTGTCCTTAGGTAACAGGATAAAAAAATAGAATATATTAAACTTAAAAATAAAGGAGAACCTACTGTAAGTCAGTCCATTCTTCCAATTCTTTGACCCATTGTGATGATCTTGCTGTTTTTATTCAGTCCCAAAAGCCTTCAAGTTTTTTTTCCCCTCTTTTTATTTGGAGCTTATAGTTGTTAGAGTAGGTCTTTGTAAGTATGTATCAGGCATACCAAAAGCAAAGCTCTTGCTTTCTTCTTAAATTCAAATTTTTATCAATTTCAATGGGATTCAGTTGATTAAGACTTAATAGTAAGGCCCCTTAGAATATAAAGTCAACAGAATTTTACCCTGTTCATAATATGTTAGACTACAATTGAGTGGAAGCTAATGTGTATGGCTACAAATGTTTACTGATTCAGCATTTCATAGATTAATTAATGTTACTAGTGGAAGTTAGCAGCTTAAAATCATTTCAGTATGTTTTAGATTCACTCATGCTCAATAAATAGTCTTATTTATCTATAAGTCTAGAATCTTAATTAAATGGTCATCCTTCATTAAAAAGTAAACATAGAAACCAACTCTATGAATTGGTTGACAATATTTCCCACTATATTTAGGTTTGGCTGAGACATGTGGGAAATGTAATTCACTGTGACCCATTTTGGGAAAATAAGTCCTTAATAAGCCTTGTCCAAATGTGAGGAACCAGCTAGGATTATTAAAAATCACTAAGACTAAGTGTTAATATGCCAAAGAAACTTTTGTTTAAGTAGATATTAATTTTGCCATTTTTATTTTTGTAAGTCAAGATTCTAGAGCACAAATGTCTTGCAACTTCTGTTGTTGTTTAGCTACTAAGTTGTATCTGACTCTTTCACAATTCCATGGACTGGAACCCACCAGGCTTCTTTGTCCATGGGATTTCCCAGGCAAGAATACTGGAGTGGACTCCTATTTCCTTCTCCAGCTGATCTTCCTGACCCAGGGGATCAAACCCACATCTCCTTCATCAGCAGGTGGATGGATTCTTTACCACTGAGACACCAGGAAAGCCCTATCTCAACAATTATCTTTTACTAAGTAAGTTCATTGTTCTCTGATCATGTATCAAATAGAACCTAACATATCCTGTGATAATTACTTTCTTTCAAAAGCATCTGTAACACAGGCCTGATTATATTACTCATGAACTGTTGTAAGGTCAAGTTCAAAGTCCTTGTCTAATCCATTCTCCCCGCTTTTCTATCCTTGCTCTGGGGAACTCTCCCCACCATCTTCACATCTCACCAAGGTGCTACACTCTTTCTTGTCTCAAGTGTTTGCTCTATGTTATGGACTGAATGTTCATGTCCCCTACATCCATAAGTTGAAGCCCTAACCTCACTTGGAGTGGGGCCTTTGGGAGGTCTTGGTTTAGATAAGGTCTTGAGGGTGGGGCCCTGTGATGTAATAAGTGTCTTTAAAAGAAGAAGGACCACAGAGAAATTGCTTTCTCTGTGGTGTAAGGCCATCTATAATTCAGGAGGAGGTCTCTCATCAGAACCCGACCATGCTTATCTTCAACTTCCAGCCTCCAGGACTTCGAGAGTAAATTTCTGTTTTGTAAGCCAGCCAGTCTGTATACTATGATAGCCAGAGCTGACTAACTAAGACACCAGTTTTCTCTTTGCTTGAAATGTGCCGTCCTGTCATCTATACCATTGGGTCCCCCTTCCTCCAGCTTCTCTCACTCTTTAAAAAATTTTATTTTAAATATCACGTCCTTAGGAAGACCTCTTTAACAATCTAAGCTTTCCATTTCATCTCTGTTTGTTAAGTCCATCTTATAGACACCCATCGATTATACACATTATACAATAAAGCTCTTTTGTAGCTTGCCTCACACAAGTAACCTGTGCGGTATTTGCTTCTTTGCTCATTGTAGGTTCAAAAGATGATGGCAGAGGCTTTATCTGTGGTGCTTACTGCTAAGTGCCTAGTCAAGTGCACAGTACGTAATAACAGTAGGATTTGTTCAGTGATAAAATGGAGTGATCTGCGTGGTACTCACTTAAATGAATAGTGACTGCTTTAGGAAAGGGCATCTCCTACAACAGCCCTATGACTTTCCGAAAAGCACTGCTGTCATTGAAACAGCTACTAATAAACATTACAACACAGCAAGACAACTCATGTCCTCTTTATGTGACAATTTAGTGCCAGACACTTCTCGTTCATGTATAAAAACATGATCTCTGTCAGTGCCTCTTTTTAGACTGTCAGAATATGAAGCTATGAATTTTGCATTATTAACAGAGTTATTTCTAGAGTCTTTTTGTTTCTTAAACATCTCACGTTAACAATCGGCTGTTTAGTCCTCAAAGCTGTCTTAAAAGGCATGTATCTCTCACTGTTATCCAAAGAAATTGGGTAACTGATTTGAGAATATAGCAATATGTAACTTTTTAGTTTATTCTATCTATTCTCTACCTTGAATAATAATTCAAACAAAACAGTTCAAAACTTAAAAGGGAGAGCAATTTTATTAAGTGCATTTCCTGTTTTTTTTTGGAGGCATGCCAATGTTGTAATGCACTTTTCCAGTCCTTTTAAGCAGAATATGAGCTGACTTATTCATCGCTATGTGCTCACAGAGAAACTTGAGTCTGGCTCTGTGTGTTCTAAGCTGTGTTCTTTGAACCTCATTTTATTTATCTAGAAAATGGGATAATAATATGTACTTTAAAGTCTTAGTATGAGATTCAAAGATAACATATTTAAAATCCTAGCATATAATAAACACTTAAAAAGTCATAACTATTATAGAGACAGAAATCGAGCCAGAAGTTATTCTTGGTACTGCTTCTTACTGAACAGAGTGATGTTTTCCAGAGCAATGGAGGAAATATTTACCATAAAAAGGAAAATAGAATTTGAGCCCTCTGTCTGCAGTATTAATTTTCCTTATTTAAATTGATTTTCTAGATCAATTTAAATCAGTTTTCTAAATTAATTACTCATTTTATCCCAACAAATAATGAGATTGAGCATGGTCATAAATAATACATCCTAATCCTGAAAAAAATTTATTTAAAATATAGCCACATAAAATGCAAAAAAGCATGACTAATATTTTCCTTTAAGCTTTTAGTTTATCAATTGTGTGAACCTACCCTTAACTTTATATCACTCTACAGGGTTTAATTTCAAACTTTGATGATCAGAACTCCACAGTGTCAGACATTATAAGGTCTAGGCTACTCTGAAATATTAAGACTTCAGATTAAATTGAAGTTCCTTTTTTCCTTTTTGATTTTGTTGGATTTGATATATTAAAGTATATGAGTTTATAGAAAGCATTGAGTTCATTCATTCTTTTAATGTTTATAAAGAGTGCAAAAATGGTTTCATTCCTTTGCTGAAAAATAAATAACCTGTAAATTACGATGATGTGATAGTAATTTAAGATTAGCACATTAATTTTAATATAATTAGAACATCAGAAATCATGTAAACCATAACCTATTGTTTTTTTATACAAATTCTGTTCTGTTGATTATAGCTTAGGGAAAAGTGAAGAAAACATGATGTTATAGGAAAAGGAACTCACTTTTTAAATGTATTTTTTATTAAAAAAATGTTTTTGGACCACACTGCACAGCTTATGGGATCTTATTTCTCTGACCAAGGACTGAACCTGGGCTATGGCAGTGAAAGCCTGGAATCCTAATGCCTAGGCCACTAGGGAACGCCTGTGAATTCACTTCTTAATGAAAACTTTTCCTGTAAGAAAATGCACTCATAGTAATAGTTCATAATAAGCATTCATTGAATACTTTTTATCCACAGGCACTGTTCTGAGAGATTTGAGTGAATTAACTTGTTTCATCCTCGCAACACCGTGCATGGAAAGCTCTACTACTCTGTCCATCTCGTGGACAAGAATACTTAGCAGTGGACACACTGAGTATCTCAGCCACCGTTCCCTGGCCAGCGAGTGGCGGAGGAGTCAGGCTGCCTGGGAACAGATGATGCTGAGGTGGAAACTTGCGCACAGGACGTTTCCTGGGGAGAGCTCCTGGGACCAGCATCTGGAAGGGAGGGAGGGAAGCAGCTGAGCCGAGGCGGATGGTGGTGCAGCTGCAGTGTTGACCTCAGCCTCCTCTTGGGAGCTTTGGGCTGCAGGAGTCGTCCAGATTTCTCCTTAGCTGAGGCTTGATTTGTTTGATTAATAGGTGTATCGGTGTGCTTCTTCTTGGGTGTATCCTGTATGGGACCTCTGGACTTCCTGAACTTGGTGACTATGTCCTTTCCCGTGTTAGGGAAGCTCTTGGCTAGAATCTCCTCAAGTATTTTCTCAGACCCTTTCTTTTGGTCCTCTTCTTCTGGTACTGCCATAACATGAATGTTGGTGTGCTTAATATTGTCCCAGAGGTCTCTGAGACTGTCCTCATTTAAAAAAAAATTCTTTTTTCTGCTCTGCTTCAGTTATTTCAGCATTCTATCTTCCAGTTCAAGATACCCTTAGTCCAAGGTAAGGAGCAGCGGCTGTGCTTTGCTGGAGCAGCCGTGAAGAGATACCCCATGTCCAAGGTAAGAGAAACGCAAATAAGACAGTAATTGTTGCAACAGGGCATCAGAGGGCAGACACACTGAAACCATAATCACAGACAACGAGTCAATCTGGTCACACTAGGATGACAATCTTGTCTAACTCAATGAAGCCACCCAGGATGGGCGGGTCATGTTGGAGAGGTCTGACAGAATGTGGTCCACTGGAGAAGGGAATGGCAAACCACTTCAGTATTCTTGCCTTGGGAACCCCATGAACAATATGAAAAGGCAAAATGATAGGATACTGAAAGAGGAACTCCCTAGGTCATTAGGTGCCCAATATGCTACTGGAGATCAGTGGAAAAATAACTCCAGAAAGAATGAAGGGATGGAGCCAAAGCAAAAACAATACCCAGCTGTGGATGTGACTGGTGATAGAAGCAAGGTCCGATGCTGTAAAGAGCAATACTCCATAGGAACCTGAAATGTCAGGTCCATGAATCAAGGCAAATTGGAAGTGGTCAAACGAGATGGCAAGGGTGAACGTCGACATTCTAGGAATCAATGAACTAAAATGGACTGGAATGGGTGAATTTAACTGAGATGACCATCATATCTACTACTGCAGGCAGGAATCCCTTAGAAGAAATGGAGTAGCCATCATGGTCAACCAAAGAGTCCCAAATGCAGTACTTGGATGCAATCTCAAAACTGACAGAATGATCTCTGTTCGTCTCCAAGGAAAACATTCAATATCACAGTAATCCAAATCTATGCCCTAACCAGTAACGCTGAAGAAGCTGAAGTTGAATGGTTCTATGAAGACCTACAAGACCTTTTAGAACTAACATCAAAAAAGATATCCTTTTCATTACAGGGGACTGGAATGAAAAGGTAGGAAGTCAAGAAACACCTGGAGTAACAGGTGAATTTGGCCTTGGAATGCGGAATGAAGCAGGGCAAAGACTAATAGAGTTTTGCCAAGAAGATGCACTGGTCATAGCAAACACCCTCTTCCAACAACACGAGAGAAGACTCTACACATGGACATTACCAGATGGTCAACACCAAAATCAGACTGATTATATTCTTTGCAGCCAAAGATGGAGAACCTCTACACAGTCAACAAAAACAAGACCAGGAGCTGACTGTGGCTCAGATCATGAACTGCTTATTGCCAAACTCAGACTTAAATTGAAGAAAGTAGGAAAAACCACTAGACAATTCAGGTATGACCTAGTGAGAAATAGATTTAAGGGCCTAGATCTGATAGATAGAGTGCCGATTAACTATGGACTGAGGTTCATGACATTGTACAGGAGACAGGGATCAAGACCATTCCCATGGAAAAGAAATGTAAAAAAGCAAAATGGCTGTCTGGGGAGGCCGTACAAATAGCTGTGAAAAGAAGAGAAGCGAAAAGCAAAGAAGAAAAGGAAAGATATAAGCATCTGAATGCAGAGTTCCAAAGAATAGCAAGAAGAGATAAGAAAGCCTTCTTCAGCGGTCAATGCAAAGAAATAGAGGAAAACAGCAGAATGGGAAAGTCTAGAGATCTCTTCAAGAAAATTAGAGATACCAAGGGAACATTTCATGCAAAGATGGGCTCGATAAAGGACAGAAATGGTCTGGACCTAACAGAAGCAGAAGATATTAAGAAGAGGTGGCAAGAATACACAGAAGAACTGTCCAAAAAAGATCTTCATGACCAAGATAATCACGATGGTGTGATCACTCACCTAGAGCCAGACATTCTGGAATGTGAAGTCAAGTGGGCTTTAGAAAGCATCACGACGAACAAAGCTAGTGGAGGTGATGGAATTCCAGTTGAGCTGTTTCAAATCCTCAAAGATGATGCTGTGAATGTGCTGCAGTCAATATGCCAGCAAATTTGGAAAACTCAGCAGTGGCCACAGGACTGGAAAAGGTCAGTTTTCATTCCAATCCCAAACAAAGGCGATGCCAGAGAATGCTCAAACTACCACACAATTGCACTCATCTCACACGCTAGTAAAGTAATGCTTAAAATTCTCCAAGCCAGGCTTCAGCAATACGTGAACTGTGAACTTCCAGATGTTCAAGCTGGTTTTTGTGAAGACAGAGGAACCAGAGATCAAATTGCCAACATCCGCTGAATCATGGAAAAAGAAAGAGAGTTCCAGAAAAACATCTATTTCTGCTTTATTGACTATGCCAAAGCCTTTGACTGTGTGGATCACAATCAACTGTGGAAAATTCTGGAAGAAATGGGAATACCAGATCACCTGACCTGCCTCTTGAGAAACCTGTATGCAGATCAGGAAGCAACAATTAGAACTAGACATGGACCAATAGACTAGTTCTAAATAGGAAAAGGAGTACGTTAAGGCTGTATATTGTCACCCTGCTTATTTAACTTCTGTGCAAGTACATCATGAGAAACGCTGGACTGGAAGAAACACAAGCTGGAATCAAGATTGCCGGGAGAAATATCAATCACCTCAGATATGCAGATGACACCACCCTTATGACAGTAAGTGAAGAGGAGCTAAAAAGCCTCTTGTTGAATGTGAAAGAGGAGAGTGAAAAAGTTGGCTTAAAGCTCAACATTCAGAAAATGAAGATCATGGCATCTGGTCCTATCGCTTCATGGGAAATAGATGAGGAAACAGTGGAAACAGTGTCAGACTTTATTTTCTGGGACTTCAAAATCACTGCAGATGGTGATTGCAGCCATGAAATTAAAAGACGCTTACTCCTTGGAAGACAAGTTATGACCAACCTAGATAGCATATTGAAAAACAGAGACATTACTTTCCAACAAAGGTCCATCTAGTCAAGGCTGTGGTTTTTCCAGTGGTCATGTATGGATGTGAGAGTTGGACTGTGAAGGAGGCTGAGCGCTGAAGATTTGATGCTTTTGAATTGTGGTGTTGGAGAAGACTCTTGAGAGTCCCTTGGAGTGCAAGGAGATCCAACCAGTCCATTCTGAAGGAGATCAGCCCTGGGTGTTCTTTGGAAGGAATGATGGTAAAGCTGAAGCTCCAGTACTTTGGCCACCTCATGTGAAGAGTTGACTCATTGGGAAAGACTCTGATGCTGGGAGGGATTGGGGGCAGGAGGAGAAGGGGACGACTGAGGATGAGATGGCTGGATGGCATCACTGAGTCGATGGACATGGTTTGAGTGAACTCTGGGAGTTGTGATGGACAGGAAGGCCTGGCATACTGTGATTCTTGGGGTCGCAAAGAGTTGTAGACGACTGAGCAACAGAACTGAACTAATCTTCCATTTCCCTTAGCTGCCTCTGAGGCAAGTTCATGGCCTTGGGAGAGGCAGTTCCCTTTGGCTAAGCGCAGTTCCTGGGTAGAGACTCCACAGGGTGTTCCCAGCAGCTGGAGGAATGGAGGCACACGTGTACGCTTATCAGTTAATGCCCATGTAACTTTAGTGTTACCTGCTTGGTTAGGATCATGGTAGACTGACATGGTGGCAACAGCCTCATTTGTCGTTTAGAGCATGACAGAGCTCATGTGATTTAGAAAAAAGTAATTAGTACCAAGATTGCTGTCATACTATTCTGTGATCACAAATGTTAGACTTGGAAGGGAAATCAGTATAGAGTGTTACAGTTGCTGTCAAGGGGATAAAGTATAGAAGAGAAAAGGGCCTTTAAAATCGTGGATTATTTACGTGTATGACACTGTTAACAACCGTCCAGAGAGCTGCTTTGTGGTTTCATGTCCTGAAGCTTCGCTGCCATGTTAATTAATAACTGTGTAGTCCAAACCACCTTCTTTGCCCAAAGCGGTGCTTTAAATAGCAAGTTGTTTTTGCTAAAGACTCATAGGACATAAGGCATACAGCATTTGTCATGGACTTTTTAATGGTATCACTGCTAAAATAAGAACATGATTACATTTTTCAGTCTAAAAGTTCTAGCAGTGTTCAGATCACCTAGGGAAATGTGTATCACCTTCAAACTCTGCGCTGCAACCATTTCTACTCTCTGCTTCTGCTTGTAGATTTTTCCTATACCTTTTATGACGATTTGGGATAGATTTGCATTACTAAGAATTACTCTTCCAGGGAAAAGTTCTATCTAAGACTCTAAAGCATTCTCTAAAGTTTAGAGAATGAAAAAGGCGTAGAACAAATGCTATGCACATGACCGTAACTAGGCTTCAGTTCTGGGGATGGCAAGATGTTTGCTCCCTGAGAGAGTCATCCTCGTAGGATTCTGCATATGGGTTTCTGAAGGGTCAGTGGAGCTTAAATTTGACCCAGGATTTATTAACTGAAAAGCAAATATCTGTGATTGAGGACAGCCAGTAAGATACTAAGATAAATATTTTCTAATTCAGTTAGAAAAAATAACTCTTTTTACAGCTGACCTTGAAAATAAAGGAAAGCATAGTCTGATAGAAAATGGAAAAGCTTTCACACCACGTATCCTCATCTATGATGTGAAAAGGGCATTATCAGAAACACATTTTTAAAAATATAATTTATTTCAGTTCTATGCTGGAATAAATAAAACCCGTGCATCTCAACAGATGCAAAAAATGGGAAGTAATCTTTGGTGAGTAATTTAACACATTGTATAGATTGTGGAATCATTCTGGTGGAAAACTAGGCTGTCAGAGACACTGTGGAGTTGAGACGTTTTTAATGTGTAACCTTAACTAAATTGGTGTGTCCCTGAAGCCACATGGTAATGGTTATAAAATCCACCCAGCACATATATACACACAAACATTCATAAATGCAGTTTAGTTCTGGGTCAATAAATAGAAAACATTTATAGATGTCTTCTCTTTAACCACTGTGAAATGACTGGAAGAAAGTAAAATTTTTTCCTTCCAATTTTACTGAGATATAATTGACATATACTACTGGATAAGTTGAAGGTGACTAGCATAGTGATGGACTTACATACATCATGAAATGACTATCACAATAAGTTTAGAGAACATCCTTTATCTCATATAGATGCAAAATTAAAGAAATAGAAAAATTTTTCGTTTGTGATGAAAATTCTTAGGATTTACTCCCTTAACCACTTTCATGTATATCATATAGCAGTTTAATTGTTAATCATGTTGTACAGTATACCTCTAGGACTTATTTATCTTGTAATTGAAAGTTTGTACCTTTTGATGCCCTTAATCTAATCCATCCCTCTCATTACCCCCACCTCTGATAACCACAAATGTGATCTCTCCTTTTTTTTTAAGTGAATTTGTTTATTTTTGAAGCATAACTAACCTACAATACTGTCTAACTTTCTGGTACTTAATAACATAGTGATTTGATATTTCTTTACCTAGGTCACCTTGATGAATCATTTATCACAGAAAGTAAGTTTTGGTGTTAGATTTCTTCTGTTACACAGCTGCAGAAACCCAGTAATCCAGTAGATTCTTTTCTAGGTTACTTCTTTTGATTCTAGGTATAGTTGCCCAAATCCAAAATCCTTATATAATACCTTCTATACTAGAATGATCTTTAGTTAAATTTGACCAAATATTACAATGGGAAAATGCAGTGATAAAAATTGCCTTTTAGAATCTTTAGTGATGCTTTATTATTGTTTTTTGTGTGTGTGTGTGGAGGGGGAAATACTTTGAAAAACATACATTTTAATTTATATAGTTTATAACTTATCAGTTCAATTCAGTTGCTCAGTTGTGTCCAACTCTTTGTGACCCCATGGACTGCAGCACGCCAGGCCTACCTGTCCATCACCATCTCCCAGACTTTACTCAAACTTTTGCCCATTGACTTATAAGTGAAGTCACTCAGTCGTGTCTGACTCTTTGTGACCCCATGGGGTGTAGCCTACCAGGCTCCTCCCTCCATGGGATTCTCCAGGCAAGAGTACTGGAGTGGGTTGCCATTTCCTTCTGCAGGGGATCTTCCCGACCCAGGGATCGAACCTGGGTCTCCTGCATTCCAGGCAGACGCTTTAACCTCTGCGCCACCAGGGAAGCCCCTAAATCCAAATGGTGGTGAAATTTTTAGGACTTTTCCAATATGAGTTTTCTTGAGATAAGTAGCTTATGAGATGAAAGTGAAAGTCGCTCAGTCATGTCCGACACTTTGTGACCCCATGGACTGCAGTCCATGGAATTCTCTAAGCCAGTGTACTGGAGTGGGTAGCCTTTTCCTTCTCCAGGGGATCTTTCCAACCCAGGGATAGAACCCAGGTCTCCAACATTGCATGCAGATTCTTTACTAGCTGAGCACAAGGGAAGCCCTGCTTATGAGATAAGTGACTACATAAACAGTGGCATCAAAAACTTTGGGCCTTAACTAACATTGGTTGAAAATGTGTACAAGCCATTGGTGTCTAATCTTACATGAGACAAAATCAGAGTTAACTGACAGGTATTACTTAATATTAGCCAAAGAAGTTTTGTTAAGAAATTTCTTTCTTTCTCTTTCTTCTTCCAACCTCTTTCCTCTCTTCCTTTTCTTCCTTCTTTTAGTCTCTCTCAGTTGCTCATTCATTTTCATTTGCTCATTCATTAGCCACCCATTGTTTTCCAAGCCCTGTTCTAGGCACTGGATATACAAGATACGGGATACAGTAGTCAACAGTTTCAAGGGTTGTTTTCTTGTGGGAGAAGACAGAAGATGAAAATAATAAAAAAAATAGCAGACTAAATAATAAGTGGTGTAAAGAATGTAAAGCCTAGTGATGGACTGTAGAGTGACTAGAGACAACCTTTAGCTGGAGTAGAAAGGGAGGGCTTCTCAGGAGCTAAGACCTGAATGAGGAGGAGGCATTTTGCTACTACTACCTTGGGAACAGCACTGATGTTACTCTGAACTCATTATGGTAGGAGCTTATTACAGTCAGGGGACAACCAGTGTGGTTGGAGCTCCATGATTAAGGGGAAGAGTGGGAGGAGAGATAGGTGGAGGCCAGGTCACGTGGGGTGTTACAGACCATGGTAAGAAGTTTAGATTTATTTTGATTAAATGGAAGGGTATTGGAGAATTATAAGCAGGCACATGATTTGAAGCCTTCTGAGAATGTATTTAAAAGATGTTGGTGAGATTGTCATTCTCTAGATGACAGAATGTCGTTATTCAGTGTATAGTAAAGAAACCCCTTTCAGGTGTCACCACTGGCTAAACAGTTAAAAACGTTTTTAATTTTATCTCCAATTCATGTACCAATACAAAGTCTCCATTTGATTTAACTTGTAGGAAGTTCTGGGCTTCCCAGATGCTGCTAGTGGTAAAGATCCCGCCTGTCATAGAGGAGACATACGAGTCACAGGTTTCTCCCCTGGGTCAGGAAGATCCCCTGGAGAAGGGAGTGGTTACCCACTCTAGTATTCTTGCCTGGAGAATCCCATGGACAGAAGAGCCTGGCGGGCTATAGTCATAGAGTCGCAAAGAATCGGACACGACTGAAGCAATGTAGCACACACGTGGTTCATAGCTAATTTGCAACTTTCTTCTAGCAATCATATAATATTGTATAGTATACTTTTTCCCTTTCTTAAACTTTTATTTAAGTAGGTAATGTGTTAATAATGTCCGAAAATAAAAACAATATAGAAATTTATGTGTTAAAAAGGTTTTCTCCCATTCCTGCATCTGCTCAACTCACTGTTCATCTTTGGCCCCAGACTCAGCCTCCTGTGTTAGTTTCTAATGTCTCTTCATGTAGATACAAGCAAATTTAAATATGCATTCTTACTTCTCTTTCTCCCCTCCCTTCACCAAGACTTGTGTGTATGCGTGTGTATTCTTCTACATATTGCTTTCTTTACCTAAAGGTGAGTCTGGAGATTTTTTCCCTTCAGTACACAGAGCTTGCCCACTCCACTTTAGAGTAGGGAGGCTCTTCACTGAGTGAAAAGTGGTGGTGGTGGTGTTGCTAAGTCGTGTCTGATTCTTGCGACCCTTTGGACGGTAACTCACCAGGCTTCTCTGTCCTTCCATGGGATCTCCCAGACCAGCATATTGAAACGGGTTGCCACTTTCTTCTCCAGGGGGTCTTCCCAACCCAGGGATCGGCTCCAGGTCTCCTGCACTGCAGGCAGATTCTTTGCCAGCTGAGCCCCCAGGAGTGAAAAGTGCTGTGTGCTCTTTAAACCAGTCCTCACTGATGGATTCTTGGGTTCTTACCTTTTGGTTTTACAATGCTTCAGTGAATAAACTTTTTTGTATATCATTCTATATTTGTAAGATATAACTGTAAGATAAATTCTCCTGAGTGGAGAGGCTGGATTGAAGTATACTTTTCATACTATATAATTTTGGTGGTAAGACCATTATTACCACTATAAGTAAGTGGTAAATTATGGTCATTTTAATGGTTGGCTTTACTCTTTCCTTATCTTTTACCTACATTTTTTCTTGTCATTTAATATTGTCTATTATCTGTCTGAGCAATGCCTGACAGATAGTAGACAGTATTTGCTGTCTTAATGAATAGCTTTAAGTATAACAGTATTACTTCTAAGGCTAATGCAGTAATACCTGGTATGCAAAGAAGCAGTCAGTAAATTTAGTGAAAGAGTTAATGACTATAGGATTTTTAAAAAAAGAGAATCCATTGTATCAATAACAATAAGGAAATTATGCAATGGGCTAATCTTATTTTTTTTTTAACTTGATGCTGTTATATCATAAATTAAAATGATATTCCATCAGTACATGCCTTAGGGCAAATGTAATCCTATACTATATGGCAGATGAGACTTTTAAGGAAATATTCATGAGGAAATTGTCCAGTGAGTAAATCAGAAGGTCAATATAGAGAATTGGCCAGGCAAAGAATGAATCTGCATTAGGGAGCTGTAGATAACATCAGTGGTCTAAGAAAATTCTGGCAAGCTTTTAAAATAAAATGCTTAAACTTTGTAACAATATATGATTATACCTTATGCATTCAATAATCTTGCTAAACATTCTAGTCTTGATTGTTTTATGATTTATATCCTCATGAACCAAAGAAACATTCTAAAACATTTAAAATGTGGTATTACTGCTCATGAAATATGAATGTGCAATAAAAATCTCTTGTCACTGGGTAAGAATGTCAGGCTGGAGTGCTGCTCACAGTTACTAATCCTTGTATATGAAACAACTAATCAGAGAAGACTGTGGATACCGAGTAGGAGAGCACTCAGATGAGGTTCTGCTCTCAGAGTAAAGATGATCAGGCATTAAAACACCCTTTACCTTGTCAGACTTATTTTAATGTGTACCTGCCAGATATTACACATCACAGTGACAAAATGGGCATGTGTCTTTAACATTTTTTTCATGCTTACTCAGTAATCTGGCTGAACATATGACAGAATGATTTCATCAGACCTCAGGGACTGTGATATTGAATATCACTCTATAGGCATTCATAAGACATATAAAGATATACTGTATTCTAAACAAGTTTATGAAAATCCACTTGTTTCACAAAAAGATTTTTTGCTTTATAAATGATGTTTTCAACATTTCCTTTTTCATCATGCATTTGAATTAGAATTCAACCTATAAATATGTATTTTCACTAAATACTGTTTCAGAAACATGTAAATATTCTAAGTACTGTTCTGGAAATAATTACAAGAAGAGTAATTAATAATCTTTTGACATTTCTGAAAACTTACAAGTGTTTGAAAGTTGGCTTATACTTCTCTTGAATATTTTCATTGTTTTAGAGATTTTAAGAGCTAAGCTATCATGTTCAAATATCTACATTGGCTACAGAATATATATATTTACAATTAAAATAATATGAAATATAGTTTTAATAAAAGTAAAGTATTTAGATATGCCTTATTGAGATATGCCTTATAGGAACTATCTCATAGTATCTTTTCATGCCTGGCAATACTTCATTACTTGTACAACACTCAAATTAAATATATGAGTTTATCATATAAACTCTACCCACAGTTATCAGGCAACTCAGCAACCAGCACACATATGGTATCTGAAACCAATGCTGTTTTTTTATTCTTTGCTAATATAACTCTGGGAGTTGGTGATGGACAGGGAGGCCTGGCGTGCTGTAAATCATGGGGTCGCAAAGCGTCGGACACGACTGAGCGACTGAACTGAACTGAACTGAATATACTTCATAAAGATATGAATAGATTTTACATCCATGAACAAGTTTCAGTCTTCTCTTGTTAAAAGACAGATAGTACCAGATTAGTTAGAATGATTTCTGGATGTAACTGGAACTTCCTCTTGCTATGGATTTTTTTTCATATTTTTTTAAAGCAACAATCCCATGTAATCTTCATAGATGTTACACTAAGCACTTAGAAACCTTTTCTTTCTGTATCAGACCCTGACCTGTGACCTTGGAGAGAGATCATGAGGCTCTCAACAAAGTCAAGGACATTGTTGGCCAAGTATTGCTTACATGCTAGCAGAGGAAGCTGTAGTAAAAAAGAAATTAATTATAGTAAAATCTAGCTACATTTTATATTGCCTTTTGTATAAAAGCATAAATATTTATATTCTTCCAGTTAAAAAGGTAAAATCTTGGATCGGTTGCTTAAACTCTAGCAGCAGTTCTTTTATTTGATTGATAAACATTTTGAGTATAAACAGTTTGGTTTCTTAAGTTGGCAAGGACTAGTTCGGTTTTTAGAACTATGACACTAGCCTAAGTAACTCGCTTCACTCTGGTGAAACACTGAGCTTCAGACTAGGTCAGCCTTCGCGCAGGTCCTGCTGGCTGTGCCACGGATGCAAGGTCCTGACTGCTCTTTACCTGTATTATTTCTCAGGCCTGTGTTTGCAGCAAGGGACCTTGAGTGACGAGGCAGTGTCTCCATTCAGGACATGCTGCTGGCCCTAAAATGATGGGTCGCTCAAGCTGCTGGAAAGTGACCTACTGCAGGCTTCACCTGGCCCTCTGCCTGACCCTTAGTGATTGGGTTTAGTGAATGTGCTGACTTTAGCAATGTCGATTTCACTGTGAGTAAGGGAGCCTGTCGCGTTTGATTCTGGAGTCCTGTGTCTTCTTGCTTCTGTGGTTTCTTCCTGGACTCTCTAGGCTGAGGGACCATAACAGTTGCCTTGTTTCTCTCTACTTAGGGGTCAGTTCTGTCCTGCCTGACAAGAGTTGTGTCCTATGTTTTGTCCAGTCTTCTACTTGTCTATGACAAAATCTTAAGTCTACTCCGAGTTATACCATCACGTCTGGAAGTTGAAATCTAGGATTTTTTTTGTTTGTTTGTTTAGATTTATCTGTTAAAACTCATCATCTTGGAAAAAAAATTCATCATCTACTTTTTGTTCTCCATGAACAAAACAAACATACAACTTTATTCATAGCAGCACTATACGCAATAGCCAAGACATGGAAATAACTAAATATCCATCAAAAGATGAATGGATAAAGAAGATGTGGTACATATATACAATGGAATATTACTCATCCATTAAAAAAGAACAAAATAATGCCATTTGCAGCAACATGGATGCAACCAGAGATGATCATACTGAGTGAAGTAAGTCAGAAAGAGAAAGACACATATCATATACCATCATACCAAATACCATTTATATTTAGATGGATAAACAGCAAGGTCCTACATTATAGCACACTATATTCTATATCCTATGATAAACCATAATAGAATATTTAAAAAAGGATGTATGGCAGAAGTTGACACAACATTGTAAGCCAACTATACTTCAGTAATACAAGAATGGAAAAAAAAACCACCAAAAACAAACAATATACAGCTTTAAAGACTCTGTCTGGCAACTGAACTCCAGTATCTGAAGCTTTGTGATTCTTTTGTATTTCTGTCTTATCTTTGATTACCTTTGACCAGGTAATTTTCCCACAATATGAGGATATTGTATTTGCATCACTGTATGTAAAAAAATCATTTGAGGCTAGGATGAGGAGGCAGCCAGGTCCTAAGATGGTCCCCAATGACCCCATCCAAAGCACAGTATTCTTTGTTGATTGTGGTTAGACTTTGTGACTTCACTATGACTAACAGAAAATGGCAGAAGTAATGATATGTGAAAGATATAAGCATCTGAATGCAGAGTTCCAAAGAATAGCAAGAAGAGATAAGAAAGCCTTCTTCAGCAATCAATGCAAAGAAATAGAGGAAAAGAACAGAAGGGGAAAGACTAGAGATCTCTTCAAGAAAATTAGAGATACCAAGGGAACATTTCATGCAAAGATGGGCTCAATAAAGGACAGAAATGGTCTGGACCTAACAGAAGCAGAAGATATTAAGAAGAGGTGGCAAGAATACACGGAAGAACTGTACAAAAAAGATCTTCGTGACCCAGATAATCATGATGATGTGATGACTAATCTAGAGCCAGACATCTTGGAATGTGAAGTCAAGTGGGCCTTAGAAAGCATCATACACACACAGAGGGGATTTTTCAGTAGAAGCTAAGTAAGCTTTATCTGAACTAAGCCAAGATTGTAGGGAAAAAAAAAAATTACTTTGGAGGGAAGGCAAAGATAAAGAATGGGAAAAGTGGGCAGTGACTGATGGTCAAATAGCATTGCTTGCTTCCATTTCATTAACTCTAAACTGTATTGAATACCATCTAAAGTGCAGTTAACTCCTCTCCTGTTGTGTCTTCCAGGTGACTGCTCTGCTCCCAAAAGTCTTTACCCATGACATGTCATTTCATACTTTGACATACAGTAGAATTTGATTTTCAATCAACTTAACACATTAGACCTGTCTTAAAATTGCTGACAAGCCTGATTTTGTTTCATGGGTTGCCAAGTGCCTACTTCTTTGCTTACTGCTGTTCACTGTTTTCTTAAATTTATTTAATATAGAAATATGTTTTTCTGACTCCTTTATTCCTTTATCAGTCCAAATTTGTCTCTAAAGTCCTGCAATGACACATTTGTCCTGTGGCAATAGTCCTCTTCGTGCACATTGCTTTTTCACATCAGAACTTTCAACCTGCATTTAAAACATCCAGAACCTTCTGTTCACAGCATTCATTTTTGCATTGTTCATTTGTGTCTTCACAAATAGATTTCAATTTTTGAAACACCATAAGCTGTAACTTATTGTATGTGTGGTCTCTTTCTAACTCAAAAACTTGTGTGGATATTAACAGTAGGGGAGGAAAAATAATTTTACCTGTACTTTTTTGAGATTTTAGCTGTAAAAACAGATTAACAAGAGGGAAACAAACAGAATTTTATTAACATGTGTATCTCATGTATACTTGTGAGATTCACAGGGGGAAAATGAATGACTCAAAAAGACGACTTAGAATTCAGACTTAAATGAGATATAGAAAAATAGCGCAGATAAACCTATTTGCAAAACAGAAAATGAGATGCAGATGTAGANGTGACTGCAGCCATGAAATTAAAAGGCGCTTACTCCTTGGAAGAAAAGTTATGACCAACCTAGATAGTATATTCAAAAGCAGAGACATTACTTTGCCAACTAAGGTCCGTCTAGTCAAGGCTATGGTTTTTCCTGTGGTCATGTATGGATGTGAGAGTTGGACTGTGAAGAAGGCTGAGCGCAGAAGAATTGATGCTTTTGAACTGTGGTGTTGGAGAAGACTCTTGAGAGTCCCTTGGACTGTAAGGAGATCCAACCAGTCCATTCTGAAGGAGATCAACCCTGGGATTTCTTTGGAAGGAATGATGCTAAAACTGAAGCTCCAGTACTTCGGCCACCTTATGCGAAGAGTTGACTCACTCGAAAAGATTCTGATGCTGGGAGGGATTGGGGGTGGGAGGAGAAGGGGACGACTGAGGATGAGATGGCTGGATGGCATCACAGACTCAATGGACCTGCTGCTGCTGCTGCTGCTAAGTCACGTCAGTCGTGTCCGACTCTGTGTGACCCCATAGACAGCAGCCTACCAGGCTCCAGTCCCTGGGATTCTCCAGGCAAGCATACCGGAGTGGGTTGCCATTTCCTTCTCCAGTGCAGGAAAGTGAAAAGTGAAAGTGAATTCGCTCAGTCGTGTCCGACTCTTTGCGACCCCATGGACTGTAGCCCACCAGGCTCCTCCATCCATGGGATTTCACAGGCAAGAGTACTGGAGTGGGTTGCCATTGCCTTCTCCGTCAATGGACCTGAGTCTGAGTGAACTCCGGGAATTGGTGATGGACAGGGAGGCCTGGCGTGCTGCGATTCATGGGGTCGCAAAGAGTCGGACACGACTGAGTGACTGAACTGAACTGAACTGAAATGATATGTAACTTTGCAGATTAAGTTATGAGAGCATGTGAACTCCGTGTTGTTCTCCCTCCGCTGCTCTTGGCTCCTGGCTCTGAGAGAAGCCACTGTAAAGAGGCTCACAACGTGAGGAACTGAAGTCTCCTGGAAGCAGCCATGTGGTTGAACTTGGAAGTGGCCCCTCCAAATAGTCTAAGCTTAGGTGACTGCAGCACCATCCAACCTGGGAAAGAAGCCTCTTGGAATCCTGAGCTGGAACCACTGAGCTGAGCTACTTCTGGATCTCTGACCCACAGAAAGTGGCAGATGAGAGAAATACTTATTGTTTTCAGTGAGTAACCTTGGAATAATTTTTTATGCAGCAATCAATAACTCATAAAGATGATCTGCTTCTGTTTGCTTCTGCCAGTTGCCAAAGTGAAGGGTGTCCCCTCTAAGGGACAGCCCAAAGGGAGGGACCCAGGAGGGACCTCCCAGCCCTGGAGAGGCCCCGCCCCAGCCTCTGTGACCCACGCATCCAAGTCCCACTCAGCAGCCAGCTCTTGGCTCTCCCCTCTGGAATTACATGGTTCCCAGGGAAGAAGTTTCCCCAAATTTGGGGTATATTACCTGGACTACCTTCCCTGCCATCCTCTCAAATAAATCTTGACTATATTGTGAGTTCTTTGGTGCTTTCAATTGGTTATTTCTTTAAATATTTTATCCCTTTTTTCTAGTTGTCCTGTGAGGGGACTGGAAATGGAAGTCAAACTCCACTTTTATTTCTGTATCTGAGAAGTTGCATAGTATATCTTAAGTCACAAAGCATATTCAGCTATAGGTTTCAGTATGATGATAGCTTACTGAATTCCCTAAGAATTCAGTACTTTTCATCTAATACACGGAAGGGTACTTTTCTGGTGGCCAGTCTGATTTGGCTGCTTGTCAGTTTTATGTGATGGCCTTGCTATTTTCCAGCCCACATGGATGGGTGGTAAGGGGTTCAGTTCAGCTCAGTTCAGTTGCCCAGTCGTGTCCGACTCTTTGTGACCCCATGAATCGCAACACACCAGGCCTCCCTGTCCATCACCAACTCCAGGAGTTCACTCAGACTCACAGCCACTGAGTCCGAGATGCCATCCAGCCATCTCATCCTCTGCCGTCCCCTTCTCCTCCTGCCCCCAAACCCTCCCAGCATCAGAGTCTTTTCCAGTGAGTCAGCTCTTTGCATGAGGTGGCCAAAGTACTGGAGTTTCAGCTTTAGCATCATGCCTTCCAAAGAAATCCCAGGGTTGATCTCCTTCAGAATGGACTGGTTGGATCTCCTTGCAGTCCAAGGGACTCTCAAGAGTCTTCTCCAACACCATAGTTCAAAAGCATCAGTTTTTCAGTGCTCAGCCTTCTTCACAGTCCAACTCTCACATCCATACATGACTACTGGAAAAACCATAGCCTTGACTAGACAGATGTTAGTCAGCAAAGTAATGTCTCTGCTTTTGAATATGTTATCTAGGTTGGTCATAACTTTTCTTCCAAAGAGTAAGCATCTTTTAATTTCATGGCTGCAATCACCATCTGCAGGGATTTTGGAGCCCCAAAAATAAAGTCTGATACTGTTTCCACTGTTTCCCCATCTATTTCCCATTGAAATGTTGAGACTGGATGCCATGATCTTCGTTTTCTGAATGTTGAGCTTTAAGCCAACTTTTTCACTCTTCTCTTTCACTTTCATCAAGAGGCTTTTTAGTTCCTCTTCCCTTTCTGCCATAAGGGTGGCATCATCTGCATATCTGAGGTTATTGATATTTCTCCCGGCAGTCTTGATTCCAGCTTATGGTTCTTCCAGTCCAGCGTTTCTCATGATGTACTCTGCATAGAAGTTAAATAAGCAGGGTGACAATATACAGCCTTGACGTACTCCTTTTCCTATTTGGAACCAGTCTGTTGTTCCATTTCTGACACTGTTTCCACTGTTTCCCCATCTATTTCCCATGAAGTGATGGGACCAGATGCCATGATCTTCATTTTCTGAATGTTGAGCTTTAAGCCAACCTTTTCACTCTCTTCTTTCACTTTCATCAACAGGCTTTTTAGTTCCTCTTCACTCTCTGCCATAAGGGTGGTGTCATCTGCATATCTGAGGTTATTGATATTTCTCCCAGCAATCTTGATTCCAGCTTATGGTTCTTCCAGTCCAGCGTTTCTCATGATGTACTCTGCATAGAAGTTAAATAAGCAGGGTGACAATATACAGCCTTGACGTACTCCTTTTCCTATTTGGAACCAGTCTGTTGTTCCATGTCCAGTTCGAACTGTTGCTTCCTGACCTGCGTACAGATTTCTCAAGAGGCAGGTCAGGCGGATGTTGGCAATTTGATCTCTGGTTCCTCTGCCTTTTCTAAAACCAGCTTGAACATCAGGAAGTTCACGGTTCACATATTGCTGAAGCCTGGCTTGGAGAATTTTGAGCATTACTTTACTAGCGTGTGAGATGAGTGCAATTGTGTGGTAGTTTGAGCATTCTCTGGCATTGCCTTTCTTTGGGATTGGAATGAAAACTGACCTTTTCCAGTCCTGTGGCCATTGCTGAGTTTTCCAAATTTGCTGGCATACTGAGTGCAGCATTTTCACAGCATCATCTTTCAGGATTTGAAATGGCTCAACTAGAATGCCATCACCTCCACTAGCTTTATTCGTAGTGATGCTTTCTAAAGCCCGATTGCCTTCACATTCCAGGATGTCTGGCTCTAGGTGAATCATCACACTATCATGATTATCTGGGTCGTGAAGATCTTTTTTGTACAGTTCTTCCGTGTATTCTTGCCACCTCTTCTTAATATCTTCTGCTTCTGTTAGGTCCATACCATTTCTGTCCTTTATCGAGCCCATCTTTGCATGAAATGTTCCCTTAGTATCTCTAATTTTCTTGAAGAGATCTCTAGTCTTTCCTCTGTTGTTTTCCTCTATTTCTTTGCATTGATCGCTGAAGAAGGCATTCTTTTCTTTTCTTGCTATTCTTTGGAACTCTGCATTCAGATGCTTATATCTTTCCTTTTTTCCTTTGCTTTTCACTTCTCTTCTTTTCACAGCTATTTGTAAGGCCTCCCCAGATAGCCAGTTAACTGACGTTAAGTCACTTTTTGAGTTTTACTCTGGCAGCAAAGGGTTGTGTTTTGATGTCATCTGGGTAGTAGGGAGAGAAACAGCATACTCTCAGTTATCATATTCTGTTTGAATATTTGTTATTCTCTGCAAAGTTAACCTTGATGGCTTTTATTTTTATGTACAGTTTCTATTAAAGAAGTAAATAATCTTGTGTGGGTTAAGTACTAACTCCAAATCATATGGAGTACATATGTTCTTTGAAAAATGCTATGATAGGGGAATCAGTAGTTGGAATCTTAAGCTCTTATTTTGGGGGAAATTTTTTAAAAGTAGATCCATAAGTGTTGATTTGGAAAAAAAAAGCCCAAATGCATTCTTATTGGAAAAAAATAGCTGTATACTCAAGGCCTCTGGGTGTGTGTGTGCATGCACGTATGTGTGTGCGCATGCACGTATGTGTACTTATGTTTTTTCTTTCTTTTTGTGCACCATAATATTTTATTTTATTTTTTAATTGTTATTTTTACTTTATTTTACTTTACAATACTGTATTGGTTTTGCCATACATTGACATGAATCCGTCTCGGGTGTACATGAGTTCCCAATCCTGAACCCCCCTTAAAAGGATACAGAAAAATGAGGAAAAAGATTGAATATTTGGTATGGAATGAACTCTTTTTCCTTATTCATTTTTGAATTATTTGACTTTTTATCATTTCACATGTCATTTTCCCAATTAATTAACTAGTTAATTTAAATCTTGAGTGGACATATATTAGTAACACAATCATATGTTAGTTGTAAAGAATGGTATACAATGATTTTATTTTATCATCCATTTTATTATTTCTCTTTCCCACAGTCTCTAATAGATATTCAGTTTACACATTTAATTGTTTTAAGTTATGAATCGTATGAATGCCTGTCTCATATTTTTTCCTTTATCCAAATGTATACCCCTTTTTGGTTATATACGTTAGAGTTGTTAAATTTCTGTCACATTTAAGACTTGAACAGTTGTCATTAGTGTATACAAAATCCAGAATCAGAAATTTTGGAAAGGATTTAAATTCTGTCACGTAATAGTTGTAAAACCTTGTATAAGAAATTTAACCAAGGCTCCCTCTCGCCTTTTCCTCCACCCACCCCTACTCACAGAATCGGTATTAACAACTGTTCTCCAGACAGTTAGTTTTCTGTCTGAGAACGTGAATAACAGGAATTTCTTTCTCACCTACCTTACAGGTTTGGGATGAGGAACAAAAGATAGTGTTCACGAGAGCTTTTGCACGCTGTGCAACAATATGCAAACGTAAGGTGTGATTGGTTTGAGTCCGTTGTGCCGTTGTAAAGTGTCAAGGAGAGACCATGCATTAGACATCCAATTTTCTGTATTTTAAAGAAGGAAAAGATGTTGAAGGAATCAGTATCTATGAAGCCAAAAATCTAAGGAAAACAGTCAAGTATAACATTCGTAACTGAGAAAAGCAGCAGAAGGTACTTTATGTTAAGGGGATAAGCCTTCTGGATAATCAAGTATGTTGGCTGTGCTGAAAGGAAGGGAGTGGAGGCCTCTCGCTTTGGGAAGGATGAGGGGGTGGGGCGAGAGTGGCTCTGCCAGATGGCTCCTGTCCCTTTTATTCCTCTGGATTTTAAAAGCGTGACCTGCCTCTGGTGCTTTCGATTAGTTTAGCATCAAGTGAGGAGCAGTGAACATTGGTTCCTGACCTCAGGGAGAACTTTCTGGGAAGCTGTGGAAGTTAAACAAGTATAGGAAAATCTTCCTCTGGAAAACTTCCCCTCCTCACCTATCCCTTGGACAGTCCTCAAAAACTTCCAAGTTTTTGGCATGTTTCTGTAAGTGATAAATACAGTTACTTAGGTCTATCAGCTATGACCAGATGGTAACAATCTTAAGAGCACAAGGGAAAAGAGGCAATATTTTTAGCTCTTTTTACTATATACAGACTTAAACAAGAAGATTGATAGTATACTTTATTATCAAAATATTTTCTATTTAATTACCTACTATAATCTATTCTCAGAGAAGGCAATGGCACCCCACTCCAGTACTCTTGCCTGGGAAATTCCATGGATGGAGGAGCCTGGTAGGCTGCAGTCCATGCGGTCACTAGGAGTTGGGCACGACTGAGCGACTTCACTCTCACTTTTCACTCTCATGCATTGGAGAAGGAAATGGCAACCCACTCCAGTGTTCTTGCCTGGAGAATCCCAGGGACAGGGGAGCCTGGTGGACTGCTGTCTCTGGGGTCACACAGAGTCGGACACGACTGAGCGACTGAACTGAACTGAACTGATATATGTCACTATGATCTAACAGTCTTTTCTATTTTATGTATTCTTCCCTCTCTCTGTCTTTTCTTCTGTCTCTTGAATAATATACCCAGTAGGATAGAGAAATAAATGTTAGCTTTTAAAGGTGGGTAAATATGAAGGTCCTATTGAAATATACTAAATATTGATATACCTTGGGGTATAAAGTAGATTATTTGTTTTCATGATTCTAGAAATGTATTTTTTAAGACTATAGACTTAAGACTATATCTGCCAGCTTTATTTAACTAGGCCTTGGGCAGCTGTGTATTGGATATATAACACACTGATAATGATAGAAGAAAATTATATTTGATCAAAGAAAAGAATACAAGTGTCATTAATAGAAAACTCTAGATTCTTCGATGATAAGACCTAAAATTCTGTTTGCGTTTTGTCTTAGTCGGTTTGGGCTGCTATGACAAGCACCATAGGCTGGGTGACTTAAAGAACAGGACTGTATTTCTCATGGTTCTGGAGGTCAGAGGGCCAGCCTCAGGGTGCAGCATGGCCAGGCTCTGATGAGAGCCCTCTTTCTGGCGTGCAGACAGCTGCCTTCTTGCTGCGTCCTCGGAAGATGATGATGTCTCTTTCTCTTTTATAAGGACACTAATCCTTTTTGAAGGGCCCTACTCTCACGACTGATCGGACTAAGCACCTCCCCAGTGCCCCACATCCACACACCACCGCACTAGGGCTTCACACATGACTTCTGGGGGGATGCAGACATTCAGACAGTGGCGCGCTTTAGCAAGGCTGTTCCTCAGTGCGGGCCTGGGACTTGGATCGGAAAGCCTCTGGCATGAGCCCCTTCAAAGTTTAACAGGACTGGTGATGTTTATCAGAACCTCATGCTTCATATGTTATTCCTATGCTCACTGAATTACTTTTCCTTTTTCCCTTTTAACTAATTTTAGTTTTTCTTGGTCTGGAAGCCTGATTTAGGAAACACTGACATACAGTAACTCAATTATAACTTTTAGTTGAAAGCTAGGGGTAAAAATAGGGTTTCTATATGTGATGGGGATATTTCAGACTGATAATTTATTACTATTATCATTTTAATCAAATAATTTATGTCAGCAACTTTTTTTTTCTTTTGTATTCCTTTCATGTTAGCATGACATTGTAGCTGGCAATAAAACAATACCTAACATTTGTTCCATTCTTACTATGTACTAGGTAATGCTGTGCTTTTAATCAGAATATCTGATTTAATCTTCACAGCAACCCCAAGAGGTAGATCGCATAATTAAGCCAGATCAGCCCTGGGATTTCTTTGGAAGGAATGATGCTAAAGTTGAAGCTCCAGTACTTTGGCCACCTCATGCGAAGAGTTGACTCATTGGAAAAGACTTTGATACTGGGAGGGATTGGGGGCAGGAGGAGAAGAGGATGACAGAGGATGAGATGGCTGGATGGCATCACTGACTCGATGGACGTGAGTCTGAGTGAACTCAGGGAGCTGGTGATGGACAGGGAGGCCTGGCGTGCTGTAGTTCATGGGGTCGCAAAGAGTCAGACACGACTGAGCGACTGGACTGAACTGATAGAGGTGGAAATTGGAGAAGGAAATGGCAACCCACTCCAGTGTTCTTGCCTGGAGAATCCCATGGATGGGGGAGCCGCTGCCGTCTATGGGGTCGCACAGAGTCGGACACAACTGAAGCAACTTAGCAGCAGCAGCAGCAGCATAGAGGTGGAAACTGGGGCTTATAGCAGTAAAATAATGTTCCTGAGGTCAAACAAGTCATAGATGGTAGAGTCAGAATATCTGTGTTGGGGATATTACAGAGGTTTACGAATCTCACTTAGGAAGGAGTTCCACGTCACATGATGAAATTTTATATCGGCATTGAATAAATCATTTGATAAGATGTTTACCTAGGAATGGGTTATTGGGAATCATCAAAATAACAGTGTTGAGATAAGCCCAGTAAGCATCTCTAATTAAACCATGGAAGACTTTTGTAAATTAAATCAGTATAATTAATACCAGAATAGATGTGGTAACTGAAGCTCAGATTTGCAGGTAAATCTTTGTGTGTGTCCTTAGAAACATACCAGTGGTCCAACAGTTCAGTTCAGTTCAGTTGCTCAGTCATGTCCAACTCTTGGTGACCCCATGAATTGCAGCATGCCAGGCCTCCCTGTCCATCACCAACTCCCGGAGTTTACCCAAACTCATGTCCATTGAGTCAGTGATGCCATCCAGCATCTCATCCTCTGTCATCCCCTTCTCCTCCTGCCCCCAATCCCTCCCAGCATCAGGGTCTTTTCCAATGAGTCAGCTCTCTGCATCAGGTGGCCAAAGTATTGGAGTTTCAGCTTCAGTATCAGTCCTTCCAGTGAACACCCAGGACTGATCTCCTTTAGCATGGACTGGTTGGAAGTGATATTGCCCACATTTTCATAACAGTATCACTTAATATGAAAAGACAAGCTCCAATTACCATTCAAAAGATGTAAAATTGCTGGTATAGAAGGCTATATTAAGTACCAGGTTAGTATTTGTTGAGCTAATTGGGTTCATTTGTACTTTAACATCTGGTTTGTGTTTTGTAAATTGGAAATAGTTGACACGGTGTGTGTGTGTGTGTGTGTGGGTGTTAGTTACTATGACCATTGCTAGAGATATCACTGGAGGCTAAGAAAGACCTTGGGTTCCACCCTTCTTTGGCCCTCCAGTGTCTCGGCATGCCCCTTTATGTAGCTCTAGAGAGAAGCCAGTTGGTAAAGGAACCCGTGAGTTGTAGTTCATGGGAGTCAATCTGTGGGACACAGTGGAGCAGGGCCAGGGCGAGCTCACACACGTGCTGTGCACACATGGCATTTGTAGGGGCAACCTTTGTCTCTCTCCCTTTTTTGATGGGACAAGAGAATGAACTCTTGATCGAGGGAATTTTTTATGGTCTTTAAAGTCTCATTTGTTTGCTTCTCTATGAAAGATGAAATTCTTCTTTAAAATGGTGAGATCTTTGAAGGCAGGAGTCTTATCGCCTGGGATCTGCTTCAGTTCTAACCTTCCCTTCCAGGATTTCTAAAAAAAGGTTTCCCTAACAGACTCTGCTGAGGGGATTCCATTTTGTGATGAGAAAGTGCTTCAGAAGAAGCATCACCCTGACAAACCTGACTGTGAAGTGGCATCGTGTCAGTGGGCGCTGCTGCACTGAGGTAGCTTTTTTCACACATGGTAAATAGGAGTTCATCATGGTTCTTTAAAACTTTAGCCTCCTTTGTTAACTGCAGAGATGTTTTCTTGTTAGAAATCTCTTACGTTATACATATATATATATAATTTTTTTTGCAATTTTGGAAATAGTTTACTTAATATTTTTTGTTGTTGAGTTTCTGTTTGACTTTTTTTTTTGGGTGGGGGTGAAGATTTAGTAATTCAAAGTACTATAATAATGGTTTTTAAATTCTTTTGTAATTTGCTTTGCACACACCTACGGAGTGTTGTGTATGCATCTGAGAAACTGCCACCTTGGTGGACTCTATTGCACTAATAACACGTTCAATGCAGGAAACCTTAGAATCAGTGAGCATTGTAATTTATCAACTTTTTTGAAAAGAGGAGCAAGTTTGTTTTATTTTCTTTAGACTTTTCTATATATGGGCTTCCTAAGTGGCTCCGTGGTAAAGAACCTGCCTACCAATAGGAGATGAGGGTTTGATCCTTGAATTGGGAAGATCCCCTGAAGCAGGAAGTGGCAACTCACTCCAGTATTCTTGCCAGGAAAATCCCATGGACAGAGGAACCTGGTGGGTTACAGTCCAGAGGGTTGCAAAAAGTCAGACATGACTGACTGAGCACGCATGCACGTGTGTGTGCGTGTGTGTGTGTGTATAGACACATATACACACATATTCATATACTATATGAGGATATTGTGATTGTAATATGGAAGATCATTCAACAACTATCTAAATATAAATTTCTAATTTTATTAGGATGGTATATACAAGAGTTGGCGTTTTATCTCAAAATTGAACTCACCAACTTCTAGAACTTCATGAGCCGTGACCTGCACAGGTCACCTTTTGAACTTCAAAACAAACTGCATTTCATAATGAGCAACACTGTGACATGCTTATATTTTAAATAGTACAAACTGGCTCTTCACAGTGGGATTAAGACTTAGAGGAGGAGAAGCACCCCAGCAGCTGATTTTTAGTTTGTCTTCTGGAAGCTTGCAGCTTCTACATGCTAAGTTTATGAACCATTAACTTGATTCTATAATCAAAATGCCCTTTCTTGGAAAGACGGGTCTGATTTTCTATTTAAATAGTTAGCAAATTTTGTTTAAAATTTTAGCAAATTACTATTTCTGTTTGGGTCAGAGAAGTTTGTTGTAAGTTGAAATATGTAATTTTCAAATGGTTAGTGTTAACTAACTGTCTACAGTTACCCACACCTTCTGTGTTGTGTATATTTTTCTTTTAACTCTTTTGAATTAGCAGGAGGATAAATAAAACTATAGTTTTCGTTAAAGAATTCATCTGAACAAACATTTGTTTGCACATCTGACTGCAGATTTATGTGGGGTAAAAACACTTACCAAAAGAGTTAAATATGACAGTACAGGGCAAGCAGATGCAATTGCAATCATTATAACAATGATGTTATGTTTCTGCATGTGGTATCGATGGACTGCCTTTCCAGATGAGTAGCTCTCAAGGTGTGGCCCCCGGACCTGCAGCATCAGGATCGCTGAACTTGTTAGAATTGTAAATTCTTGGTCCCATCCCAGACCTACCGAAGCAGAAACCTTCAGTAGGAGGTGGGGGGCGGGGCAGGGGCTGCGTTTAACAAGCTCACCAGGCAGTTCTGTGGACCTTAGAATAATTACCGTAAGTTGTCACTTTCCACTTCCAGTCACTCTAAGCCAGGTGTAGGTGATGGCACAAATACTCTAATGTCATCAATACCGCTGATGCTGATTTCATTTGAAAAGGTCCTTGTGGAGAAAAGTTTGCATGACTGTGTTTGGGATAAGGCAGATCTGGTTCTAAAGGCAGGGATATGTACACTATTGTTAACTCTCATTTCTAGGGCACCTAGGCCATAGAGAAGGGAGGTGGAGGAAGCAGGCGCAGGGCAGGACTTCTTGGCTTAAGTGGGCTTGCTTTCACGTGTGCTGTATGAGCAGGATAAATGAAGGTCATCGACATGCAGACGATTTGCATGTTGGAAAGCTGTATAAATGGGACTTGTGTAAGAGCCAGCGTCTCAGGGCTGTAGGTGAACGTCAAGTCCATGTCCTCCTGGAGTTCTTTCTGGGCACTGCAATTATGTGTAAGTTGGTATATGT
The DNA here is from genome assembly GCA_006408695.1 of Aepyceros melampus. Classification (NCBI taxonomy): domain Eukaryota; kingdom Metazoa; phylum Chordata; class Mammalia; order Artiodactyla; family Bovidae; genus Aepyceros; species Aepyceros melampus. The sequence goes on along the minus strand of SJXQ01008084.1, from coordinate 264,770 downwards.
TTTAAATGAAGCTGTAAATGGGTTCTTACAAGCAAGCTGAGGCTAATTAGTAGAAAAATTTACAATTCATAGTAGGGCTATGTAGCAATGACAGTTTACCTGCTTATAGCTCAGTTAGATGGTAGTTTCAAACACAAGCAATCAGTAAGTAAGAAAGCAGGCCTCTGAGAACCCAAAATCGATGTCAACAGGCCCATTTGCGAATCATCATGCTCTTTCCCTGCAGGTTTAACTCAAAGTTCGTTTTGCAGAAGCCTTATTTGACTCATATTTTTAAAGTTCTCTGCTGCTACTATTGCTGCTAAGTCGCTTCAGTCGTGCCCAACTCTGTGTGACCCCAGAGACGGCAGCCCACCAGGCTCCCCTGTCCCTGGGATTCTCCAGGCAAGAACACTGGGGTGGGTTGTCATTTCCTTCTCCAATGCATGAAAGTGAAAACTGAAAGTGAAGTCGCTCAGTCATGTGCAACTCTTAGCAACCCCTTGGACCACAGCCTACCAGGCTCCTCTGTCTATGGGATTTTCCAGGCAAGAGAACTGGAGTGGGGTGCCATTGCCTTCTCTGTTAAGTTCTCTAGTTCTTCTAAATCCATAGTCTTTTCATTACTTCATGCCTTTTATCAGGCATTTTCCTTTTGTAATGTCCTTACTTTCTCTCTCTCTCCCTCTTTTTTTTTTTTTTTTGCTTAAAATTGAATCTATGCTTAAACATTCAGCTCAAATCGCACTCCCGGGACCGCTTCATTCTCAGTTTCTCAGTCTGAGCTAGTTTCTCCCTCTCCTGTGCCTCTTGGCAGCTTGTCTAATCTGCATGAGGGTCTGGAGTCCGTTATTGAATTCCTCCTTGTCTGCACTCATCCTCTCCGTGAAACTGGATTCCTGAGACCTCGTCTCATGGAACTTGTGTCATTAGCGCCCACCAGACTATTGGTAATAAATACAAGGAGCTCCATAAATGCTTGCTCCATTAATGACTTTAATGTGGGAGTCGGCTTCTAATTCCCAGTCCTTAGAAACAGCAAATTAAAAGAGAGTTTCCTGGTGTAGACATGATAACAATGAGGAAAGACTCTTGATGACTTTTCAACAAAGGACAAAAGAAAGCATTTTTTTTTTAAAGAGCATAAAAGTACAGCAATCTGGAGAACAAAGACTAATTACTTTATAACCCAGAGAATTAATGTTCAATTTAAAGGAAAGACTAAAACGCATTCATGTATTTAAGATTTACAGAAGTGGTTGCCTAAAGATGTAAACTATCCAGATTTCAAATATGATTATAGGCAGTGACACTTATTATAGGGGTCTATCTACTATTATAGTTTTCATTAGATAGCTTTCTCTTCCAGTAGAAAATATTACACCTTACAGTTCAGCTATAGGAAATGTATTTTCTTAGGTTTTAGATACACTTGTATTTTTTTCTCATGTATATCACTTTTAGCCTTTTTAATCCTATGTGACTAAGAAACAAAAGATGACTACATTCTAGAATCAAACAAACTGCCATTCATGCTCCTGTGACATACGGTGATAAGAGGAACCTCAGATGGTGTGGTGTGATGCCGAGCTCTGCAGTAGACTTCCTGTTTGGGGTCAATCCCCTGGTCTGTCACACAGTAAATGTAAGTCACACCTAAGTCACTAAAATCCCATCAGCAGACTTTTCCTTATCTGCAGAGTGGAACCAGTACAAACCTACAGCCCAGGGTTGCTTTGACAATTAAGTGAAAGAGTGTCTGTGAAAAGCATCTAAAAAACAAGGATCACTTTCAGAGATGGTGGGAACTTATATGACACAATGTAAAAAAACAGGATCCAAGTCATTGCTGAAAGTCTAATTTTTCCATTCCCCTCTCTTCCTTCCTTTGATGTCTCCCATGAAAATTTAGAGAGTCAGATGATTCTTTGTTTATATAAAATGGTACAGATCCAGTGAATCTCAGGAGCTGGCCTGGACCTTTCTCCAGTAGGTGTGTTATTGAGATTAAATGGTTGCTAAATTAATAAATCTAAGGAGGAAATCAAATGTGATTAAATGAACATCAACAAGAGAAAGTAGGACTAGACTTGGTAAGTTTAACAGTGGCTGGGATCTTTAAGACTTATGAAGAGTGTTTCCTACACTGGGCTTCTAGTATGTTTAAAGACAAATGTTTATCTTATATCTGTCTTATCTGAAATTTTTGTCTTCACGCAATTCTTTAGCAGCTACCTCCCATTAACATTTTTGGAGACAAAGCCAGCAATAACACATTTTGACAAGCAATAGTTAGAAAGCCATAGTCAGCATAAAAGCTGAAGTCAGCTATATTTTACTTATCAGATCAATGAGGCTTTGCTTTAATCCCTTCAGCTGCAGGTCACAGGGTTACCTTGGCAGGACAAATTTAACTGGAGCTCAGATTATTTTCTTCCTGAAAAACAAGTGTATTATAAATGGTATCTCTTAGTGACATGAATGATCCTCACATTTATCAAAGAGAAAAATATTCAGAAGATAAGGGAACACCTGTATTTGGGGACTGGTTGAGGGAAAAAGCCTGAAGCCTGAAGCCTGAAACTGGTGTTTAGGAGAGTGAGGTTGACCTGAAAGGCACATTGATGTGAATGATGAGGGAAGAGCCTAGTTTCAGCCTCTAAGTAGCAGTGAGATGGGGAGGGAGGATTCAGAGAACTTTGAAAGATTAAAACTGAGTCGGAGGCTGTCAAGGGAAGCGTTACCTACTTGGCAGTTTTTTCAGGCTGTCCTATCTAAGATGATATAGAAACAAAATAAATAAACCTTTGTCCGATAATTAATATAACTCAAATTACAAATATACTAATTACCCAGTTCAAATGTAGAACTTGATTACTTTTAAGCCTTGATTTGTGGTTATTAAGTAGATTGCTGACTTATTTCTCTGATCAAAATCATTTCCTTTGGAAGACTTGAGTATATTATGGTGAATACACCAGTAACCTGGAAAGTGTGTGTGTGTATGTGTGTGTGTGTGTGTGTGTGTGTGTGTATATATCAGTGCTATTTGAACCTGAGAATGTATAAAATTATTGCTCTGTATGAAAACAACTATAATTTCTACTTAATATTTCATGTTCATAAATTACATTTGTTAAATCATTTAATGGTTTTAGTGTATGAAAGCTAATAGTATTTGTTATACAAGTTCTTTTGTAAATAAGCAGTTGCTTAGCATTCATGAAGTTTAATGTGCCTTATATCTAAAGTAACTATTCCCTTCTTATAAAAGAAGATAAAAGCCACAAAATAGTATTGGTGATGACTAAACTAGTTCAGGTGCTCTGGAAAGCAGAATCTATGATGAAATTGGACAGGCAGGAGATTCACTGGGAGACAAGCCCATATAGGATACAAGCAGGTGGGCAGAGACTCTGAGACAGATGACTGGGGGCTGTGAAGGGACAGAGGAAGGAGGCAGAATGGGATGGAAGGGGCTTAGACTGAATAAGCAGCTGAAGAGTCTTGGCCAGACCATCAGGAAGCCCCAGAGGGAACGCTGCCCTGCGAAGGGTTACCCTGCCGGGCAGGAATGGCCTTGCCCATCACCGGGAGCAGCTTGAGAAGGGTGAGGCCTGGGCCCGGGTGTGAGTTGGGTTTTGAAGGCTCTGGAGCTGGAGGCCATGAGGTAATCATACTCCTTATGGTGGGTTCTCTTTCCAGGGAGGTCTCAGAAGCCCAATCCAGTGACTGCCATAATCGTTCAGTGTTCTAAACAATTCCGCCAAACATCCATCTTCAGAACTGACTTTCTAAATATTTATTCATGTAAATATTACTGGTACTTTCAGATTGTTAAAAATGCACTGGAGCCAGGTGACATTCAGAATAACCAGGATGCAATAACACTTTCTCTGTAAACCTAGGGGCTAATCTTATTTTATTTGAAGATTTCAAATATGTAAAAATGTTAGATTGTTTAAGCTTCTGACCAGTTGGGCTACACATTTCTTCCTATGTTTTTCTGTTTAGGCTTCTTATTGTTGCCAATTTTTCTTGCAGGATGTCAGTGTTGTTCATATGGATTAGAAAGATTTTTTTTTTTTTTATGACCTGTAACCTTCTTTATTTGTTCTTTATTTCTCTTTAGTGTGTCTTTTGCTGTTTCACTTATGTTTGCTTTTTGTCTGGAGGTTTAAAGGATTTTTTTTTTTTTTTTTTGGTGTGTGGTTAGGTTTTTCTCTCTTTTCCTCTGTGACTTGGATCCTCCATCCCTGGATGAAAAAAACTGGTTAAGTACTTGGAATAAAATCAAGCTAGAGTCTCAAATTAAACCACATGCCCAAATTAATTCCAGCTGGAATAAGGAATTAAATATGAAAGGAACCATATAATTCTGTTTGCTGTAAACAGAAGTTTGTCTGCATCAGTGCCTGGTTTGTTGCTGCTGAAGGTAACCCTGCAGCTCATGGTGGGAAGACAATCTGAAGTGTGCAGGTCCTTCTTTGACTAGGTTCCAATGCCTGACCTGAGGGATCTGCTTGTCAGAAGAGCTCCTGTTGTACGGTTTTGGGTTGGTGCTGAAGGAAGTTGTTTCTGGAAATTTTGAAGCAGCCTCTAACCCTTGTTTTACTAGAAAAGGTGGACAAATTTTTGTGATTTCCGAAATACAGTCATCTTGAGGTTATCTTTCACTCCTCTCCCCTTTTTCATGTCCAGGAGGCCACACCGTCCCTGGGAGTGTTGCGTTACTAGGCAGTGCCCTGAAGTCCCAGTACTGACCCCCTCAGGACCCCTCTTAAAGGCAAAAATGTTTCCTCCAGGAGTTCTGGCTTGATGCAGGCTTCTCAGGTTTGACTCCCCACCTTTGTCTGGAAGGGTTGCAGGTGTGGCTGCATCCAAGGGACCAGCTCCTGTCTCCTTGCTGTTACCACCTTCTGGCACCAGACCTGGACTTTAGTTTCCAAGTGACCATGAGATAAGCAATCATCATGCTTGTTGTGGTCAGCCCAGTGCCTGTCTGAACTACTGCCTAGGAGCTTTTTAGAATACCTGGTCTTCCATACTGCTTGAAGTGAGAGTGCTTACCCATGTCCTTTCGGTGATTGTAAAACTATATGCTGAGCATGATGCTTCTGTGATCAGCAAATAAAAGGACCTCCAGCTGCCTTGATTCATCAAACTCACTCATAAGTAAAAAAATACTGCCTCTTTTTCTCATAACAGTTTTTCCTGGCACACACAGGGTCTACATAGATCCTGTTTAGTTTCAGAAGTGATTCAGGATTATTTGGACGAATTTAGATTTTTTTCCCTTTTGAGATATGTGAAATGAAACCCAGCTTCTAACTCTTTGAGCTTCTTTAATTTCTTGACAAGTTAATATTTGTTAGAAGTTTGGTTCTTCTTTCTATTAAATATGCAAACAACAGATATTTGTGTTCTTTCTCTTCTGTGTAGTGATAATGCTGAATTATAGTATCAAACTGTATAATAAGTGATATATATAAACATGAGCAGAAAAGCCATGATGACAGCTGGCCTGATAGATTTTGTATTTGTGTTGTGTGTGTGTCTCACAAGCGCTGTATCACTGATCAGTCCTGTGGTCATGTTGTTCCTGAGCCCTTTGGGCAATGGCAGGGGAAAGAGGCTGATTGGTATCTACACAACAGGTTATCTTGTCTTCTTGAGTATTTGCCCTCCTCTGCTGAGATAACCCTTTGATGAGCATTCGTGTGGACACAGATATCTTTAAGTTTTCAGAGACGTTCTTCTTCCCTCCTCATTAGTTTTCTCATCATATCCTTCCAAATTCCTCACCATCCAGCCAAGCCGTTGGTTACAGCCCATGAAGCAGTATAAACTCGTATCTCTGGCCATTTCTCCTTTCAAGCAAAATGAACAAGAGGCAGTACTTGCAATTCTATCCATTGGCAGGATTTCCCTTTACCACTTAGATGTCCTGGAAAGGGGCTGGAGGGATAGAGCCCTCCACTCTTGGGTAGTGCCTGCATATCAAAATAGCCTGGGCTCTGTCTTAGAGGGTTGAATGGAATAGCCCGTGAGATCAGAGGTGTGGGCTAGGAAAGAGGAGGTAACGAATGAGGAGTGGGGTGGGGTGGAGTGGGGACCGTGGCATTTGGGGCTAATTTGACCCTATATGTATCACTGCTGTATATGCCCTGCTTCGCTGTGTGGAAGGTCAGACAGCACCCCAGTTCATGATGGATGGCTCAGGTCATGTGGGAATTTGGTGGCTCATGGTTAAGTGTCTAGTGTCTGTTATGGCCCAGCAGCAGCCAAGAGCTGTTTCTCTAAAGGAGAGTAATTATCTGCAGATGGCAGCAGAACTTTGCTCCCAAATCCTGAGCGTCTGTGTTGTGAGTCCCCTGCAGGGCCCTTCTGAAGGCTCTAGCCTCTGACTTTGCCACTTACACTTACACCCCCTGGATCTGCGGGGTCATGACACCCACGAGAGGCCAGCTCTTACAGCAGCCCGAATCTATTGCAGAGGCCTCTCTAGTCTGGGTCCCACTCAAAACTGGCATCTCTGAATCATTTGGTGAATGGAGTAAGTAGCACAGCGAGCGAGGAATATGCTGCCTCCAACATCCAAATGTGTCTGCTGGACATTGTGACTCTTTCATGGCAGTACTGTGCTTAGTCCCTCAGATGTGCCCAACCCTGCCTCTCCATGGACTGTAGCCCGCCAGGCTTTTCTGTCCATGGGGATTCTCCAGGCAAGGATACTGGAGTGGGTGGTCTTGCCCTCCTCCAGGGGATCTTCCTAACCCAGGGATCAAACCCAGGTCTTCCACATTGCAGGCAGATTCTTTACTGACTTAGTTACCAGGGAAGCCCAAGAATATTAGAGTGGGTAGCTTATCCCTTCTCTGGGGGGTCTTCCAAACTCAGGAATCGAACGAGGGTCTCTTGCATTGCAGGTGGATTCTTTATCAGCTGAGCAACCAAGGAAGCCTCCCCTAACCTTTTTCTGGCAGTAGGAGGGGTCAGTTCAGTTCAGTCGCTCAGTTGTATCCAACTCTTTGTGACCCCATGGACTGCAGCACGCCAGGCTTCTCTGTCCATCACCAACTCCTGGAGCTTGCTCAAACTCATGTCCATTGAGTCGGTGATGCCATCCAACCATCTCATCCCTAGTATCCCCTTCTCTTCCTGCCTTCAGTCTTTCCCAACATCAGGATATTTTCCAGTGAGTCAGTTCTTTGCATCAGGTGGCCAAACAAAGTATTAGAGCTTCAGCTTCAGCATCAGTCCTTCCAATGAATATTCTGGGCTGGTTTCTTTTATGATTCACTGGTTTGATCTTGCAGTCCAAGAGTAGTCTTCAACACCACAGTTCAAAAGCATCAGTTCTTCAGCACTCAACTATCTTTATAGTCCAACTCTCACATCCATACATGACTACTGGCAAAACCGTAGCTTTGACTAGACAAACGTTTGTTGGCAAAGTAATGTTCTGCTTTTTAATATGCGTGGTAATGGTTTTTGTATAGTCACAGATGCTATGAAGAGGCTAATAAAAACGTAACAGTGACAATAACAAAAGCAAAAACAAATACATTGCTGTAAGAAGAATAATCAATCATTATTGGCTTTTGTTTAATAACAAGCCTGAAAATTCTACTTCTTATTATTTTAACAATAATAAAAAAAGCCTCATTTATATACATTTTCATTTTTTTTTTACTTGTGGATCAAAGGTTTGTGAAGAAATAAAGCTAATTTATTAGAATTAAAGAATCTTCCTGCAGTGCCGGAGACCTGGGTAAGATCCCTGGGTTGGGAAGATCCCCTAGAGGAGGGCATGACACCCACTCCAGTATTCTTGCCTGGTGAATCCCATGGAAAGAGGAGCCTGGCAGGAAGTACCTGGGGTCACATGGACTTCGGATATGACTGAGTGACTAAGCACAGAGCACACAGAGAAAATTAATTTAAAAATAATTTTATTTTTGCATTTTTTAACCTTTTTATTACCTATGGAAAAGCCAAGATAAATTTAGAAAAAAGTAATTCCATTTAAAAATATGAATAGACACTTAAATAGTGATATTAATGAATTCTTTTCAGTTTCTTAAATGTTTCAATGAGAAATTATATCATACATATTATTTGCAGAACCCCACCCCCTTCCCCAATCAGGGTGTACAGAGATGGAGATAGAAAGGCAAAAGTTACCATTTTTAAAAACTACTTTTAATTTTTGATGTTACTTCACTAAAAGTCTTATATCAGTGGAAGTGTCTCATGCGTGGGTGCAGTGTTGAGGAAATATAAACATGACTCCTTATCCATGGAGTTTAGGTCCAGTGAGTAGGTGAGTACTGACCAGCCAATTACATAGGTGGATGTTAAATTTACATTTCAGTGAACCCTACAGAGAATAGTCTATGCCATTGCCTGAGGATCTGAGGATGAGGACTGAGGACAGGGAGGACAGGCAGGTCTTGCCCAAGAAAGTATTGTTTATGGAACTGAAATTTGAAGAGTGGGCAGGAAAGTATTAGGCAGAAGAGCCTGGTGGAGCTGGAAGGAACAGGCCTCTGGGGCTGGAGAGAGAGAGATCTGGGCCCTGGTAAGGACTTTGGCCTTGTTATAAAAGCCACCAAGATGTTTTACGTAAGGAGTCCCTTGGAGGGAGGGGGAGAGACTGGGAGTGAGAGGTAAGTTAGCAGGAGTTCCCTAAAGCTATGTCTTGTTAGGAACAAAAAGCAGTTTGAAATTCAGCAGGGAAAATCCAAATGTGTTCCAAAGTAGGTTTCCAAGCAGCAAACCCCTCTCTAGATACGTAGTTTTAATAATTTGTATCTGAATTTTAATTTTTTGGCTGCACTTTGCAGGATGTGGATCTTAGTTCCCTGATCAGGGATTGAACCTGTGCCTTCTGCATTGGAAGCACAAAGTCTTAGCCCCTGGACTGCCAGGGAAGTCCCTGTGTCTGAAATTTTTATTGAGATTATCGTTGCTTTACATGTCATCAAGAGGACTAATACGGAGAGATTTGTGTGACGTTTACTCCGCTTCCCTCAATGGCAGCCGTTTGCACGCCTGGAATATAGTGTCATAAGCAGGACTCTGACGTTGAGATGGTGTGTTTCTTTGGGTTTCTCTGTTGTGTGTGTGTGTCTGGTTCAGTAGGATTCTGTCAGGCGTGTCACGTGTGTATATCCACCTCCAGGCCAGCACGGTTTGGATGAGAGAAAAAGTTAATCCTCTAATTTGAAATAGTTGGTAGCAAATTATATGTGAAGCGGTCAAAGAGAAAACACAACCAAGCTATTTGACTTCTCTCCGTTAGCCGGTCGTTTCCCAGTGTCTTTGGGAGGCAGTGGTGTGGGCCGCAGGTGCCTGTGGGGCGGCCGGGTGGAGACGTGGTCTCTGGGCCGGGGCGCCTGGGCTCAGGCCCTAGCCCTGTCCCTGCGCTTCAGTTGGCCCTGTGTTTAGAAGGGCTCCTTGGCCTCTCTCTGACCCAGTTTCCTCACGTGTGAAGTGGAGGTGATGACAGGGCCTATCCAGGGTTGTCCTGAGGATTAAATAGCACCTTGTGCAAGTGACTATGTTCTGCAAGTGGAAATTCCAGAAACAGGTCTGACACTGACCTCCACTCTTTGTAAAGCAAAGGATTCTCTTGCACATGGTCTGTGGTAACTGTTGTGTGTATTTAACTTTTGGTGTGAATTGGAGTGTATTACTTTATGTTTGTTTCTCAGGGATGTATTGGCCCTGATAAAATATTTCAATTTCAGAGCTATGATGAAAGCTTTAAAGATAACCTCTTTAACTTTTGAATTTTTCATGTAAGTTATTATGGATTAGACTTTTAGATCATTTCGATTTCCTGAGAAATCTTGGTGATTTATAAAGAACTGGTACCACATATCTGATACAGGGGAGTCACAGTGATGATTGGAGAGAAAGTCTGAGTTCTTTGTGACAGGAAAATGGAGATGAGATTGTTAAAGGAGTTATTTAAGAAATATTTACATCCACCTTGAATTTAATAATGAATATCTTTTCCTGACTTTTACTGTGTGAGATGTTTAGTCTTTGTTCAGGCAGGTGAATGATATTTTTTTTCATTAAAAATTCTACAGTTGGCTTTTCTTCTCTTGCTTGTGGGACATGAGCAAGTGCAGACTGAGACAGGTGACCTCTGCCTGAGGAGGTTTACTTGCAGCAATCAGCTATAGGAGGTTGTCTAGGGTGTCCAGGGAGGAACATGAAAAATGAATTATATGTATTGAAAAAAAAACCTGTTTTCCTTTCTTACTTGTGAAAGTAAGGCGGAACATTGCCTTCTATCCCAAATCCCCTGGAGAATTATGAAGTCCCTATTTACATGGGGTAGGTTTTCTCAGAGCAAGAAGACAAAAGAGATTCTCACATTCATTTGGCAAAGATTTACTTATTGAAGCACTTCTAGCTTCCAGACTTATTCTAAGTTTTGGAGATAACAGTGGGCCAAAGTCCCTTCCTTCAGGGAGCCATTCTACTGGGCGAGAAGGATACTAAGGGAGCAAATAAGGGGTGGCACATGTTGACAAATGCTGTGAGCAGTTAGAACAAGATGAGTGACAGGTATTGCCCTGTCAGATGAGGCGGGCAGGGGGTTCCTCTCAGAGGAGGTGACATTGGTCAGAGACCTGAGTAGTAAGGAGTCGGGTGCCTCGGCTGTCCTGTGGGACCAGTCATCCAGGCAGAAGAGACAGCAAGTGCAGACACCCTGAGGGAGGAGCCCGCTTACTGCGCCTGCGGCAGAACCAGGAGCTGGAGGAGGATTGAACAGTAAGTGGGGCTGAGTCTGGAGAGATTACCAAGGGCTAGCTGAGGCACGGCTTCATAGATCACAGCAAGGAGTTTGCATTCTACCCTGAGTTGAACGAGTGTGAATGGAGGCTTTGGAGACCAGTAAATAATCTGATCCTCTTTATCTTTTAAAAGGATCGCCTGGCACTGGGTGAAGGGGTGGTCTGTCTGGTGGTGCTGGGGATGGTGATAGGGCAAGAGCTCCAGCATGGAGAGCTCTTAGGAGGCTGTTACTAACACAAAGCTGCGGAGAGAGATGCTGGAGGCTCAGCCCACACTCAGTGCAGGTGGAGGTAGAGAGAACTGAGACTCAGAAGCAATGCTGATTGTTGGCAAGGCAACGAGATTTGCTGACGGATTGGATGTGGGTAGTGCCAGAGAAACCCTCTCCAAGGATTTTGGCTTGAGTGTGTGTTGCGTGCTCAGTTGATCAGTCATGTCTTTGCTACCCCATGGACTGTAGTTTTCCAGACTCCTCTGTCCATGGAATTTTCCAGGCAAGAATACTGGAGTGGCTTGCCATTTCCTACTCCCTTTGGCCTGAGTAAGTTGATGAATCAAGGTGCGAGTGCTAAATTATGGAACCTGGGAGAAATAAGTTTGGGAGAATAATCAGGAGTTGATCCAGGGTCATGTTAAGTGTGAGATACCTGGTGGCTCAAAGGTTAAAGCGTCTGCCTGCAATGCGGGAGACCCGGGTTCAATCCCTGGGTTGGGAAGATCCCCTGGAGGAGGAAATGGCAACCCACCCCAGTATTCTTGCCTGGAGAATCCCATGGATGGAGGAGCCTGGTGGGCTACAGTCCATGGGGTCACAAAGAGTCGGACACGACTGAGTGACTTCACTTCACTTCTTCACTTCACCTACAGAATATCAAGAGTGAGATAACAATGAGGCACTTGGAGTGTGATTCTGAGATTCAGGAAGGAGATTGGAGCTGGAGATGTGAATTTGAGGGTCATCAAAAGGCAGGTGGTGTTCAAGACTAGACACATGATTAGTGTATTGAATGTGATAGAGGAGAGGTCTGTGAGCTCTGGGATAGTCCATCCAGAGGAGAAGTCACCAACGAGACTGAGGAGGAACAGCTAGAAAGGAGAAAAACCAGGAGAGTGCTATGCCCTGGAAGCAAGGAGAATGACTTTCAAGAAGGATGGAACGACACCTATTGTCAAATGGGAGCTGGATAAAGATGAAGGCTAAGAATTGACCACAAGCAGTGAGCAGCTCATTGGTGATCTTGACACCAGTTGTAGTGAAGGAGAATATAAAGAGAAGAGGTGACTATTTGCATACAACTTGTCTGGGGATTTTTGCAGTGTCCCAGAAATGTGGGATGGTGCAGGAGAATGTAGTGTCACTGGAGATCGTGATTGATTGATTGAGGACTCACAGCATGTTTGCATGCTGAAGGAATGAAAAGGGACAATCAGTGAGCCTACTGAGTGGTGTAATTGCAGGAGTAGTGTCCTGGAGTAGTGTGGGGAGAGGCTGGGATCCAGAACTCAGCAGGAAAGGTGTATATGTGTGGTCACCTATGCAGAGGTGATGGGGTTTGGGTTCCTTTCTGATTATATTTTATTTTCTCAGAGAAATAAGGGAAGTGAGAATGAAGGCCATTAGCAAGGTGCTGGTGATGGAGAGGATGAAGTCATTTAAACAGAGATCTCCAATGTGCTGTGCTATACTTAGTCACTCAGTGGTGTGCGAGTCTTTGTGACCCCATGGACTGCAGCCTGGCTTCTCTGTCCATGGGGATTCTCCAGGCAAGAATACTGGATTGGGTTTCATGCCATCATCCAGGGGATCTTCCCAATCCAGGAGTCAAACCCAGATCTCCTGCACTGCAAGCAGATCCTTTACCAACTGAGCCTCCAGGGAAGCCCAGGAATATTGGAGTGCACAGCCTATCCCTTCTCCAGTGGATCTTCCCTACCTAGGAATCAAACTGTAACTTGCATTACAGGCAGCTTCTTTACCATTTGAGCTACAAGGGAAGCTTGTAGATCTCCAGTGGGTCTCCTCCAATGGAAATGTCCATATAGCAGAGAGATGTTGGATGGCAGGCAGCTTCAATGGCCACTAAAGTGGTGATGATATGTTTTAAGGCAAAAGAGCCAGGATAATTGTGATTATATTTAGCCATTTTGTTTTGTAGGGACATCTGTAGTAAGTGTGGTTGGATTTAATCAACTTTGGAGCGATGGAACTAAGAGCTTGGCTATGGGGCATCTTTGGCAGTGGGCCATGGACTCTCAATGCTGGAAGGAGAGCAGTGAGAGTGCAGGGAGGAAGTGATGGCTGTCGGGGGTGGTTGCAGTGGGGCGACTTGAGTGGGTTGGCAGTCACAGGTCAGGATGAACAGGGGTGGTAGGGGTGTGTAGATGGAGGAACACGAGAAGACAGGATCTTTGAACATGAGCAGGGCATGGACCCTCCTGAGTTTTAGGTGAGTCATTAAATGAAATTTCTAAACTCAATCAGACTAGTGACCAAGAGGAAGACAGAACCATAGAAAAAATGTTCTAGGGATAAAAGGGAGTATTACTGGATATGCTCTGCTGTGCTGTGCTCAGTTGCTCAGTCTTTGAGACCCTATGGACTGTAGCCCACCAGGCTCCTCTGTCCAGGGGGATTCTCCCGGCAAGAAGTGGGTTGCCATACCCTCTTCTAGAGGATCTTACCAATCCAGGGGGTGAACGCAGGTCTCCGACGTTGCAGGCAGATTCTTTACCAGCTGAGCTACCACGAAAGCCACGGGATTATGCTAGTGCTAGTGAAAGTCCCTCAGTTGTATCTGACAAAGAGGAGCTTGCTGGGCTCCTCTTTGCATGGAATTCTCCAAGCAAGAATACTGGAGTGGGTTGCCATTCCCTTCTCTAGGAATCTTTCCAACCCAGGGATTGAACCCGAGTCTCCTGCATATTACTGAATATAGTGGATAACTATAATAAGCTTGTGTATCTGGAGACATGTGCCTCAAGGGGACCTCGGTTTTTAAGATGGAGGAAAGGCACGCAGCCTGGGAGTAGCAGAGAGCACATGTGCCTCACTGCCAGCCTGCAGGCCCGAGGAGTGTGAGAGAAAGTCAGTTGTCACTCAGAAGGGTGTCCAGGTAAGCCGTGCATGGCCTGGTGTGATCGTGTGTTCACCAGGGTGGAGGGAACATTCAGAGAAGAGGATGGGAGCACAAGGGACTTTCCTGATGATGGACATGGACTCTTCAAGTGATAGATCCCCCTGGTAGAGGGGATCCAGAAAGGGCATGTCTGAGTCAGGGGATGCTCAGAGCCATGTGGAGTTAGGGAGTGCAGGAGATGAGACTGTCTTCTTCTGGGCACTGAGGTCAGCAGGATGGAGGCATAATGGTGCGATCCCTTCACTTAGAGAAGACTGATGATCAGATAATTCCAGCTTCCTCCACAGGATCCACCATGTTTGCTCTGGGGCAGGGTGCCATGAAGGGGGAGGGTAAATAGGGTCTGAGCCAGACTTCTGTGTGCCTGCCCTCCCCTGCCAGTCCTGTTACTCACAATAACAAGGCTGAGAGATCACCCAGATGAAGAGAATATAAAATGTGTGGAGTGTTAAGTAAGTATGCTGTGTTTGATACAGAGGAAAGGGCTTCACCTGTCTGGATTAGCAGTCAGTAAAATTTGCTCATTCATTAGCCCAATGGCTATTGATCAGCAAGTGTGGGGAATGAGGAGCAAGACGGTTACTCCCAATAGTACAGCTCACGAGCCTGTCACCCAGATGCAACCGGCTGTGGCCATTATTTATGTCTTTTCCTCTCCCCAACCCTTAAAACCACAAGAACTTTGTTGTCCATAAACAGGTATTTATGTTTTCTAATAAATAAAAGAACTATTTTTTATAAAACAAGATGCTTTGTAAATAAACAATGAGACCCTCAAATAGAAAACAAAACATGACAGTCTAATAAAGAATGACATAATTCTTTCAGTACAAACAAAATATTTGCAAGCAAATAAGGAGAAGGCAATGGCACCCCACTCCAGTACTCTTGCCTGGAAAATCCCATGGACTGAGGAGCCTGGTAGGCTGCAGTCCATGGTGTCGCTGAGGGTCGAACACAACTGAGCGACGTCACTCTCACTTTTCACTTTCATGCATTGGAGAAGGAAATGGCAACCCACTCCAGTATTCTTGCCTGGAAAATCCCAGGGACGGGGAAGCCTGGTGGGCTGCCGTCTATGGGGTCGCACAGAGTCGGACACGACTGAAGTGACTTAGCAGCAGCAGGCTTATGTTAACTCTGATAAATTTATTCACAGTTTTTTATTTTAATTTGGAGAAAGGGTGAAAGGAGTTTAAAAATAAAAGACAGAACTTTTCTGAAATCTTTTATGCGCATCATGCTCTTTGCCAGCAAACACAGAGAGCTTTACCATTTTTCCGCTTAGTTTTATTTTATGTTATGAAATACATTTTATACTTTGTGTGGTTTTAAAAATGAACTTTATTAAAGTGTTCACAGTTTTAATCAGTTCATGAACTATTATAATCTCTGCTTCTAAGACAACTGATTCAGAGTCTTATCTTTGGGGGTCTCAGAACATTATCAGGTTACTGCTTTTAATGCAGAAATCTTTTGAATATGCCATGTTATCATATTGAAGAAATCTTGGCTAAAGTTTTAAAATATGATCAAACCAGTTTCCATTCAGCTTTTAAGTCACTGAGGTTTTCCATTCTATTTTAGTACATGATTCCAACAAAGACTTAGCATCTTTTCTTTTAAAAGCAGCCTAATATCAAAGGACTGTCAGTGCTGCGGTGCCTCTTTATTTTTGCCCTTGCCAGCAAGAGTGAGTCATTTTTCTAAAATGCTGGAGAAGTTCAAAGAGACTTCACAGTAACTCTCAAACTGGTGGTATGTCTGTGTGTGCCTTTTGCCCATTATAACTTCAGGCATTCCATGCTTTTTTCTTAATGGCATATGGAGTAATAAACATGTGAAAGACATTATTTGGTGGAAGAGAGAAAGTGTATTATGTGGCAAGAACGGAGTTTAACTGTGATTTTTTAAAATGTCTCTATTTTTTTTATACTGTGTTCTTTGGTTTTATAACTTCTTGGCCTGTAGGAATAAGGAGGATAAGACCTAATTGTTTCTGGGCAACTAACAGAATGTTTTGTGATTTCTGTGCCTGAGAATACAAATATGTTTAATCATTCATAGAATTTCATCCAGTCTATACATCTTTAACAGGGTTTTGCCTCTGGCAAGAATTCGTTTGTGGGGAGTAAACAAAAATGACAATTTTTTAGCTCTCCAAAGAATCACTATACATAAATAGAGATATAGAATATCTGCAAATTTCATGAAGCGAGAAATTAGGACAAATGCAAAAAAAAAAAAAAGCTCCTTAGAGAGACAAAACTTAACAAAAAACACTGAGAAAAATGAGAAACACTGACTTAGTCTGGAGATAGAAGCTTAGCGCCAAGATAAAATGAGGACCACAGATATGATAATATACATAGATTTTGAAAACAATTCCAACTACATATTTTCCAGGTATAATTTTGTTTGTTTGCTAGCCATCAGTCTTATACTGAGTTTCCAGTCTGTGAGTCACGCTGGCTTGTTATAGTCAGGATTTTGAGTGGAGCATTCTCTCTCTCTCTCTCTCTCTCTTTAACATTAGTCCTTTCCTCCAGCAGCTGACTGTTTTTGGGAGGAAATGAGATAAGGAAAGTGAAGCCCTTGGCATGAACACTCTAAGTGCAAGTGTAGACAGCTGTGAGATCACAAAGGAAGAAATAGTTAACTTTGCAGGAAAGTAGTTAGGAAACAATTCAATAAAGGGATTACTTTAGACCAAGGAATTTGCCAACTTGGATGGGAAACAATTATGTCTTTATTTTTCAATTAACTCCATCTGAAATTTACTGTTTATTTCCATTACGAAGTGGCACACCACAGTAGAATTAGCAGAACATGGACTTTTTCACCAACAGATTTAGCTATTTTCATAGCACATTATAGTTTTTGCAGATAACTTGAAATATTATCTATGGTTGTAACTACTCTGAAGTAACAGTAGTTACTAGACCCACCTCTAGATTTTGTCATTTAACATGTTAATAAAGTACGTGTTTTGTAAATCTCACATTTAACCATGTAAAAATACAAAACTTTTATTTAATAAGAGTACCACAAAATTAAAAGGAAAATGCATATGTAATACAGAGATGCATATTCATAACAAAAATAGAACTCCTACAGCAGATTCATGGGATTAAGGAGAAAATTCATGACTCATCAATGAAGTGTTATGACAGGACATGTTATAGAAAAAGGTATTGATCTAGCCAATGCAAATATAAAAGTATCTCTCAGATCCTCAGGGAAATATGAATTTAAGAAATAATTATTTAACAGTACTTTGGCAGATTGCCAAAAACTAAGAGTGAAAATGTAAAGTATAAAGAGTACACAGAAATTAATCTTTTCATGATGTTAGTACAAAGTAGTAAATCCTTTTTTCAGCACAATTTGATAGTAGCTTTCAGTTTTCAAACTGTGCTTATTCCTGTGGCTCCAGAAATGTTATCTTCAGAAATTTTTCCTACAAAAACACTGGCATATATGCACATAAATATATGTACAAGAATGTTTGGCAAAGCAGTATTTTCATGTGAAAAACCAGAAGTGACTTAAAGGTCCATTAGAAGAGATGTTTATTGATTACACTGTCACATCCAGATAATGTCATAATTTGTAGTTCTGGATACATATAGCTATATCTACTGTCATGGAAACTCTTCTAAGACATGTTGCTGTAGGAAAAGTCATAGGGAAAGTATGTAGTATAATCTTGTTTATTTAAAACATAAAAAAGCCCCAAAACTCAACAAAATCCAGAGAGCATGGAAAATCATCTTGACTCTTCACCAATATTTCTGCTGATGGGAGGAGTCAGGGTTGGCAGGATGAGTGATGAGAGAGTTTGATTTTACCCTTCTGTGACATTGGGTGTTTTCTGCATGTATTACTGCATAGTCATGTTAAAGGAAGACATTCTAGAAAATTATCATATTTACAATGACAAACATATAGATGACTTAGGAATAAACCCACCAGGAACTGTGCAGGACTTGTAGAAAAAGAACTATTAAATTTTATTGAGGTATATAAAAGAAAGCCCAGATAAATGGAGACATGTACCAGGTTCTTGACTTGGATGATACCATATAAGTTTATAGATTTTTAGTGCAAATCTATCTAGTCAAAACCCATGGGAAATTAAAACTGACAACATGATCCTAAAGTGCTTCTGCAAGAATAAAAGATA
Source organism: Aepyceros melampus (assembly GCA_006408695.1). Lineage (NCBI taxonomy): Eukaryota > Metazoa > Chordata > Mammalia > Artiodactyla > Bovidae > Aepyceros > Aepyceros melampus. Next base: position 246,650 of record SJXQ01008084.1, on the reverse strand, counting down.
TAGGTAAGAATAGCTTGCTGCTGCTGCTGCTGCTAAGTCACTTCAGTCGTGTCCAACTCTGTGTGACCCCATAGACGGCAGCCCACCCGGCTCCTCCGTCCCTGGGATTCTCCAGGCAAGAACACTGGAGTGGGTTGCCATTTCCTTCACCAATGCATGAAAGTGAAAAGTGAAAGTGAAGTCGCTCAGTCGTGTCTGACCCTCAGCGACCCCATGGACTGCAGCCCACCAGGCTCCTCCGTCATGGGATTTTCCAGGCAAGAGTACTGGAGTGGGGTGCCATTGCCTTCTCCAGAGCATGTGCCTGGGCAGGCAGATATTAAAGAGTATTGTAAAATTAAAATAATGGAAATAGTGAATTCTTGGCCCATGATTAGACAAGAGGGCCCGTTTAACGGAATGGAAAGCCAGAAATTAGTTGGCTGTCCACAACAATCGCTTGGGCCTTGATTGGCCTTACCTGCTGGAGACTCACAGGTTGCCAAGCTGGTTGTGATTGGCCACAGTGCACCATTGCCAGCCTTGACTGGTGTCTGCTCTTCCTGCTGCAGTTTGTGCCCATTCAGTGTTTGGTGCCCTGTTATGTATGACAGGGAAAGGACAATCATTTGATTGGGTTCATCTGGCCAGCTGAGTTTAGGGGCAAATATCTTGTTACTGTTGTCTCCTTGAGTCAGGGTAGGGAGGTGTTGTGAGTGCTTGCATAGGAGCATGTTGTGTACAGAGGAACTGATGAGTGTTATTTCTGAAGTAAAATTTGAACTTCTGCTTTATGACATTTCAGAAAAAAATGATTTGGGTTTTTAAAATTTATTTTATTATTTTTATTGAAGTATAGTTGATTTATAATATTAGTTTCAGGTATACTAAATATTCAATACTTTTATAGATGATACTCGTTTAAAGTTATTGCAGAGTAGTGTTGTTGTTCAGTTGCTCAGTTGTGTCTGACTCTTTGTGGCCCCAGGGACAGCAGCATGTCAGGCATCCCTGTCCTTTACCATCTCCTGGAGCTTGCTCAAACTCATGTCCATTGAGTTAGTGATGCCATCCATACATCTCATCCTCTGTGGCCCCTTCTTCTCCTGCCCTCAATCTTTCCCAGCATCAGGGTCTTTTCCAGTGAGTTGACTCTTTGAATCAGATGGCCAAAGGATTGGAGCTTCAGCTTAAGCATCAGTCCTTCCAATGAATATTCAGGGTTGATTTCCTTTAGGATGGACTGGTTGGGTCTCCTTGCAGTCCAAGGGACTCTCAAGAGTCTTTCCAACACCACAGTGCAAAAGCATCAGTTCTTTGGTGCTCAGACTTCTTTATGGCCCAACTCTCATTGAGAAAATCCCCTGAAGAAGGGAAAGGCTAACTACTCCAGTATTCTGGCCTGGAGAATTCCATGGACAGTATAGTCCATGGGGTCACAAAGAGTCAGACACTACTGAGAAACTTTCACTTTCCCTTTCTCACATCCATACACAACTACTGAAAAAACCATAGCTTTGACTATACAGACCTTTGTCAGCAAAGTGATGTCTCTGCTTTTTAATACTCTGTCTAGGTTGGTAATAGCTTTTCTTCCAAGGAGCAAGCATGTTTTAATTTCGTGGCTGTAGTCACCATCTGCAGTGATTTTGGAGCCCAGAAAAATAAAGTCAGCTACTGTTTCCACTGTTTCCCCATCTATTTCCCATGAAGTGATGGGATCACATGCCATGATCTTCATTTTCTGAATGTTGAGCTTTAAGCCAACTTTTTCACTCTCCTCTTTCACTTTCATCAAGAGGCTCTTTTGTTCTGCTTCACTTTCTGCCACAAGGGTGGTGTCATCTGCATATCTGAGGTTATTGATTTTTCTTCTGGCAATCTTGATTCCAGCTTGTGCTTCTTCCAGCTGAGCGTTTCTCTCATAGAAGTTAAATAAGCAGGGTGACAATACACAGCCTTGACGTACTCCTTTTCCTATTTGGAACCAGTCTGTTGGGCCATGTCCAGTTCTAACTGTTGCTTCCTGACCTGCATACAGATTTCTCAAGAGGCAGGTCTTTTGCCATGCAGATCATTTGCAGTTCTATTGCCATTTTTTTTTGAGGAATCTTCATACTGTTTTCCATAGTTAATGCATCAATTTATGTTCCCACCAACAGAGTATGAGGGTTTCCCTTTTTCCAACCCTTACCAACACTTGTTATTTGTTGTCTTTTTGTTAATAGTCTTTCTGACAGGTAGGAGGTACTGCCTCATTGTGTTTTTTATTTGCATTTCTCCAATAAACTGTGGAAAATTCTGAGAGATAGGAATACCAGACCACCTGACCTGCCTCTTGAGAAATCTGTATGCAGGTCAGGAAGCAACAGTTAGAACTGGACATGGAACAACAGACTGGTTCCAAATAGGAAAAGGAGTACATCAAGGCTGTATATTGTCACCCTGCTTATTTAACTTCTATGCAGAGTACATCATGAGAAATGCTGGGCTGGAAGAAGCACAAGCTGGAATCAAGATTGCTGGGAGAAATATCAATAACCTCAGATATGCAGATGACACCACCCTTATGGCAGAAAGTGAAGAGGAGCTAAAAAGCCTCTTGATGAAAGTGAAAGAGGAGAGTGAAAAAGTTGGCTTCAAGCTTAACATTCAGAAAAAGAAAATCATGGCATGTGGTCCCATCACTTCATGGCAAATAGATGGGGAAACAGTGGAAACAGTGTCAGACTTTATTTTTTGGGGCTCCAAAATCACTTCAGATGGTGACTGCAGCCATGAAATTAAAAGACACTTACTCCTTGAAGAAAAGTTATGACCAACCTAGATAGTATATTCAGAAGCAGAGACATCATTACTTTGCCGACTAAGGTCCATCTAGTCAAGGCTATGGTTTTTCCTGTGGTCATGTATGGATGTGAGAGTTGGACTGTGAAGAAAGCTGAGTGCCAAAGAATTGATGCCTTTGAACTGTGGTGTTGGAGAAGACTCTTGAGAATCCCTTGGACTGCAAGGAGATCCAACCAATCCATTCTGAAGGAGATCAGCCCTGGGATTTCTTTGGAGGGAATAATGCTGAAGCTGAAGCTCCAGTACTTTGGCCACCTCATGCGAAGAGTTGACTCATTGGAAAAGACTCTGATGCTGGTAGAGATTGGGGGCAGGAGGAGAAGGGGACGACAGAGGATGAGATGGCTGGATGGCATCACTGAGTCGATGGACGTGAGTCTGAGTGAACTCTGAGAATTGGTGATGGACAGGGAGGCCTGGCATGCTGTGATTCATGGGGTTTCAAAGAGTCAGACATGACTGAGCGACTGAACTGAACTGATGATTAGTGAGGTTGAACATCTTTTCATGTGCCTGTTGGCCATCTGTGTCTTTTCTTTGGAAAAATGTCTGTTGAAGACCTCTGTCCTTTTAAAAAAAATCAGATGGTTTGTTTTCTGCTATTGAGTTGTATGAGTTCTTTACATATTTTGGATATTAACCCCTACTGGACATATCATTTGCAAATATTCTCTCACATTCAGTAGTTGCCTTTTCCTTTTGTTTATGGCTTCCTCTGCCATAAACAAAAAAAAAAGATTTTTAGTTTGATGTAGTCATTTTTGTTTATTTTTGCTTTTGTTTCCCTTACAAAAGAGAAGAGAGCTTTGAAAACAGATTGCCAAGGGAAATGTCCAAGAGCATACTGTCTATGTTTCCTTCTGAAAGTTTTATGGGTTCAAATTTTACATTTAAGTCTTTAATGCATCTAGTATCATTTTTGCACGTAATATTAAAAATGGACTAGTATCATTCCTTTCCATGTAACTGTCTAGTTTTCTGAATGCTACTTATTAAAGAGACTATATTTCCCCATTATATTTTCTCTTAAAAGACACGAATCATTGGATTCCACCCATCTAATTCAACACGACCTTATCTTAACTTGTTTACATCTGCAAAAACTGTATTTCCAATACAGTCTTATTTGCAGGTACCAGAGTTTGGGACTTGAACATAACTGTTGGGGAGACACATTCAAACCACTACAGGAAGGAATCAGTTACTAGAGCCATCTGCAGGGAGAGAGATGGGGTGAGATAGAGAGAGAGGTCAGGCAGAGAGTTCTGCCAAGGCCTCCCTTCAGAAGCTGATGACTCTGTGAAGATGAACCAGGAAGCAGATGCTCTGCTTTTCGCCTCTCTGATCTCCTGCTCTAACTCCTATTGGCTGAGCTCACTGGGAGTCCAGAGAGTGAGGGAGCTTCAGGATGTGATCCATAAGGTGAGTCTTGAGGGCACAAGCAAGGTGGACAAAAGAGATGGGATTTGGGACATAAATATTAGGTTACTTGAAGCTCCTCCTCTTCTTTTTGTCATCCCATCACTCCCCCTATTTCCTAAAAGTTGTTCTCCACACCTGTTCTTTTAGTGGCCACTTTCCCTTTGTAAACTCAAATGATTGCAGGTGAAATATTAAATACCAGTCAGTTCAGCCTATCAGTCATGTCCAACTCTTTGCGACCCCATGGACTGCAGCACTCTAGGCATCTCTGTCCATCACCAGCTCCCAGAGCTTGCTCAAACTCATGTCTGTTGAGTCGGTGATGCCATCCAACCATCTCATCCTCTGCCGTCCCCTTCTCCTCCTGCCTTCAATCTTTCCCAGCATCAGGATCTTTTCCAATGAGTCAGCTCTTTGTATCAGGTGGCCAAAGTATTGGAGTTTCAGCTTCAGCATCAGTCCCTCCAATGAATATTCAGGACTGATTTCCTTTAGGATGGACTGGTTGGATCTCTTGTAGTCCAAGAGACTCGCAAGAGTCTTCTCCAACACTACAGTTTAAAACCATCAATTCTTTGGTGCTCAGCTTTCTTTGTAGTCCAACTCTCACATCTATACATGACTACTGGAAATATAAATCCTGAGTTGGGGGTGGGGGTGTGGGAGCATCTGACCCCTACTAGTGGTAGAGAACCTGCCTGCCAGTTCAGGAGATGTAAAAGACATGGGTTTGATCCCTGGGTCAGAGAAGATCTCCTGGAGGAGGGCATGGCAACCCACTCCAGTATTCTTGCCTGGAGAATCCTAAGGACAAAGGAGCCTGGCAGGTTACAGTCCATAACGTTACAAAGAGTCAGACATGACTGAGGGGACTTAGCATGCATGCACCATATAAATCCCAGTGGTGTTTTTTTTTTTTTGGTGGACTTCGATCAACTGATTCTAAAGTGTATGTGAACATGAAGAGGGCCAATAATGACAAGGCAATTTTGCAAAAGAAGAAGAGAGCCAGGGTCCTTGAGCTACCAGAAAAGAAGACTTATTATTAAAGCATAGTAATTAAGATCATGTTAGTATTGGTATAGGAATGGACTAGTCAATCCATGGAGCCCAGAAACAGACTCACACATATGACACTTGATTTTTTTTCAGAAGTGCCACTGCAGAGCCACAGGGCAAGATGATCTTGTTTCATTAAATGGTGCTAGGACAATTGAGAATTTATAGAGAAAAAAAATGAAATTGAATTACCAAAAGCAGTTGTACTAGATATGCAGAGATTGAATCCTAAAAGTAGTTGTTTAAAATAAATTAATCAAGAAAAAAAGAAAAGTAGTTTTTTGAGGTGTTACAAGGCTGCATACATTTGTGAAGCCTATTGATAGTGCTACAGGACACAATTCATGCTTAGATTTTAAAAGATCCATAATTCAAACTGTAGCTGTAAGACGGGTCCAAGAATTGTATTCTGCTTTACAGAAGAGACCATCAGACTATAGTTAACTCCTTATCCTGGAGTATTAATTCTCAGATGTCTAAAGTAGAATACTATTTTTTCCAAAAATGGGGTCTGACTGCTTGCTGCTCAAAAACCAATGCTCCGGAAGCAAGGTTGGTGGGAAGTTTGCTTTGTTTCGGAGACTAGCAGCCAGGGGAGAGGGCAGATTTGTGTCCAAAGGCTGACTCCCCTACTGACAATCAGTGGGCAAAAGCATTTATAGACTGGGGTAGGGGGCCTCCTGTAGAAATAGTAAGTTAGCTCTGACAGCCATCTTGAAATTAGTCATGCTGTGGTATGACCAGAATCATTTTGATTGTTTTAAGTACAGTTAATCTTGAGTTCCAGGGTTGGTTTGTTTCCATTTCCTTCAGGCCAGTTTTCAGAATTATGGCAGCTTATGTCATGGCTACAAGACGGCTCAATCAATATGGCTCAGAGTATCACCTGTAAGTCCTTGAGGAGGGTCTATGGCCAAGTCAAGGTCCTTGACTTTTGATTTTGTTTGCTTCTGCATTTTCTCACTTCTCAGATTAAATTTATTCTTTGACTCAAATTCTTCTACAGACAAAAGGCAGGTGGAGAACATGAGGGGAAGGACCATAGGATCATACTCTGTTTCTCTAGAGGTACATCTTATTTTTATTCTGCCTGGAATTTCCAAGTAGCTGCTCAGAACACCTAAAGGACAGTGAAACAAACTTTCCTGGGTCAGAGGGGGAGGGGTTTGAACTTCTGACACTGCCTAGGCTTGAAACAAATGTCCTTTTCTCATGTAACCTTAGCCTGTTATGAGTTCTTAGGTGAACCTGGAAAACTTTTCATGGCCCTAGGATATGGCCTAATGTTTCAGTGGTATAAATGTGGCTGGTTTAGAAAAGAACATTTTATAAATTGATGTGATAACAGGGTTTAGACTCTCATTTGTGCCCTGTATGTGCATGCCACACCATCCTCTCCTGGTGTGAAGTATTTAATGTGCATGCCTCCTGCCTCTTCAGTTAGAGGCCAAAGGGCTACAGACAGTGATCATGGCTCACTTGAGGGGCACTACACTGTTCTGTTATCGAACTATTGTAATCCTGGCTGACATTTATGCTTACTCTGTGCCCGGCACTCTGATAGGTACTTTCTGTTGATATTATCAGGGCTTCCCAGGTGGTGCTAGTGGTTAGGAACCAGCCTGCCAATGCAAGAGACATAAGAGACGAAAGTTCAGTGCCTTGGTCAGGGAAGATCCCCTGGAGGAGGCCATGGCAACCCACTCCAGCATTCTTGGCTGGAGAATCCCATGGACAGAAGAGCCTGGTGGGCTGCAGTCCATTGGGTCTCAAAGAGTCAGACAGACTAAGCATGTATCTAAGCATGCAAGCATGCATTAATCTTATCAAATATATTCCCAAGATACCACCATGATGTGGATAACTATTGTAATCCCTGTTTTGCAGAGGTAAAAATTGAGGTACAGGGTGTAAAGAGATTTGCTAGTGATCTCACAGCTAGTCAGCAGCAGAGCTAGGGAACAACTCCATGGGAATCCTAAAGTCTTGGCTATTCACTATGGAATACTGTTTTTTATTATATACAGAAGAAACTGATTAAGAAAAGTTTTTAACTTTGGTGGCAACTGAAACTGACCCTGCCTTAGTTAAACAGAAAAAGCATTCTTGAAAGGATACGGGATAGTTTTAAAAAGTGATCCAAAGTCTAAGAATCTAGGTTAGGAGTGTGGGCAGACACCCAGACTGGCTGGGTCACCTTGCAAAAGTGGTCAGATAAATCCGCTGCTGCTAGGGGCTGTTGCCAAGGCAGAACTGACGGCTTGTTCTTGCTTCACTTGCTCAAAAGTTTGTTTTCTTGTGACAACTTCCATTTGGCCATGTCTTGGACACCTGTGGGTGCTCCGTCTGCCAAGGGTGAAGAGAGAGAATGTGGCCTCCTCTGGCTTCTACGGTAACAAGTAAGACTTGGCTTCCCATCAAAACCCACAGACTGAAGGCTTCCCCTCTGGAGGAGCAGACTCAGATGTTGCACAGCCGAAAGGTGACAAACAGCCGTGAGAGCCTCCTGCTTGCAGAACATTTCATCTCACAGCTGGCTGCTCACCCAGAGTGACCCCCTTGCCACTAGTGTTCTGTGCTTGGTTCCATGCCAGCAAACGGGAGAGCTGTCTGCATAAGCCAGACTTAGAACATTAAACACCAGCCCCTTCCTGCTGCACCAGAAATAATGATCCAGTTTGTATGCTGATCCCAGATTGTGCCCTAATTTTCCTAAGATTTCACTAAGATTTTCCTGCTTTTAGAATCATAGTCAAATACCCTACTAGAACCTCATACTTTAATTACTTTAATTTTCTTTTATTTTCAAACTTCTTCTCTTTGGGGTTGTGTGAACTTATCAGTAGCATTGTCCTTTTACCGGTTCTCTCTTTCCCATCCCCTTTGATCCCAACATCTCAGTATTTACCAAATCTTGCATGCATGCATACTAAGACACTTGAGTTGTTTCTGACTCTTTGTGACCCTATGGACTATAGTCTGCCAGGCTCCTCTGTCCATGGGATTCTCCAGGCAAGAATACTGGAGTGGGTCGCCATGCCCTCCTCCAGGGGATCTTCCCTGACCCAGGGATGGAATTTGTGTCTCTTGTCTCCTGTGCTGGCAGGCGAATTCTTTACCACTAGTGCCAGCTGGGGTCAGACGATTACCAAACTTTCAGTTCAGTTCAGTTCAGTTGCTCAGTCGTGTCCAACTCTTTGCGACCCCATGAATTGCAGCACGCCAGGCCTCCCTGTCCATCACCAACTCTCAGAGTTCACTCAAACTCACGTCCATCGGGTCAGTAATGCCATCCAGCCATCTCATCCTCGGTCGTCCCCTGTCCCCTTCTCCTCCTGCCCCCAATCCCTCTTAGCATCAGAGTCTTTTCCAATGAGTAAACTCTTTGCATGAGGTGGCCAGAGTACTGGAGTTTCAGCTTTAGCATCATTTCTTCCAAAGAACACCCAAGGCTGATCTCCTTCAGAATGGACTGGTTGGATCTCCTTGCAGTCCCAGGGACTCTCAAGAGTCTTTAGCACATATGTATTTTTCAGTGTCTGGATTGACCGTCTCACTTTGTTTTCACCCTTGTTATTTGTTGCATGGCTTTATACTTAATGGTGGTCTTCCCAGGTGGTGCTAGTGGTAAATAACCAATGCAGGAGACACAGGAGACTTGGGTTTGATCCCTGGTCAGAAGATCCCATAGAGAAGGAAATGGCAACCAACACCAGTATTCTTGCTTGGAGAATCCCATGGACAGAAGAGCCTGGTGGGCTGCATTCCACAGGGTTGGAAAGGGTTGGATATGATTGAAACAAGTTAGCATGCAGCATGCATACTTAATGGGATTTCATATCTCTAGTCTTCCCTCTTCCAATCTGCCTTTCCTTATTGCTACCAAATTAAGTTTGTAGTATAGCTCAGGCCTTATTATTCTCTTGCCCTCTACCCTTCATGGCCTCCTGGGATTGAGTTCAGGGCATCCCTTGATATGGCACCAGCCCATATCCCCAACTGAGTTCTCCACTTACTGCTTTCATCCACACTCCCTCAGCTAAGCTGGGTGTGAATATTCTGGAATATTCTGTCTGTCACCTGCTTACAATGTGTAGGACAATTGATTGGCTTCAACTGTATATTTTATCAAAATAATCCTATGTAAAAGCTTTTATTATTTCCATTTTACAGATGAAGAGAAAGAGAGATGATGCTCTGGGGCTTTCTCTAGGTCACTGTGGTGTAAGTGATGGAGCTGAGCTTCAAGCCCTGTCTTCCCAGCTCTGAGGTCAGTGTTCTTTCCAGCACACTCACCTCTTGGCAGCTCCCTTTTCAGTTGTTTCTGTGTGGGGTACCCTTTCCCTTTATTTCTATGTGGCTGAAATTTCTCCTCTCAAAACCACTCAGATGTCATCCACTCAGTAAAACATTCTTGAATCACTGTTGCTCCAAGTAACCTCTGATTCCCCAAACCTTTATCTTTTTTATAGATCAACACTTTGCATTATGGTTCTTCATATCTAGATCATGTGGGGAGTCATAGGTGACTTCCTTCTTCTTGCCTTACCTTGTCGAGTATTAGCGTGATGAACAGAATGCTTCCCAATCCAGAGACCACCGAATGTAAAAGCAGTGATCATAAAGGATCTCTGCTGTCATCGCTGACACCACAGACACCTCTTCTCTGCTAGCATGCACATCCACTTTTTGCTGTCTGCTAATGAGAAGTCATTACAGGGGAAGTGTATGCTTAGAAGAGACGCAGAGAGATGCTCAGCAGGATGGCCACAGGGAGCAGGTGGACAGGGCTGGGCCCTGGGAGGAGTCTGGAGTGTAATTTTGATCTAGGCAGGCTGCACGTCGATCCTGAGGAAAACAGAGGCCCTGAGGTCAACCACGGAAGGAAACTGGAAAAAGAAGGCAGGGTCGGGGATCAAAGAAAGGACCAAGGATTCCCCAGGGTGTTCCAATCCAAGGGGAGCAGGTGGGTTATTAGTGACAGAAGGTCTCAGTAGCCAAGTGGAATGTGATACCCCCCTTATTTTTCTCCTGAGGCCAGAATGGCTCCCCGAGTGTGTGTAGGCCTCCAGGAAAAGCAATCAGACATGCTTGGCTGGGGTGAGGGGCCTGTGGTATGTGGGCTGAGAAGCTGACAACAGGATTACTTCTGAAAAGCCCTGTTTAAAAACTTGTTATGGTTCATTTAAACCCTGTGGCTTTGGGAGTTAGCTCACAGCTACGTGTATTGCCTTAGTTAAGTGGAGTCTGATGTAGCAGAAATGCATTTTCTATTTGATATAGAGACCTGGTGGAATGGAAATTCAGTCCCTGGCACGTGTTAAAACGCTAAGTTTCCCAAACTATCATGTCAGTGTCAGAGTTCCAATTTTAATGATTAAGGGGACCTGCTAATTGGTATTTGACTTCTAAATGGAGAAGGATTTTGTATTCCTTCTAGATGTTTTTTAGCGACATTTGGAAACACAAGTGATGTCAATCAATTAAATTATTCTATCTGGAAGAAATGTAGCTGTTACTTAGCCTCGAAAGCTTGAACAGGGACGCATCCTGCAAAGGCCACTCGAGGGACCACGCTAGCCAGGACGCCGCTGTCTAGCATTTGCACAACGAAGAGGGGCCACAAAGCTACTTTCCCCCTTGATAGAGCTTTCCAAAAGTCTTTAGTCTTTCCACTCAGCTGCAGCTTTGGGATGACTTTGGTGGTCAGCTCCATACTGAAGGGATGGGCCCCCGCAGGCCCTGTTCTACATCTCAGTGAGTAATCGCTGTCACCTGTTACTTGGCCCTGAACCCTGAGCCCAGAGATCCTGTTTATCTGCCGCTGTCATGGGGCACTTATCAGGAATCTGGTTTCTATGGTGAAGTCTTCTCTCCTGCTTGGAAAAGCTGTTAATTAAAAAAGAAATAAGGCTGTCAAAAATGAATCATTGAGTGCTCCGGTTATCTCTGAATTCTCTCCCTATCGTAGATGTCCTTATCACAGGGGAGGGAGGGATCGTACTGCAGCCTTCCTCCCGGCAGCATCCATTACCTGGCAGAGGGGGGTGGGTAGTATTTGCAGATAACACAATCCTGAATCTTAAACAGGGCAGGCTTGAAGGAAAATAACCTTCTTGGTTTCTGTGAGGCATCTGATTTGAGGTAAAGGCTCATGCTCACAGGTCTATGGAATTTATTGAGAGCTTGTAAGGTTTCTGACAAGCTGCAGCTTTTAAAACCCCTAGTTCCAGAGTTCATATATTTCTTCACAGTGTGCAGTTGGGCTGTTTACCCTGAAATCCAAGAGATTCTAGTTTGCTTTAATAATTCAGTTTAATGTCTGCATGATTCATTTTCTCAAAAGAAAATTCATTTTAGTTGTTTAGATCTGTAGCTTGCTTTCATTTTCATTTTCTTGTACTTACATTTTTTTTTCTCTTGTCCTTAGTTAGTTAGTTCAGTCGCTCAGTCATATCCGACTCTTTGCGACCCCATGAATCGCAGCACACCAGGCCTCGCTGTCCATCACCAACTCCGAGTTCACTCAGGCTCACATCCATTGAGTGCGTGATGCCATCCAGCCATCTCGTCCTTGGTCGTCCCCTTCTCCTCCTGCCCCCAATCTCTCCAGCATCAGGGTCTTTTCCAATGAGTCAACTCTTCTCATGAGGTGGCCAAAATGAGGTGGAGCTTCAGCTTTAGCATCATTCCTTCCAAAGAAATCCCAGGGTTGATCTCCTTCAGAATGGACTGGTTGGATCTCCTTGCAGTCCAAGGGACTCTCAAGAGTCTTCTCCAACACCACAGTTCGAAAGCATCAATTCTTCGGTGCTCAGCCTTCTTCACAGTCCAAATCTCACATCCATACATGACCACAGGAAAAACCATAGCCTTGACTAGACGGACCTTAGTCGGCAAAGTAATGTCTCTGCTTCTCAATATACTATCTAGGTTGGTCATAACTCAGTCATGTCCAACTCTTTGCGACCCTGTGGACTGTAGCCTACCAAGCTCCTCCCTCCATGGGATTCTCCAAGCAAGAGTGCTGGGGTGGGTTGCCATTTCCTTCTCCAGGGGATCTTCCCAACCCAGGGATCGAACCCGGGTCTCCTGCATTCCAGGCAAACTCTTTAACCTCTGAGCCACCAGGGAAGCCCATTCTCTTGTTCTATCCATTGTAAATTTTCATTTTTCCACAGCCTGTATTTTCTCATTCTCTTTAGCTCCTTATAATCACTGTGTAAAGACTAGTGAGGTTTTTCATTTTCAGGTATTGTACACATTTGTTTGTTATGTCCACAGGTTTTTTTTCTTGGTTCAGTTTTAATATCGTTTGCATTCAGCTCAGTGACTTACTTCTAATTATGCCTTGAATTATAGTTGTTCAGAATCCAACTTACTTCTTTCTTCTTGAATGCTTTGATTCTTGAAGTTTCTTGCTTTTACTTTCTGTTGCAGTGCTATCTACCATTGCATCTAAAAGGAGCTTTTTTGTTTCTTTTCCATTATAGGTTACTATAAGATCTTGAATATAGTTTCCTATACCGTGCAGTAAATCCTTGTTTACCTATTTTATGTATAGTGATTTATATCTGTTAATCCCAAACTCCTAGTTTATCCCTTTCCCCTTACCCTTTGGTAATCATAGGTTGTTTTCTATGTCCGTAAGTCTGTTTTTCTTTTTTAAGTAAGTTCACTTGTACTATTTTTTAGGTTCCATATATTAGTGATATCATGTAATATTTTTTTCTCTGACTTACTTCAGTTAGTATGATGTTTTCTAGATCCACAAGTATGGTTGCAAATATTCTTTTGTAATTCATTCTTTTTTATGACTGAATATTCCAGTGTACATACATACCACATATTCTTTACCCATTCTTCTGCTGATGGACACTTGGGTTGCGTCCATGTCTTGGCTCTTGTGAATAGTGCCACTGTGAAATTGGGGTGCATGTATCTTCTTGAATTAGAACTTTCATCTTTTCCAGATATATGCTCAGGAGTGGCGTCGCTTGGTCATATGGTGACTCTATAGTTTTTAGTTTTTTAAGGAACTTCCCTTCCCTACTCTTCTCCAGAGTGGCTGCACCAACTTACATTCCCACCAACAGTGTGGGAGATTTTCTTTTCTAAAGGAGCCTTTTTATACTCGGATGCCATTTACACATTTGACAATGTGTAATGACTAGTATTTCTTAACCTCCTACTATGTGCTTATTCAGTATGATAAGCACATGTTTTTACAGTACAACATATTTTTACAATACCACCAACCTTCGAAGAAGGTAAAATATGATGCTTTTTGACTCTACTGTTAAAGTGTGGTCCCTGGAGTAGCAGCATTGGCATTACCTAGGAGCTTGTTGGAAATGCAGAGGCTCAGGCCCTGCCCATGATGCACTGAACCAAGATACTCAGGTGATCTGCATACATCTTACAGTTTAAGAGTACACAGAGACATATAAAAATTTTAAGGATGCGTTAGTAGATTTTGCATGCTAGATTTTAATTATTTGTAAATTATTACTGAAATGTACAAAAATAGATTACAGACTGAGTTTTCAGCGATGAAAAGAAACTCTCCTTCAAAATTGGAGAGACATATTGCCGGGACTTTGAGCCATGCTCACTTGTTGATTTGTTGATAGTTCCACAAATTATTTTTGAATACCTGTATGATATAAGATAGAAAGAAAGGCAATGCCAAAGAATGCTCAAACTACTGCACAATTGCACTCATCTCACATGCTAGTAAAGTAATGCTCAAAATTCTGCAAGCCAGACTTCAGCAATATGTGAACCGTGAACTCCCTGATGTTCAAGCTGGTTTTAGAAAAGGCAGAGGAACCAGAGATCAAATTGCCAACATCCGCTGAATCATGGAAAAAGCAAGAGAGTTCCAGAAAAACATCTATTTCTGCTTTATTGACTATGCCAAAGCCTTTGACTATGTGGATTACAGTAAACTGTGGAAAATTCTGAAGGAGATGGGAATACCAGACCACCTGACCTGCCTCTTGAGAAATCTGTATGCAGGTCAGGAAGCAACACTTAGAACTGGACATGGAACAACAGATGGGTTCCAAATAGGAAAAGGAGTACGTCAAGGCTGTATATTGTCACCCTGCTTATTTAACTTATATGCAGAGCACATTATGAGAAACGCTGGACTGGAAGAAACACAAGCTGGAATCAAGATTGCTGGGAGAAATATCAATAACTTTAGATATGCAGATGACACCACTCTTATGGCAGAAAGTGAGGAGGAGCTAAAAAGCCTCTTGTTGAAAGTGAGAGAGGAGAGTGAAAAAGTTGGCTTAAAGCTCAACATTCAGAAAACGAAGATCATGGCATCTGGCCCCATCACTTCATGGGAAATAGATGGGGAAACAGTAGAAACAGTGTCAGACTTTGTTTTTTTGGGCTCCAAAATCACTGCAGATGGTGACTGCAGCCATGAAATTAAAAGGCGCTTACTCCTTGGAAGAAAAGTTATGACCAACCTAGATAGTATATTCAAAAGCAGAGACATTACTTTGCCGACTAAGGTCCGTCTAGTCAAGGCTATGGTTTTTCCTGTGGTCATGTATGGATGTGAGAGTTGGACTGTGAAGAAGGCTGAGCGCCGAAGAATTGATGCTTTTGAACTGTGGTGTTGGAGAAGACTCTTGAGAGTCCCTTGGACTGCAAGGAGATCCAACCAGTCCATTCTGAAGGAGATCAACCCTGGGATTTCTTTGGAAGGAATGATGCTAAAACTGAAGCTCCAGTACTTTGGGCACCTTATGCGAAGAGTTGACTCATTGGAAAAGACCCTGATGCTGGGAGGGATTGGGGGCAGGAGGAGAAAGGGACGACCGAGGATGAGATGGCTGGATGGCATCATGCACTCAGTGGACGTGAGTCTGGGTGAACTCCGGGAGTTGGTGATGGACAGGGAGGCCTGGCATGCTGCGATTCATGGGGTCGCAAAGAGTCGGACACAACTGCATGACTGAACTGAACTGAACTGAAGATTGATATGTCTAATGAGACATAGATTCTGATTTCAATAAACTTACATTTTAACCAGAGACACAACCAGTTATTCAACTATTAAATATGATTCTGAAGACAGAGAAGGAATGGAATTCTGACCCATGCTACAGCGTGGGAGAACCTTGAAAGCATTGTGAAGGAAGCCAGTCACAGGAAACCACGCTCTGCACGACTCCATTCATATGAACCTGGAGAGGAAAATGGCAGCTGACTCCAGTGTTCTTGCCTGGAAAAGCCCATGGGCAGAGGAGCCTGGCGGGCTGCAGTCCATGGGGTCACAACTGGACATGACTGAGTGACTGAACCATTCATATGAAAAGAATAGGGAAAATCTATAGGACAGAAAATAATTTTGTGTTAGCTTAGGGCTAGAGAAAGGATATTTTCACGGAGGCCAGGGATGGATAGGGCAGCGATAGATAAAGGGTCTGGGCTTGGATAGGGCAGTGACAGATAAAGGGTATGTGTTTCTTTGGAAATGATGAAAATGTTCTGAAATTGGATGTGGTGATGGTTGTGTGTATCTATAAATATACTAAAAACCATTGAATTCTATGCTATAAATGTGTGAATTTTGTGGTATGTGAATTATATTAATAAAACTGTTAACAGTTATTTTGAGGAAGACTAGGAGACTTGCCCAGAGAAGGCAATGGCACCCACTCCAGTACTCTTGCCTGGAAAATCCCATGGACAGAGGAGCCTGGTGGGCTGCAGTCCATGGGGTCTCGAAGAGTCAGACACAACTAGGTGACTTCACTTTCACTTTTCACTTCATGCATTGGAGAAGGCAATGGCAACCCACTCCAGCATTCTTGCCTGGGGAATCCCAGGGACCGGGGAGCCTGGTGGGCTGCAGTCTATGGGGTCTCGAAGAGTCGGACACAACTGGGCGACTTCACTTTCACTTTTCACGTTCATGCTTTGGAGAAGGAAATGGCAAACCACTCCAGTGTTCTTGCCTAGAGAATCCCATGGACAGAGGAGCCTGGTGGGCTGCAGTCCATGGGGTCGTGACTGGGTGACTTCACTTTCACTCTTCACTTTCATGCATTGGAGAAGGAAATGGCAACCCACTCCAGGGTTCTTGCCTGGAGAATCCCAGGGATGGGGGAGCCTGGTGGGCTGCCGTCTCTGGGGTCGCACAGAGTCGGACATGACTGAAGTGACTTAGCAGCAGCAGAAGCAGGAGACTGGCCACCTGATGTGAAGAACTGACTCCTTGAAAAAGACCCCGATGCTGGGAAAGTCTAAAGGTAGGAGGAGAAGGGGACGACAGAGGATGAGATGGTTGGATGGCATCACTGACTTGATGAACATGAGTTTGAGCAAATTCCAGGAGTTGGTGATGGACACAGAGGCCTGGCGTGCTGCAGTCCATGGGGTTGAAAACAGTCAGACATGACTGAGAGACTGAACTGAACTGAAGAGAAAGAGTATTGGATGCTATGAGTGTGTATATTGGAGGCTTCATGCCTGGACATGAAAGGCTGTTTTGATCAGGTGTCCCTTCAACAGAGCTTTGAAGAATGGGTGGAAATTACCTGGGTAAGGGCAGGGCAATTGAGAGCATTCCAGGAAGAGGGGGAAGCACCACTTGGGGCCTCTGGCAAGAAGTCTCCACAGCATATGAAGACCTGCATGGCCAGTGTGATGGAACACAGAGGCCTAGAGGAGGCGGGATCATGGGTGAAGCTAGTGAGATGGTGCAGTTCAGGATATGAAGGGCCCACAGGATGCAAGGATTTTTATGCTAAAACAATAGACAATTACTGAAGAGCTTCAACAATGAATAGGTATGACTTTTTTTTTTAATCACTCTTGATTTTGGGTGGAAAATGGGTTAGATAGGGACCAAGAGTAGAGATGGAAGACCTTTGTAGATCACTGGGAGTCCAAGGTTTGGACAGTTGTGGTCACAGTGGAGAAGGAGAGTAGTGTATGTTTCAGGATATGTTCTGAATGTGGAGTTAACACTTGCTGATGGAGTGGGGCTGGATGAATCATGGATGACTCTTAGGTTTCCGACTTGAACTCCATCATCTCAGTGTTGGATATATTGAGTTTGAGGAACCTGTGGTCACTCATATGGAGATGCTGAAAAGTTGTACTTAAAGGACTAGGGCTCAATTGTTCTGGACAGATGATGAAGTTGAAGCATTGTTAGCACGTGGGTGGTAGTTAAAATCATGGGCAGAGGTGAAATGGCCTTAGTAGAGAGCATAGCCTTAGAAGGCATTGAAGACCAAACCTCTGAGGAACTCCAGCACTGAAAGGTTGGATAGAAGAGGATGTGTTGGCTTACGAGACTGCGATGGGTATTTAGACAGGTAGAAGGAAGTCAAGACAGTGTGGTTCAGTGAAATCAGGGGAAGAGAATGTATCATGAAATAAGGAGTAGCAAGCTTTGTCGAATGAAGCTTAGTGGTTATATACAGTGAGGATGGAAATGTTTATTGCTTTAGCAACATGGAGGCTATTTATTAAGAGCATTTTCAATGAAGTGATGGGGTGGTAAACCAGACTGGAGCAGATTAAGGAAGGAGTGAGAAGTGAGGAAGAGAGCATGTGGAAACTGATTTGAACTATTTAGCTGCGACAGGATGGAGAGAGAAAAGTCTGTGGCTGAAAGGAAAAAATGGGTTCAAATTTAGCATTTTAAGGACTTTTGCAAGTTTAAGTTTCCCAGATGGAACTAATGGAAAGAATCTGCCTATTAATGCAGTAGAAGTAAGAGACGCAGTTAGATTTCTGGGTTGGGAAGATCCCCTGGAGTAGGAAATGGCAATCCGCTCCAGTGTTCCTGCCTGGGGAATCCTATGGACAGAGGAGCCTGCTGGGCTACAGTCCATGGGGTCACGAAGAGTCGGGCATGACTGAGTGACTGAACATGAATGCATGTTTAAACACAGATGAGAAGGGCCTAGTTAAAAGGGGAAACTTATAGAGGGGAAAGAAGTGATGTTTTCATGATGTATTTTGATGCTTCATTAGATGTTTCATATTCTGTAAATAATTACTGAGCTTTCACTTTATGCCAGGGATTATGCGGCAGCTAAGGCTATAGCAAAGACAATGAGTTTCTGACCATGGTTACTTCCCATGCCTCCTGTGAGCTAACATTCCTTAGAACTAGGACTTCACTCTGCTTTCCCAGTGTCTAGATAATGCCTGTCATATCAATGATGTCAATAAAATTTTGCTGAAATGTGTTATTAAACCCACTGTTAGTAGGTGTGATTTAGGGGTGATCATTCCAATAATGGTGACATATGTGTTGTGCTTATTAAAAGTAGTAATTACTGAGTTACTGGTAGGTACTGATAAGGATTAGGTTTAGTAAGTACCCACCAGTCACTGATGCCAAAAGAGTTCTCTTCCTTCCATAGCTTCCTACCCCCTAAAATGTCCCACAAGGATCCCCTTTGTGTCCATAACCACCCCTCTCAATCTGGTCTCCCCACCCCATTGAGTCTGCCTGTACATATGGTACATATCAAGTCCATCCTGTTCACTCAGCCCCCATGGCCATTGTTTAAAATCCTCACTTTTCTCACCTGTGTTGGTCTAACAATCTAATAACCTATCTGACTTACCGCTTCCCAGTCATCATTCTATACTGTTGCCAAAGAGTGTTCTTAACTCAAGGGGGTGTGACCCCTGACTGAAAAGACTTCAGGATACACTTCAACCCTTCTTCACCCTGTATCTATCCACCCGCACCCCACCTTCCCCTAAACCCCAAATACCTGTCCACTCACACCCTTTTTTCTGGCTTTGCTTGTGTTTGCTCTAGTTCTCAGGTGTGGTTCAAGCATCATCCCACTTCCTCTCCTGGAAATGTTCCCTCCTCATGCCCAGATCGAGTCGAGTGCCTCCTTTCCACTGTGCCCCTACAGTCCTATGTCCAAACTCCCAGCAATTTCTGCCCTCTTTAGTGGAATGTCTGTTTCTCAGTTTCCCAAACAATGCAGAATTTTCTTGAGTTCTTCATAAATTTTGATTGAACAGTTCAACTTTCAAGTAGATGAAAAATCTACTTATAATTATCTAAGCCTAGACACCGTACTATTTTTTATGTAAACTCAAAATAATTTGTGCAGATTTAATATGTCCTGAATTACTCAGGAAAACAGCTGTCAAGTAGGTTGAGGGAAGGTGATACTTTGTTTTCTCTGTAACTGTACTATTTTGCAAAATACATCACCCTTGGTAGCACTGCCTGCTAAATCATGTCACCAGTTTGGGAGACCTGTATCAGTCTGCATTTGTAACTGATCTTTGCATGCTGACTTTGTGTGGGTGTGTGTGCACATGAATATATACTTAATTTACTCTTATTTTTGATGTCAGATAAGAAGCATTCATGTGTAGCATTCATGGAGATTCTTTGTGTGCATATCTTTTTTACGCTTTTATTTCAAATTATAAAATATGTACAAAGGCATATTGAATGGTGTCTTATTTCTCATAATTCCATACTTACTAGGTGGTGGGAAGGGATAAATTAAGAATTTGAGAGTAACATATACAAGGACTTACTGTATAGCACAGGGGCCTCACTTATTCCATAATAACCTATGTGGGAAAAGAATCTGAAACATATATATACATATATATATATATATTGAGTATATATATATAATATTGAGTATATATATAATATTGAGTATATATATATATATGTTTGAGCCTTATATTCAACATATCTAAAAGTGATATATTTGATTATTTTGACATTGTTTTATATTTAGTCCAATAACTATGTCCCTAGAAAAAAAAACATTGTGAAACACAGTTTGCATTTAACACTATCCTATTTACTGGGAAGAATTTTACTACCAGAAAATATAATGGAACTTGACCATGAGAAAAGCAAACTCCAAACCAAGAATGGTCAGGTGTTTTTCCTATTAACAGTTGTTCACTTTGTCTCCCATCCGGTGGGGTTTGCTGGCAGATAAGCAGGGCTGAAACAGTAAGGGAAAATATTGCCCAAGAAAAGAGTAAAATTGAGAAAGTGCTTTCTATTAACTTATTTCGTTTTCTGAAAGTTGAGAAGCATCCTGTGATTCTGCTTTGGTGGTGGGAGAGAAAGAAAGAGAATCTAAAATCTGGTCCATTATGAAGGTTGTTTGGTACTATTGAGAGGTTTTATTGGTCCAAGTCCCCGTAGTCCAGGACATTTCTTTTCCTGACTATATTGTTAGACTTAGCAAATAAAAATACAGGACACCCAGTTAAGTCTGAATTTCAGATAAACAGCAAATCATTTTTTAACTATGTTTCAAATATTACGTGGAGCAATGTAATTTCTAAAACATTAATATTTGAAGTCTGCTAACATTTGAGGGTTTTTTTTTTTTTTTGTCTGATGTCCAAAAATATTCCAAGGTTCCTGCCTTGAAGCAGCTCACAGGGGGCACAGTTGCTGTGAGGGAGTTAAGTCCAGCAATTTTTGATAAGAACAAAGTGCTTTGGCTGGAATATAAATAGTTTTCTGGTTTGGCCAAGAGAATGTGGGAAGGGCTTCTCATCTTGAACATCAGACTGTCAAATCTGCTCACAGTTTCACCTGGGAGTCCACAGGGTAAATGGGTAAGAATGACTCTGAGCCCCTTGTCCTGATGACAAGCCATGAGCTTGGGACTGTCATGACTAAGCTAAGGGTGGTGGCTTCCTACGGAGGCTGCCACCTTGAGAGTGCATGTAAATATGGTAATAATTGTGCCCCTGGGGCTGGACAAAGAGAGGAGAAGGGATGGGCAACGGAGTCTGGGTAGACAGGGAAGGGGCAATGCATGCTGTCAATGCCTTGAAATGTAAAAACATCTGGGAAGTAAAATGAATGAAGCTGACTGCAAGTGTGAGCCTTTGCCAAGGTTGTGTGAGAAGGAGCAGTGAGGAACTGGAGAGGGTACCTCCTTCCCTCTCCTGAGCCTCCAGCTTTGAGATTAAAAAACAATAGAGAAATCATAGTGTTACGCAGCAGAACACTGGCCAGATTTATAAGCATTTATTAAGCTTGATTTTTCCCACAGTTCCCCTGTGTGGTGATAAGTTGATTGTTCTGGAAATAGGTGGAGCTACTGTGTGATCTGAGAGCATGGGATGTGCAGAGCTTTCAGTCAGCATCTGCCTGGAGATGTCAGACAAGCCTTCTGTAGAGCCGGTATCCAGGAGGAATCTGGGGATCAGATGGCAGGCAGGAGCTGGGAAGCAACAGTAAGATGACTCAGCGTGAGGACAAAATCGGAAGGGAGACTCATGGGTGGGCCCAGTATCAGAGACTTGAAGGAAAAGAGAAGATGCTGGGAGGGCAACCTTGACCCTCTAGCTCCTGATCCCAGTGGGAAGTAGAAAACCTAGCGGGCAGTGGGCACACCGCCTCCTTCCAGAGGTCACAGTCCTCTGTGTTTGCAGTGTGGACTCTCTTCCAGGCTCCTGGTCTCCAAAGTTCTCCTGTGCCCTGTGAGCGCTCCCCAGAGCCCACAGAGCTAATCCTGACCACCTTATTGAGCACCCCCTTCCTGCTAGTTCTGTGTCCATCACATTTCTACAACATCAGCCTTCCAGCTTTTTTTATTGAATATATGAATGAATAAGAATTTTCCAGTACTCAATTCCAATGTATGTTAATTTCCTTATAAATGGAAATATGTGAAAACACATGAAATTATAAATCTATAGAATATTGAAAATTTGCATTGTATAAAATATGTATGAATAGATATACAACATTTAAATTTATAAATAAATATGTAAAGCATATATTAAAAAGTATATACCTTATATAAGGTATATAGAAATAAAAATGGAAGGAGTAAAGAAATTATTAAAATGAATGTATGTTTCTTTTTCTTTTCCCACAACTGCATCTCTCCACTTGGCCAAACCTTGGGGTCTATCTGTGTGGTCTGAAGACCCGGCTGGACAGGAGTGCCCCCGGGCCTGCGTATGATCTGGTCTCTTTGTCGCTGCGCACACAGCCTCCTGACTGGCTCTTGCTTCTGTAGTGCAGGGCCTGGAGCTCTAGTGCTCAATACCTGGGCCAGACTGACTTGAGAGTCATTAGCTAAAAACACTGACTTCCTGGTTTTCCCTCCACACTCGAGTCATTGATCAATATCTGAATAAACTCGTGTCGCCTCTGCTCGCTTCTCTGAGCAAGGAGGGATTCTGTTCAATGCCCGAATTCCAGGGCAAATCTGGGAGGAGAAATGCCTCCAAGTGATAATGTGGTGACACCCCCAGAGGTCATAAACACCCCTGGGAACTGTGAGAATGAGGACGATGTTAGAAAGTTCTCTTACAAATGGCTCCTGGGCTCCAGTCAAATGTGTGTGTGGTGAAGTCTATGCCTAGCAGGGCAAGTTATGAAACGTGTCATCAGTACTTCAGAGAGAAGATTAAAAATGAATCCTGCTGAGTGATGGCCAGCATCTTTCGTCAACACTGCCAGCATCTGCTGGATCATAGGAAAAGCAGAGGATTCCAGAAAAACATCTGCTTCATTGACTATTCTAAACCTTTGACTGTGTGGATCACACCAAACTGTGGAAAATTCTTCAAGAGATGGGGATACCAGATCACCTTACCTGCCTCCTGAGAAACCTGTATGTAGGTCAAGAAGTAACAGTTAGAACCAGACATGGAACAACAGACTGGTTCCAAACTAGGAAAGGAGTCTATCAAGGCTGTATATTGTCATCCTGTTTATTTAACTTCTATGCAGAGTACATCATGCGAAATGCCAGGCTGGACAAAGCACAAGCTGGAATCAAGATTGCTGAGAGAAATATCAATAACCTCGATATGCAGAGGGCACCACCCTTATGGCAGAATGTGAACAGGAGCTAAAGTGTCTCTTGATGAAAGTGAAAGAGAAGAGTGAAAAAGCTGGCTTAAAACTCAACATTCAAAAAGCAAAGATCATGGCATCCGGTCCCATCACTTCATGGCAAATGGATGGGGAAACAATGGAAACAGTGACAGACTTTATTTTTGGGGGCTCCAAAATCACTGCAGATGGTGATTACAGCCAGAAAATTAAAAGACGAGAGGACTGTGACCTCTGGAAGGAGGCAGTGTGCCCGCTGCCCACTAGGTTTTCTACTTCTCGCTTGGATCAGGAGCCAGAGGGCCAAGGTTGCCCTCCCAGCATCTTCTCTTTTCCTTCAAGTCTCTGATACTGGGCCCACCCATGAGCCTCCCTTCCGATTTTGTCCTCACGCTGAGTCATCTTACTGTTGCTTCCCAGCTCCTGCCTGCCATCTGATCCGCAAATTCCTCCTGGATATGGGCTCTAGAGAAGACTTCTCTGACATCTCCAGGCAGATGCTGACTGAAAGCTCGCTCCTTGGAGGAAAGGCTATCAAATACCTGGAAATACTGTTTATCTGTATACTCAGTCTCCTTGTCTGTTGATTTGCAAACACTGGTGGTGAAGTCGCTCAGTCGTGTCCGACTCTTTGTGACCCCGTGGACTGTAACCTACTAGGCTTCTCAGTCCATGGGATTCTCCAGGCAAGAATACTGGAGTGGATTGCCATTTCCTTCTCCAGAGGATCTTCCCAACCCAGGGATCGAACCCGGGTCTCCCGCATTGGAGGCAGACGCTTTAACCTCTGAGCCACCGGGGAAGCAGTGCCTCATGGTTCTCACTAGATAATTCAGTGATAAGGTAATTAGCCAAGGAAAATAGCCTTATGTGTCAAGAAAAGGTTAGTTGGAGATGTCTTTTTGCCTTCATTCTGTATTACAAACACTCTCTTTTTTTCTGCTTTGCTTCTGCTAATGTTAGAAGCTTAACTTCAGGAAAATAATATACAGGTTGAGCATTTTGTGTTTTCAGCGAGTTTAAAGAAATGCTGTATTCAGGCTGTTAATACTTTGTTCTAAATTTTCAAAACATGGTCTAATAACTAGGTGTTTTGGAATCACCTCTGAAACACAGAAGTATTACTTTCAATTGGAATATAAGTATATAGATTTTATTTATTTATTCAACAAATATTCATTGACTGCCTCCTTTCTGTCTGGCAAATGGTGAATAAGACAATGGAACTTATTCATTTATTTTTGGTGGGAGAAGAGTACAAAACTCAATAAACAAACAAATTAATAAAATTACTTTAGATATTAAGTGCAAAGAAGAAAATAAAGCAGTTGTATTTGTCGGGGTCCCAGCAAGAAACAGAGAGTTATAATAATTTGAGAAAAAATTCTGTTTATAAAGGTATGGAAGGATTTCCCTGGCAGTCCAATGGTTAAAACTTCACTTTCCAACACAGGAGGTGTGAGTTCCATCTATGGTGGGGGAGCAAAGGTCCCACACACCTTGTGGCCAAAACACCAAGACATAAAACAGGAGCCATATTGTAACAACTTAAATAAAGACTGTGGGAACGGTCCACGTCACAAATAATAATAATACAGGTATGACAGGAGCAGAGTAAGGAGACCTCAGAAGTTAACGTAGCGCTGTCAGTCTGGGAGCAGAGGCAGACCCTGAAGAGGAGGGCCCAGTTCCCTGAAGGGTGGAGAGGACCAGGTCAGCAAGACTGCTGCTTGGGTCTCTGTGAGAAGAGAACTGAGGAAGGAAACTGTCCGCCTCATGGGCTCCCACTGGTGGACCCTGCTGGAAGTCACGGGACGAGGGAGCAGGAGGGTGCAGTCTGTACAGGGCAGCCTTCCCGGGCACAGAGCAAGGGGCAGCAGGGTGGATCACGGGCGTCCCCAGGGAAGGCTGGTGATCTCAGATGTCATGTTCATGCTGCCTCAAAACCGCGTGGCATTTAAGTGATCCAAAATGAGTTCAAGAAAAGATAACCAGCAACATAAAACTGATTATCGGGATAAAACTGTTGTACATTGTAAGTCTCCATTTGAGAGTAAGAAGACATTGCTTCCACTTTGGAAGATGAAATACTGCATGGGTGAGTGTAATTGCAGTTGACCTTAAGAAATGGATAGGATATTCATGGTTGAGAAAGAAGAAAGAACATTCCAGGACTATAAAATGTCCTGGGCCAAAGTAAACTGATGGGATGTGTTTTAGGAACAATTTGGCTAAAATTGTTGGTTAAACAACTTTGAACAATTTGGCTAAACTCTACAATCCTTTTAGAATCATAGACTTGTACTTAAACCTACTTCCCTCTCAGGTTCCACTCACCGTATAAATCACATTGGTAGGTGCTTGCTAACTTCCTTTCTCCCTCCCTCTCTTCCTTCCCCTCTGTCTTTTCCTTCTGCCTTCCTCTTTACCTCCGTGCCTTCCATAAACATTTATTGAGAGTCCACAGTTTACTCAGTTGCAATAAGACTGTACTGAGCAACACTATGTTCCTACTCCGGGAATTCAGTTTCAATTTTATCATTCCAGATGGTTCCCAGTGATTCAACAGGACCACAATAGCAATTGTTAGTCGCTAAGTTGTGTCCGACTCTTTTGCAACCCCACCAACTATAGCCTGCAAAGCTCCTCTGTCCGTGGGATTTCCCAGACAAAAGTACTGGAGCAGGTTGCCATTTCCTCCTTCATGGGATCTCCCTGACCCAGGGATCAAACACATGTCTCTTGCATTGGCAGGCAGATCCTTTTACCTCTGAGCAGAAGCCCTCATAATAGTCCACTTTTGGAACCATTTTAAATATATATATATATATATATACACACACACACACACACACACACACACCAGACACTATTCTTATTTTGGAGGACTTGGTTTGTCTTATGAAGAATGCTTTAAACATTTAGGAGAAGGGATTTTACCGAAATGATCTTCCACATTTTGGCCCTACAAAAGTGTGTTTGTTTTAAAAGAAGCATCCATTTGCTGATAACTACTGCAGCCATCCCAACCTTTTTGGACCAGGGACTGGTTTCCTGGAAGACAGTTTTTCCAACAGGAACAGAAGGGGATGTTTCAGGAGGCAACGGGAGTGATGTAGGGGATGGAGTGATATAGGGGGTGGGGTGCTGCAGACAAAAATTTCACTCCAAGCTACTTACCTCCTGCTTTGCAGCCGGGTTCCTAACAGGTCCAGGGGTTGGAGACTCCTGACCTATTGCATACCAAGTGTGCCTAAGATTTTAAATTTAAACTGTATAAGAAGAAGATATTTTCACTGTCAGACCCACACAGATTGAGTGTGGGTCCAAAGTCAGTTCCTTCCTCTCCATGGCAGCATTGCCCTGATTCCCCCTTCCTGGGATTCCAGACCTGAATTCAGCAGTAAGGCAGGCAGGGGGAGACTTCACCAGTGATGGCAAGGAGTTGGGAGAGGCAGCGATCTGGGGTGGGGAGCACCCCCAGGCTCCTGCTCCAAAGGGTGCTGAGATCCCTCGGGGGTGGAGTGCCTGTAGAGCACTGGTTGCTTTCCAGTGGAGGGGAGCGAGCTGACTTTGCAGTCTGTACTCAGAGAGCTCCTTTAGAGGTTTGCTGTGGTTTCTCTTCACTTCCAATATTGACAACACAGAACTGGTTTGGAAAAAGAGAGCTCCATGATACATTATGACCTATTTTGTGCTTTTAAGAATGACTCTTTAGAGACTGAATTTCCCTATTACTCTTAAGTCTTTTCTTTTTAGGCTTGTTTAAAGAAATTAAGTTGTATACAAAAATAGTGAAGGCCTATATTGTGAAAGTTAGTCAGTCAGTCATGCCCAACTCTTTATGACCCAATGGACTGTAGCCAGCCAGGCTCTTCTGTTCATGGAATTCTCTAGGCAAGAATACTGGAGTGGGGTAGCTATTCCCTTCTCCAGGGGATCTTCCCCACCCAGGGATCACACCTGCAGGTGGATTCTTTACCATCTGAGCCACGTTAGGAAAGGTCAATATACTGTATTTTCCCCACCCAACATATACGAATTATAGCTTTGTCTCCTGGGAAATGTTTCCTCAAGAACTGTTAACCTTCTTGGATAGAGTTTTAGTGTAATATTTAGACTGGAGTAATCACTGAGTAGCAAATGAGATATTATTTATGTGATTTTAAAGAATGTATTTCACACATGAAAGGATGTTTTAAATTTGCATTTTTACCACTAAAATCCTGGAACCTAAGTATTTGAGGAGTTAAGATTATGTGAGTGTTAACTTTCACATCTTTAAACTTGCTTTCCAAGGTTAACTCTAGGTCAGATCCACATGGAGCGAGATATACTGTTGAGGAGACCCCAGAGGTCCTGCCTGTGACATGGGTGGTCTGAGATGAGAGATGGACTGTCCTTGGGGTGGGAGGGAGGAGCAGCAGGCAGGGTCCAGTTTCAGAAACTATAGCTTTTGGAAGGAGGTAGGTCTGGAGGAAGTAGACAGTGCAGGATGTAGTCCCGGGGATGCCCGAGGACAGACTTTTGCCCTGTACCACCAGCAGAAAGCGGCCTCCTCTGGGGCCACGCCTGTGGAACTCGCGTTAGGCAGACTTTGCACACACTGTTATAGCTGGCTTCCTTCCAGACCCCGAGAAAGGAAGCAAGTACCAAAGACCAAGGGGAAGGAGACTCAGTTCGTGCAGAGGACACAGCTGGGGACTTTTCATGTCTGGGCTCTTCGCCTCCAGGAGCTCTCTGCTGGGATGGACTGTGTGTCTGCTTTGAATCAAGCACATGGAAGGACAGAGCATTCCTGAAACTTTTTTTTTTTCTTCTGGTTTTATTGAGATATAATTGACCCAAAGCACTGTATAAGTTTGAGTACCGCATCATGATTTAATTTATATATATGTCACAAAGTGATTATCACAATAAATTTAGTGCACACCCATCGCCTCATATAGCTGTAAAATTAAAGAAATAGAAAAAATTTTCTCGTAATGATAACTCAGGATTTACTCTCTTAACAACTTTACACATAGCATTCAGCAGTGGTAACCTGTTTCTTATGTTGTACATCCCTAGAGCAGACGGATCTATTGCTAGAAGTTTGTACTTTTGGACTGCCTTCACTGAATTCTTCATCCCCTCTGGATTTTTTTTTTGTTTGTTTTTGATGGCTTAGGAAAGGGAGGAAGCTTCTCTGTGTGCAATCAGTTTGGAATGCCTGTTTGCGTGAGACCCACACTAGAGGCAGTCATGGTTCCCTTACTGCGCAAGCTATGCTTCTCTCCACACCTGCGGAGCCTTAGCTTAAATTTAGGGGAAGCAGACTGGGATTGATGGTAAAAGAAAAAAGAAAAGAAAAAAGAGGAAAACACAGTAGACTTCTTGAGTCACATTAATGTAGACCAGATATGAGGTCCTTTTTGAACCAGAAATTAAGGTAGATAGGTCTCAGCCTCCTAAAGTCATATCTGTGATAAGTGAGTGTTCCCATAGGTGGGAAGGAGGTAAAGTTGCTGCCAAATAAAAGCCCCTGAGGCTCGGAATTTGAGCATCTTAGTATGTGTCCTGTCCGCCCCTTTATTGTCATACGGGGACTTCTTTTACCATTTGCTCCTTGGCTCGTTGAAGACCCCAGTATGAGTTAGATGGTCTCAGAACTGCCTAGAACTGGGGAGGGGGCCCCTCTACTCTTCTGGCAGAGGTCGCTGTCCAGTTGCATCCACAAGGGAAAGGATTAGGTGGACCTGACATCTTTCTTCTCTGGGGAGAAATGCCGACCCCAGAGGAGAGGAAGATTGGAACCTGATGCTGCCTGCTTCCTTTCCAAGACACTCACTGATCCCCCAGCTCCAAAATGTGTTAAGAGAAGCGTCTCTGTGTGCAGTTGGGAAACTGGTGATGTTGCCCAAAGACAGGAGCACAAGAAGAAAGGAAACTGGGGTCTTTGCTGAAAGTCAGAAGAGCCTCGCTGGCCCCAGGGGAAGGTAGCAGAGGAACCCTCTGAGAGGATGATTGATAGATGAGTCAGGATTCCCAAAAGTCTTCTTGGACTAAAATGTAATGAGTGAAGGAATTTAGTCATTAACGTTCCGGCACAGGCTAGTTCTCACAGAGAAACACTGAGGGCTCTGATTTGCACTTCCGACCACAACAGAGTCAGCCTCCCACCACAAACAGCTATCAAACAGACAGAATAGATGAAGCAGCTGTTTGCAGGTGTTAGGTGACAGGCAGAGCAGAGAAGCACGGAGAGGAAGCCCTGGCTGCCCTGGCTCTTGTATTCAGGGATTTTTCCTGAACGTGGGAACGTGAGGGGGAGCCTGAGAAAGCAGTGGTCTTTCTGAACTGAGAGGCAGTAATTGGGGTTTGGTGCTGCTGAACGTTGGGGGTAGAGGGGCTGGAAAGCAAGTTGCTCATAGGGGATCCCAAAATCTGTGTGGGTGTTTATCCAAGGTCTGTGGTGCAGGCCTGGGCTTGCACGTGCCAAGAGTGGTTTTGTGAGGTGTAGCTGGGGAGCTGAGCTTCT
Organism: Aepyceros melampus; assembly: GCA_006408695.1. Lineage (NCBI taxonomy): Eukaryota > Metazoa > Chordata > Mammalia > Artiodactyla > Bovidae > Aepyceros > Aepyceros melampus. The sequence continues at coordinate 216,957 of SJXQ01008084.1, read as the reverse complement.
CATGAGAAGAAACCCGAGTGTGCCCAGTGCCAGGGGCTGCTGGAGGTGGTTCCACCTCAGTAGTGTAGAGACCCTGCTGAACAACACAGGCATTCATGTGCGATCACAGAGAGGCCACGTCCAGGGTATAAGAACCGTTCCCTCAAGAAAGGGCCACAACCTAAGAACAGAACACCAACTCGAAAGGAAGACAGCATGATTCAGGCTTTTTATACAACACCCACCAAGCATGTGAAGAGTCAGAAAATGTAACCCAGAGAAGTGGACCCCATGATGACCCAGAGGTTAGATTTAGCAGACAAGGATTAAAACAGCTGTTAGAAATATGTTTAAGGACTTAAAGGAAAGATTGGTCTTGATGGACTATTTGGGGATGTCAGAAAAAAAAAAAAAAAAAAGGGAAGCTTTAAACATGATCTAAATGGAAACATAAAAGCTAAAATTTTCAAAATTAAAAAGTTTCAAAGTTCTAGGGGAAAACATAGGAGAATATCTTTGCATTCCTGAGGTAGGAAGAGATGTCTCCGAGAAGACAGTTCAGTTCAGTTCCGTTCAGTCGCTCACTCGTGTCCGACTTTTTACAACCCCATGAGTCTCAGCACTCCAGTCTCCCTGTCCATCACCAACTCCCAGAGTTTACCCAAACTCATGTGCATCAAGTTGGTGATGCCATCCAGCCATCTCACCCTCTGTCATTTCCTTCTTCTGCCTCCAATCCCTCCCAGCGTCAGAGTCTTCTCCAATGAGTCAGCTCTTCGCATGAGGTGGCCAAAGTATTGGAGTTTCAGCTTCGGCATCAGTCCTTCCAATGAACACCCAGGACTGATCTCCTTTAGAATGGACTGGTTGGATCTCCTTGCAGTCCAAGGGACTCTCAAGAGTCTTCTCCAACACCACAGTTCAAAACCATCAATTCTTCGGCATTCAGCCTTCTTCACAGTCCAACTCTCACATCCATACATGACCACAGGAAAAACCATAGCCTTGACTAGATGGACCTTTGTTGGCAAAGTAATGTCTCTGCTTTTGAATATACTATCTAGGTTGGTCATAAGTTTCCTTCCAAGGAGTAAGCGTCTTTTAATTTCATGGCTGCAATCACCATCTGCAGATCCCAAATCATAAAGAAGAAAAAAAAAAAAATCCAAAGTATTGGAGTTTCAGCTTCGGCATCAGTCCTTCCAATGAACACCCAGGACTGATCTCCTTTAGAATGGACTGGTTGGATCTCCTTGCAGTCCAAGGGACTCTCAAGAGTCTTCTCCAACACCACAGTTCAAAACCATCAATTCTTCGGCATTCAGCCTTCTTCACAGTCCAACTCTCACATCCATACATGACCACAGGAAAAACCATAGCCTTGACTAGATGGACCTTTGTTGGCAAAGTAATGTCTCTGCTTTTGAATATACTATCTAGGTTGGTCATAAGTTTCCTTCCAAGGAGTAAGCGTCTTTTAATTTCATGGCTGCAATCACCATCTGCAGATCCCAAATCATAAAGAAGAAAAAAAAAAAAAACTGATAAAACGGAATTGCATAAGAATTTAAAATTTCTGCTTATCAAAAGACACCACGAAGAAAATGAAAAAGTAAGCTACATATTAAGAGAATATGTTTGCCAAATTGCTACATTCAATAATAAATATGTCAAACTCAATAAAATGGGCAAAATACTTGAACAGACACTTCACAAAAAGGATGTATTTATATTCAGTAAATCCATGGAAAAATATTAAGCAGCACTGATCCTCGAGGAAATGAAGATCTTGTGTCCACTATAACGGGTAAAATTGAAAAGACAGATAGCATCAATGTTGGTCCGAATGTGGGAGCTGGAATTCTCATGCATTGCTGGTGAAATACTTTGGAGGAAAGTGTTTGGTAGTTTCTTATGAAGGTAAATATGCACTTTCCCTTAACCCTGCAATTCCATGCCTAGACTTTTACCCAAGAAAAGTGGGTGAAAAGCCACATACCAGAATGTCTATAGCAGCCTCTTTCACAACAGCCCCAAACTGGAAACAACACACATGTTCATGGGGAATGGACAAACTGTGCTATGTGGATTTAATATACCACTACCCAGCGATAGAAAAGAATGGTCTACATGAAACACCATGGATGAATTTCAAAGCCCCTACACTGAGTCAAAGAAACCAGATGCAGAAGCACGTATATTGTTTTATTTATGTGAAGTTAATGACCTAGCAAAATTAGTCTGCGGTAAAAGAATAGAATGGTGGATGCTTACAGGTGGAGAGTGACTGGGTGGAAGAATGAGGAGGCTTGCTAAGGTGACTGAAATGTGCTGAATTTTGAATTATATGTTGGTTATGCAGATACACACACACACACACACATACTTTATAAATATACTATAGATCACCTATTAAATAATATATTATTAATTTACATGTAGCATATGTTCGTGTTGTTCAGTCATTAAGTCATGTCCAACTCTTTGTGACCCTATGGACTGCAGCATGCCCAGCTTCCCTGTTGTTCACTATCTCCAGGAGTTTGCCCAAATTCATGTCCATTGAGTCCATGATGCCATCCAACCATCTCATCCTGTGCTGCCCATTTCTCCTCCTGTCTTCAGTCTTTTCCAGCATCTGGGTCTTTTCTAATGAGTCAGTTCTTTGCATCAGGTGCCCAAAGTATTGGAGTTTCAGCTTCAGCATCAGTCCTTCCAATGAACACCCAGGACTGATCTCCCTTAGGATGGACTAGTTGGATCTCCTTGCAGTCCAAGGGACTCTCAAGAGTCTTCTCCAACACCACAGTTCAAAAGCATCAATTCTTTGGTGCTCAGCCTTCTTTATGGTCCACTTCTCACATCCATGTATGTGAAAAACTGTAGCTTTGACTATATAGACCTTTGTTGACAAAGTAATGTCTCTGCTTTATAGTACTCTGCCTAGGTTTGTCATAGCTTTTTTCTAAGGATCAAGCATTTTAAAAATATGTATACACACACACACACACACACATACATACATACATATTAGTCAAAACTCATCTAGCTATACCTTAAGATTGACACAGGTCACTGATATAGCTTTTACTATCATTTACATAATAAGAGGACAATGCTTAGGGTGAGGACGTGAGCTTCATTTCATTTCACTTCTGGGGCTGGATGTGGTCTGCAGCTCACTAGTTGGGAACATGGACAGGGAATGATGGTGACTGCAGGTAGAGGAGGAGGTGAATGAGAGCACAACAGAGCTACGAGGGAGGGTGGGATTTCATAGCTCTTTTGAGCATGAAACTGGGGGGAAGCAACACTGTCCAAGAAGGATGTTAGGGACTCCTGTCTATTGAAGCACTGTGAAGACTCTGGTTATCCCTTTGAGAAAGCCTAAAGAGCTCTGTGTGTGCTTCTTGGCTTTCAGAGTAGACTGGCATTCTTTTGAAGGTGTCATCATACTGAGACTAGGTATCGCAAGACTCAGATTCCTAAGGGTTTCAGGAGGCATGCCCAGGGGATTCCAACTCTCTTGTTTAATCACCAAACAACACAACAGCCCCATTTGAAGGAGGTTCTACAGTGAGTGGGGCTTCTGTCATCCAAGGTCCTGAGAACCTAGTTCTGTAAAGTGAAATTGTACAGGATGCTTGGAGCTGGTGCACTGGGATAAACCAGAGGGATGGTATGGGTAGGGAGGTGGGAGGGGGGTTCAGGAGTGGGAACTTATGTACACTCGTGGTGGATTCATGTTGATGTATGGCAAAACCAATACAGTATTGTAAAGTAAAAGAAAGAAAAAAAACAAATGGATAACCGGCAAGGACCTACTGTATAACACATGTATAACTCTGCTCTATGTTATGTGGCAGCCTGAATGGGAAGGGAATTTGGGAGAGAATGGATAAATACATACATATAGCTAAGTCCCTTCACCTGAATCTATCACAACGTTGTTCATCAGCTATATCCCAATACAAAATAAAAAGTTTTTTATAAAGAAAATCCTGGTGATTTCTTTTTGTTTGCTTGTACAGGGTGAAATAACGACTTCCCTGGTAGCTTAGTTGGTAAGGAATCTGCCTGCAATGCAGAAGACCCAGGTTCAATCCAGGGTGAAATGGAGGAGGAAATGGTAACCCACTCCAGTATTCTTGTCAGGGAAACTCCATGAACAGAGGAGCCTGGTGGGCTACAGTGTATGGAGTCACAAAGAGTCAGACACAACTGAATGTGAACACACACACCCCCCCACACACACAGGGTGAAAAGCTCTACCCTGTGGATTTACGTTCTCCTGCAACTTGCTCACAGCAGTTTGGAACCCCTCTCTATTCCTTTGTTTCTAGGAGGACCCCTGGGTTTCCCTGACTGTGGTGAAACAGCTTAGAGCTCTGAAAATCTCAGCAGAGCATTCAGAGCACAGCTGGACATTACTGCTCAGCCACTAAAGACCTATATTGTTATGGATCCAACTTTGGTAAATGAATCCCTTTGCCACCAACCCCCTCTGCTGGCCTTGAATTTGTATCTTACATTAAACCCGTTTCCCCAGCTAGTGTGATTTTTAAAAAAATTTTCTGGGAAATAACTCCAAATGAGAACAAAATATTCATTTAAGAGTAAGTACTCCACAAAACTTAGTTATTATTATTCCCAGTTCTGTTTCTCCTGCCCCCTTCTTGTTCTTATTCATCTTTAACACTGTGTGACTCATTCATTCTTAACCCCACACCCCAATAACACCCTTGTACAGCAGTGAGACATATCTCAAATAATGGGCTTTTGCCCCAAATGCATAGTGCTTTAAAAATGTATTTCCATAAAATATTTCTAACGATTAACAGACTTGTGCTTACTAGTTTTTCATATTTCTTGGCAGATTTTAATGTTAAAATCTTGCATGCCATCTGCTTTGAGGGAAGGATTAAGAGCAAGGGAAATGGTGGGAAGGTGGAAGTTGAATTATTCCAAACAGCTCTGGGAGTGATACCATGTTTTAAAATAAATCCAGAATGGAAAATGGAGGTTGCTCTCAGGCATGACAGTCCAGCATTTACAGCTCAGTATCTGTTTCCAGTTCTCCCAGAACACAGATATCATGAAATCTTTCACAAAACTCTGAATATCCTCTTAAGATGATGTTTGGGAGGCATGGAAAAAAGCCAAAGACACCAAGGGCTTTTGCCGATAAAGGGGAAATAAGTCTGTTTCCTATTCCCCATCAACTAGTGAGAAGGAGGTCGGAGTAGGAGAGAGGGCCTAAGAATTTGATCAAGTTAAAGGAAAAACTTTTAAAGCCTTGTGCTGCTCTGAGGTGTATAGACCTGTAGTGAAAGACCCCTGAAAGTACAGTACCTTAGCGAGGTGAGTGTTTGAGAGTGCAAAGCTAGACTTGGGCTTTTGTTTTGAGTAGGAATGGAGAAGTGAATGTCTTCATCTAGTAAATTTATAGGCATACATTGTTTATTGCTTGTTGCGGATATTGAGGGTTTTTATGAATTGATGGTTTGTGGCGGTCCTGTGTCAAGAAAGTCTATCGAAGCCATTTTTCACAGGATTTGCTCATTTTGTGTCTCTGTGTCACATTTTTTTAAATTCTCACAATATTTTAAGCCATTTCATTATTAATATATTCCGTTATGGTGATCCATTGTCAGTGATCTTTGTTACAACTACAAAAGGTTACATCTGAAGACACAGATGATAGTTAGCATTTTTACTAACCAAGTATTTTTTAATTAAGGTATGTACATTGTTTTCTTAATGACTAATGCTACACACTTAAAGGTTATATTATATTGTAAACATAACTTTTAGATGCACTAGAAAACCAGAAAATTTGTGTGACTCACTTTATTGTGATATTTGCTTTATTCCCATGGTCTGGAATTGAACCTTCAGTATCTCTGAGGTTCTGACGTGTGCCTGTACGTGACGGGCTGGCAGTCACTATGGGGGGAAAGAGTCCTTTACAGGGAACTTACTGGAGTGAGAATGACTAAAAGTGACATTATCCTGGGGATAGCTATCCGAAAAGGATAGACATCGAATGACATTTATTTTCTACAGAAATAGACTCAACATAAAAGACGAACTTATGGTTACCCACAGGGTTAGCGAGTTGAGATGGGGGGATATGGAGAGGTAAATTAAGAGTTTGAGATTAACATGCATGTATTACTATATATAAAACAAGCACCTACTGAGTAACACAAGGAACTGTGTTCAATATCTTGTAATAGCCTATAATGGAAAATAATTTTTAAAAGAATATATATATATATGTATATATATGGGGCTTCCCTGGTGGCTAAGAAATCACCTGCAGTGCAGGATACCTGGGTTCAATCCTGGGTCAGGAAGATTCCTGGAGAAGGGAATAGCAACCCACTCCAGTATTCTTGCCTGGAGAATTCCATGGACAGAGGAGCCTAGCGGGCTGCAGTCCATGCGATTGCAAAGAGTCAGACATGACTGAGGGACTAACACTTCCATTCCCATGTATATATATAAATGAGTCACTTTGCTGTACACTTCACACTAATACAACATTACAAATTAACTCTACCTCAATAAAAATAATAACATTTATTTTCCAAAATTTATTCAAGGACTTTGGAAATTGTCTTATGTCATAAACATATTGTTTGAGACATGCCTCAAAGCTGAGCCCTGGAGCAATAGTCACTGGGGCATAGTTGTTGACAGGTAGCTCAGGGTGACCCTGGGAGCGCTGAAGCTGTAATGGGTAAAAACAGAAAGGTGGGCAGGAAAATGAGAAATGGGGATAATAATAACTTTTAGTGAGTGCTTTTAGTGAGTGTCAGGCATTGGGCACTTTCTGTAATTTCACTGAATCTTTGCCCTGGGAAGTGGCTGTTCTTCCCACTTAACACAATAGTGGACCCAGGATTCAAAATCCTATTTAGTGCCCTTGTTCTTCTAGGGCATTGAGAAAATTTGCCTTATGTTATTCCTTATTTGAATGAAATCAAAATCAAATCAACAAATATCTATTGACCACAGTATAAATCTTTGTGAGGACATAGATTTTGAATTATTCATTCAGCCTTAAAACAGGGATCCTGCCCTTAATGACAATGTGGTTGAATCTGGAGGACATTATACTTAGTGAAATTAGCTAAACATGGAAAGATAAATATTGTATGATCTTGTTTGTATGTGGAATATAAAAAAGTTGAATACAAAATGTTAAACAGTGGGTTATCAGGGGCGGAGAGGTAGGAGAAATGTTGATCAAATGGTATGAAGTTTCATTTATGTAAGATGGATAAATCCTAGTGTATAGTGTGATGACTATACTGGTTATTTTCTAAGAGTGTAGATATCAGATGCACAAAGGTAACAAATAAGGAGATGGATATGTTGTTATTTAACTGTGTTAATCATTTCACTAGATGTATGTATATCAAAACATCATGTTGCACACCTTAAATGGATGCAGTTTTAATTAAAAAAATTAAAATTTAAGAATAGGAAGTGAGCATGTATCAGATGGGACTTCTGCCCCTCCCCAAAGCAAAAACAGAACCCCAGACATCTCTACCACACCATCCTCACCTCCTTTTCTGGTCCGCTCAGTAATACTTTCTAAAGTATCTTCAGTCTCTCCCCTTACTAGATGCATCCTGTCTACTTGGTTCTATTTTATTCAGCTGAGAGATGAGCAAATACTCTGAGATGATGTGCTGGGTTTTCATTTCTTGTGAATGAGAGAAGGGAAATGCTTCCCCTGCTGCCTGCCTCTCGTCTCCTCATCCTGAAATGCTGTTGCTGTGAGAGCAGGACTACAGGATTCATCAGCAGAGGTGGAATCTGCCTCAGGAAATGCTGTTTTTAAGAGGAAACCTCTTTAGAAAGTAAATACTTTGTCCTTGAGAGTGTGAACTGTGGGATGGGTAAACCTCAGTATGTATGGCATGGTCAGGTTCAAAGAGCAGGGGAAGGTGTGGCCGCCAAGATGGGACAGTTGTCTAGAAATCAGAGGACCCAGCATCATGGGGTGGCCACAGTTTTTTGAAAATACAAGTCGTACTTGGTAAGAAGCCTAAGACGTATAAGTGAACTTCTTCCGTGATATGTGATGCAATATTTTATTTAAACGAAGCTCATGTCCTAAATTGGGCTATTTTCAGGAGCACAAATGAGCTTTCTTCTTGAATGTAGACTAGGTTTCCTAGACCCAGACAGCCATGATTTCAAACTTTTGGCTTAATTTGGCAAGCCACTCCAGTATTCTTGTCTGAAGGATCCCATTGACAGGGGAGCCTAGAGGGCTACAGTCCACAGGTTCACACAGAGTCAAGACATGAATGAAGCGACTTAACATACACGCGTGAAAGAGGCTGAGAATAGAAATGGAGAAGATGCCCAGTTACTAAGTCATAACAATATTATGTGTATGGTGAAATAGAATTTCACATAAGATACTTTTGTCTAAAAATTATTCAGTCTGATAACTGTGTATGTCGCTGGACTTCTGATGTCATTAAAATAAAGGATACATTTAATTGTGTGTCCTGCTTCATAGTGTGATGTCCTTGCCTACACTTGGCCTATACAACCTACCTCTGAGTAGCCTCCTCAGTCCACGTGCTGTCCTAAGTCACTCAGTCTTATCTGACTCTTCTGCAACTCCATGGACTGTAGCCCAGCAGGCCGCTTTGTCCGTGGAATTCTCCAGGCAAGAATACTGGAGGGACTGCCATGCCCCCTTCCAGGGGACCATCCCAACCCAGGGATAGAACTCAGGTCTCCTGAATTCCAGGCAGATTCTTTACCCTCTGAGCCACGAGGGAAGCCTTCAGGTGGTTAGTGGTTATTGTTTTGCTAAGACTGTTAATTTCACCAAGAACACTTTCCTCTTTTCTTAGACTATCCAGTTACTCCCAATTCCTTGCAATCCTTTAAAGAAGTGATGGCAAGAAGGGCCAAGACATACAAATAAATCAGGTAGGGAATGGTAAGTGTTACAAGAATGAAATTCTATGGGAATTCAGGGGGAAGAAATATTACTTAGCTCAGTGCCTCAGGGAAGAGGTAGCAAGCCACTGGAGTTGTTGGAAGACAGAAAAGCAGAAAGAGACACATGTGCTCACACACTCGGGTGTCAGTCAGGGACGGGACATGGGCCAGGCAGCCACAGTGGACCTGGAACCCTAACTGGTAACCCATATCCCAGACTGGCTTTGGCCATCACCCAGTGTGGCTGTGGCTGTGTCTGCGTGTGCTCCACACGGAGCCTCACGGCGTGGCCCTGCTGCCCGGAGACAGCTGTGGACAGCAATTCTTGGAGGAGGGAGCACTTGCATTGGGACTTTGCATTCAAATAAATGAATGGATTCTGAGTAGGATTTGACTGTATTGAAGTGGAGGGAGGGTAGGAATTCCACTCAGAGAGAATGCCATGAGCAAAGCCTAAAGTGAGAAGTATGTGAAATGGGCAATTGTGTTATTTTGACAGGAACACAGACATGAAAAGTGAAATAAGAGAAAATAATTTGTAACTGAGTTAGGAACACTGTGGAAGCTTGGAATGCAACTGTTGGTGCTGGGGACACAATAAACTATTTCCTTCCTGAGTTCGAAGCCAGTTAAGAGATCTCAGAGTCAACAAACTGGAATTATAATCTCATCACAATCACCTTTACAGCTGGTTAGAGAATATAAAAGACCAGTGACCAGCTGGACTTGTTAATTAGAATCACCAAACAGGCCTGGGAATCCCTAGGCTTCTCTTCAAGGGAAGGCCTATTCCCTTGGTTATTTCCTTCCTTTTCTCCCTGCTTCCTTTCTTCCTTCCTTCCCCCTCCCCTTTTTTTTTTGTTGTTGTTGCTGTTTTTATGTTTATTGAGTAACGATTGGATTCCCAAGTGGCTCAGTGGTAAAGAATCTGCCTACGGAGGCAGGAGACACAGGAGATACAGGTTTGATCCCTGGGTCAGGAAGATCCCCTGGAGGAGGAAATTGCAACCCACTCCAGTTTTCTTGCCTGGGAAATCCCATGGACAGAGGCTGCTATAATCCATGGGGTTGCAAGGAGTTGGATGAGACGGAGCGACTGAGCTGTGCCAGCTACTCTTCTACATGCTGAGGATAAAGTGTTGTACAGGGCAGACATAGAATTTATATTTGAGAAGGAGTTCAAGTGCTCTTAAGGCTGACAGAATCTGAAAAGAAAATCTAAGGGAGGCCTCAGTTGACTGTGCTTAATTTCTCCCCCCAAACTCAAAATGCATTATAATCACAAAATGATGCATATTTATCTCACTCAATTTTCTAACTTATAAAATGGGAATAAGAATTCTCCCCTTGAATAACTCCTCAATTTTTTAGGTCATATGAAAACATATTAAAAATGTTAACATATTTTTCACACATAAAGAAACATTTAGTTAATAAACTTTATTGCTTTCTGCTTATGTATTCCTTCTCTCCTTTCTTAGCAACCCTTATTACTTTAATAACTCATCGTCTTCTGATTTATTCTTTCACTTTCCTTCTTTTAATTTTTTAAATATAAATTTATTTATTTTAATTGGAGGCTAATTACTTTACAATATTGTATTGGTTTTGCCATATATTGACATGAATCCGCCATGGGTGTACATGTGTTCCCCATCCTGAAGTCCCCTCCCCCCTCCCTTCCCATACCATCCCTCTGGGTCATCCCAGTGCACCAGCCCCAAGCATCCTGTACCCTGCATCTAACCTGGACTGGTGATTCGTTTCATGTATGATAATATACATGTTTCAATGCCATTCTCCCAAATCATTCCACCCTCGCCCTCTCCCACAGAGTCCAAAATACTGTTCTATACATCTGTGTCTCTTTTACTGTCTTGCATACAGGGTTATCATTACCATCTTTCTAAATTCCATATATATGCATTAGTATACTGTATTGGTGTTTTTCTTTCTGGCTTACTTCACTCTGGATAATAAGCTCCAGTTTCATCCACCTCATTAGAACTGATTCAAATGTACTCTTTTTAATGGCTGAGTAATACTCCACTGTGTATATGTACCACAGCTTTCTTATCCATTCGTCTGCTGATGGACATCTAGGTTGCTTCCATGTCCTGGTTATTATAAACAGTGCTGTGATGAACATTGGGGTACACATATCTCTTTCAAAAGGGAACCCTCTTTCACTTTCCTTAACTTGCCTGCTTGTCTTCACTGAATGCTGTTCAAGAAAACTCTTCCTTAGTTACTTTATGTAATTGCCCTGTAGCTGCTCTGCCTTGGGAAGAAAATTTGCTTGTGCTTTGGAAATGCTTTAAGTTATCACTGAAATTTGATGAGCTTCTGAGTATACACATAGAACATGGTCAATGAGCAGAAGCTTTCCAGAGCAGGGGGCTTTACTGAGTGCTTGTTTGGACCCAACACCCTGCTGGGCAGAGACCAAGTTGGAAACAGTCACTCTCCTTGAAGAGCTTATGTTTTGTTGGGAGGACAAATCACAAGGGTGATCAGTGGTAGGGCAACCCAGGGGGCTATGAGGATACATAGGAAGGCTATTTGAAGAGGTGCTATTTAATGACTTCAGCCTGGGTCCCGTATTCTGAGGGCCTAGAACCTTCAGCTGACATAGTGCAGAGAAGTATATGAGCCTGGGCATCACAAGTGCACAGATCTGCAGTGTAGGATGGTACTGAGTTAATGTATTTGTACTATAGCTAATGAAAATTCTTAGAGATGGGAATACCAGATGACCTAACCTGTCACCTGAGAAATGCGTATGCAGGTCAGGAAATAACATAACCTGACATAGAACAACCAACTGAACTGGGAAAGGATTATGGCAAGGCTGTACACTGTCACCTTGCTTATTTAGCATTTATACAGGGTACATCATGTGAAATGATGTGCTGGATGAATCACAGACTGGAATCAAGATTGTGAGAGAAAGATCAACAACCTCATATGTGCAGATGATGCCACTCTAATGGCAGAAAGCAAAGAGGAACTAAAGAGCCTCTTGATGAGGATGAAAGAGGAAAGTGAAAAAGCTGGCTTAAAACTCAACATAGGAAAGAAAAATAAAAAACAAAGATCATGGCATTCAGTTCCATTCCCTCATGGCAATAGATGGGGGAAAAGTGGAAATAGTCACAGATTTTATTTTAATGGGCTCCAAAATCACTGCAGATGATTATGGAAGCCATTCAATTAAAAGTTACTTGCTCCTTGGAAGGAAAGCTATGACAAACCTAGACAGCACGTTAAAAAGCAGAGATATCACTTTGCTGACAAAGATCCATATGGTCAAAGCTATGATTTTTCCAGTAGTGAAGAAGGACTGTAAAGAAGGTTGTGCACCAAAGAACTGATGCTTTCAAATTGTGGTGCTGGAGAAGACTCTTGAGAGTCCCTTAGACAGGAAGGAGATCTACCCAGTCAATCCTAAAGGAAATAAACCCTGAATGTTCATTGGAAGGACCAATGCTGAAGCTGAAACTCCAGTACTTTGCCACCTGATGCGAAGAGCCAAATCATTGGAAAAGATCATTGGAAAGATTGAGGACAGGAGGATAAGGGGGAGACAGAGGATAAGATGGTTGGATGGCATCACTGCCTCAATGGACATGAGTTTGAGCAAGTTTCTAGAGATGGTGAAGGACAGGGAAGCCTGGTGTGCTGCAGTCCACGGGGTCACAAAGAGTTGTACATGACATAGCAACTTGGGCTTCACTGGTGGCTCAGACAGTAAAGAATCTGCCTGCAATGTGGGAAATCTGGGTTTGGTCCCTGGGTTGGGAAGATTCCCTGGAGGAGGGAATGGCTATCCACTCCAGTATTCTGGCTTGGGGAATTCACAAAAAGAATCACAAAGAGTCAGACATGACTGAGTGACTTTCACTTCACTGGTGACTGAATAACTGAACAGCCTTGAAAAGTATAATATGAAATTGCTAACAAAATTATGCAAACTTCAAAAAGATGAAAAAAAATGATATAAGGGCAAAAGGTAAGGAAAGTGGCATAGTAAGATGAAGCTGGGAAGAATTTAGTACATGAAAACAAAATCTGTAGTATTGCACACATGTGTTAAGGCTGGAGCTGTTCCCATAGTGACAAGATTCATGTAGATACATTCCTTCTTTTTAGGAGAAGAGGTATGGACTTTCCTGGAACTAAAGCCTGGGGGAATCTTTCTCCTATAGGTTTTTTTCAGAGGGAGGGAACACAGATTTGCAATAGGAAAGCCTCTAAACAGTATGCTTACAATAAGTCTACCCTCCTGTAAATGTGTTTGTATTTGCAGGCAAAGCAGGGCAGCTCATGCTTTCGTTATATCCACCTGCACTGCCTTCTTTTTCCTCCAGGAAAGCAAAGCTGCTGAGGTGTCCAAGTTTCCAAACCTTAGCGTCTGCCAGCTGTGGTTACAGTGCTTTTGCTGGTGTGAGAAGAGCAGTTGCCACTGTTTCAGGAAGATGGAGTCTGTGTTGGAACTCACAGCCTTGTGTACAGTGTGGACTTCCTCACTTTGCTTCCCACTGTTTATCTTTTCATTGTGTGTGCTCAGTTGCTCAGTAGTGTCTGATTCTCTGACTCTTTGCAAAGCTATGGATTGTAGACTGCCAAGCTCCTCTGTCCATGAGGATTCTCCAGGCCAGAATACTGGAGTGAATAGCCTTTCCCTTCTCCAGAGGATCTTCCCAAGCCAGAGGTCGAACCCAGGTCTCCCACAGTGAAGGTGGATTCTTTACCGTCTGAGTCACAGGGAAGCATGGGGGATTTTTCAAACCCATGGGTTCCCCCTTGATGTTTGTGTTTATATCTGAAAGTATACCCTTCCATTGAAAAGACCTCTGTGCATAAGTTTAGTGTACCCTCTTGTTTTATAAAACATCTACAGGAGAGATATAGCTGAGGAAAGAAGAGAAGCAAAAGGCAAAGGAGAAAGGGAAAGATATATTCAACTGAATGCAGAGTTCCAGAAGCAAGGAGAGATAAGAAGGCCTTATTAAATGAACAATGCAAAGAAACAGAGAGAAACAATAGAATGATTAAGACTAGACATCTCTTCAAGAAAATTGGAGATATCAAGGGAACATTTCATGCAAGGATGGGTACAGTAAAGGACAGAAATGGCAAGGGCCTAACAAAAACAGAAGAGATTAAAAAGAGGTGGCAAGAATACACAGAAGAATTATACAAGAGAAGTCTCAATGACCTGGATAGCCATAGTGGTGTGGTCACTCATCTAGAGCCAGACATCCTGGAGTATGAGTCAAGTGTGTCTTAGGAAGCATTACTACAAAGCTAGTGGAGGTGATGGAATTCCAGCTGAGCTATTTAAAAATCTTAAAGTATGATGCTATAAAAGTGCTGCACTTAATATGTCAGCAAATTTGGAAAACTCAACAGTGGCCACAGGACTGGAAAATGTAAGTTTTTCATTCCAATCCCAAAGAAAGACGATGCCAAAGAATGTTCCAACTGTCATACAATTGTGCTTATTTCACATGTTAGCAAGGTTATGCTCAAAATCCTTCAAACTAGGCTTCAGAGTATGTGAACTGAGAACTTTCAGATGTACAAGTTGGGTTTCAAAGCAGCAGAGGAACCAGGGATCAAATTGCTAACATTCAGTGGATCATGGAGAAAATAAGAAATCAGAAAAACATCTACTTCTACACTGAAGTCTTTGACTGTGTGGATCACAACAAACTGGGAAATTCTTCAAGAGATGCAAGCACCAGACCACTTCACCTGTCTCCTGAGAAACTATATGAGGGCCAAGAAGCAACAGGTAGAAGTGGACATGGAACAATGGATTGGTTCAAAATTGGGAAAGGAGTATGACAAAGCTGTATCCTGTCGCCCTGCTTAGTTAACTTATATGTGGAGTGCAAAATGCCAGACTGGATCAATCATAAGCTTAAATCAGGATCTCAGATATGCAGATGATACCATGCTAATGGCAGGAAAGTGTAGAAGAACTAAAGAGCCTCTTGATGAGAGTGAAAGAGGAGAGTGAAAAAGCTGGCTTGAAGCTCAGTATTAAAATATCTAAGATCATGACTTCTGGTCCCATCACTCCATGGCAAATAGAAGGGGAAAATGTGGAAACAGTGAGATTTTCTTTTCTTGGGCTTCCAAATCACTGGGGATGGTGATAACAGCCTTGAAATTAAAAGATGCTTGCTTATTAGAAGGAAAGCTATGACAAAGTCACAGCCTGTTAAAAAGGGGTGGCCATTCACGTTGCTGAGAATGGTCCATATAGTCAGAGCTATAGTTTTTCCAGTAGTCATGTATGAATATGAGTGTTGGACCATAAAGAAGGCTGAGTGCTGAGAACTGATGCTTTCCAGTTGTGATGCTGGAGATGACTCTTGAACGTCCCTTGGACTGCAAGGAGATCAAACCAGTTAGTCTTAAAGGAAATCAACCCTGAATATTCATTGGAAGGACTGATGCTGAAACTGAAGCTCCAACACTTCAGCCACATGATGCAAAGATCTGACTCACTGGAAAAAAGACCCTGATGATGGGAAAGATTGAAGACAAAAGGATAAAGGGGGAGCAAGGAAAAGATGGTTAGATAGTATCACTGACTCAGTGGATATGAATCTGAGAAAACTCTGGGAGTTAGTGGAAGACAGAGGACCCTGAGTTAGTGGAAAACAGTGGAGTCCATGGATTTGCAAAGAGCTGGACATGAGCTAGTGACTGAACAATAGCAGCAATACAGGAGAGGTTCAATTACAAGATGAAAGTCACATGATTCTAAGTTGTGATATTAATCACCCAAAGAGAACAAGTTGCTTAAACGTGCATCTTTAAGAACAAAACTAGCAACTGATTCCCCTTTCTAGGCTTTTCAGACTTTCAGGGTGTCCTGTGTGTGTGGAGTAGAGCAAAAGTGGCCCTTAAAAATCATATAACATAGAAACTTCACATTTGTGTGTACACGCATATATGTGGAGTAAAGTGGGTTCATTAGAAAACACTGTTTACAAAACTGTATCATTTTAAAAATGAACGTTCGCCATGATTGCATCCCAAAGAGAACACCTGTTAGAAGTTTGGGAGTATATTATTCAGTTTTTTGTTTTCTCCAGAAATAGTAGTGTTTCTGTAACTCAGCACAATGGTCTCTCTTGAATTAAGAAACTGGTCAAAAGGTAACGAGCTTTGCTTTTCAGTGGGCCAGTGGTGCTACGTGGCCCACAGCCCTCATCTCCTCCCGCTCACGTTGAAGGGATGCGGGTGACAGCAGGGAAGGCCGTGTCTGATTTTCTTCCTTTTGTGGGGACCACACAGATGGAGCCCCCAAACATGTACAGTCTTCTTCGTATTTTAGATTCCTATGTGCAGTGCAGCCCATTACCTTGGGAGGGAGTTGAGCAACCAGTTGTGGTGCTCCCAGTCTCACTGCCCCTCTGCCCTGGTGTGGGCTTTCATCCCCAGTGGTGTGGGGCCACTTTCTTGGAGAAACATTTTTTTTTTTTGCCCTAATCTTCCCTACTCTTCCTCTCCTCCCTCTGTGGGCTCTTCCCAGGTGGCACAGTGATAAAGAATCTGCCTGCCAAGCCAAGAGATGCAAGGACATGGGTTCAATCCCTGAATCGGAAAGACCCCCTGGAGTAGGAAATAGTAACCCACCAAGTATTCTTGCCTGGAAAATTCCATGGACAGAGGAGCCTGGTGGGCTACAGTCCATGCGGTTACAAAAAGTCGGACATGACTGAACAACTAGCCCTACTACACTACAGGGTGTATGAAGATGCCATCTAATTGGAAAAGAGGAAAGAGAAGTGGAGAGAGAAGTGACAGGAGCGTGAGTGGGAAGAAATGGAAAGTTCTGTTTTGGACAAGCTGAATGTGACATGCGCATGAGCCGTGTCCAGTGGGCAAGTCATGGAGATTCTTCCATAGGTAAATCTGGAGCACAAGGAAGCGGTTGAAGTGAGGTTGTCCTAACAGGAGGTATTTAAAACAGGGAGAATGGATGAGATCACCAAAGCAGGGAATCCAGAGAGAGAAGGAGTGCTGCTGACGCAGCAGTTTGTAAGCACTAATGAATGTGCATATGAGGCAGATACGAAAATAAATCCCATTGTGAAATCCTAGAGGTAGGAAGAAATAAGATATATCAGCTTTTATAATCCCTGTTTCTTCTGCCAAGTTTCATCATATATAAGACTCATAACGGCTAAAGAATTTTTGTCTGGGCTTCAGGGAAATAAAACCTTGGAGAAAATATTTAGCTAAGATCCTCTCATGAATTTGTTAGTTATTAGGGATTTATGGTATTAGACATTATAAACATCTCTGATAATCGTATAGTATTTGTAATACAAGTTTATTTTTGGATACAGAAAATATTTATCATGTAATTCTTTTTGTTTCCAGATACTTGTAAGAATACCATGAAAACATACAATTAAACATTGAGTTATTCTTGAAACCACATTTTTTCTATTTTATTATAGACTTCTTATGAAGAATACTGTAAAATATTTGAAAATGACAGATGTCTTAAACAATTAAAAAAAATTTTACTGTGATATTGTTTGTGAAAATGAGACAGAGGATGGCTGTGAATGTTAGATGATAAGAAGGACCAAACCAAGAGGATTTTGCTTTTGTTGCTAACGCTTTTCATGCTAATTCTATTAATAATTGAAAAGAGACCTTGAAACTGAAGAAACTCATGCAGTTAAAACTTGTGAAACTAGAAGTTTTCAGGTGTGTGTGTGTTAGTCGCTGACTTATGTCTGACTCTTCTGCAATTCCACAGACTGTAGCCCACCAGGTTTCTCTGTCCATGGAATTCTTCAGGCAAGAATACTGGAGTAGGTAGCCATTCCCTTCTTCAGGGAATCTTTCTGATCTAGGGATTGAACCTGGGTCTCACATAATGGGGACAGAGTCTTTATTATCTGAGCATGTATCTGGAAGTAAAAGATGATGTAGGCATATTTTGGGCTACTGTGTGTGTGTGTGTGTGTGAATTACTACTTATGAAGTGAGTTGATTTTTGAATGTTAGTACAGAGTTAATCAGTTACTTAAAATTGCTTTCAGTATTTCTCTCTGTTCTTTTGCCACAAGATTCTTAAGAATATCAAAAACCTAAATCAGATCACTGAAATTAGTTAATAAGTCAAAGGCAAGTATGAGTTTGAACATACCCATCAGTGGATCAGCTATTACGGCAACCTAATTTTTATGTTATAACTATCAGTTAATTATTCTTTAAAAGAAGAGAATCTTATGTGTGTTGGAAGATTCAACCTCATTAAAAGTGTCATTGGTAGAAACAAACTCTGGGAAGAGCACTTCCATGGGCTGTAGTTTCTGAAACTTTGACTTCCTTTGATTCCCTGTAGCACAGGTACATTGGATGTTTTGGGGGTTTTAGTTTTATTTGACTTGGGTGTATGTGTGTTTAAATGTAAAGGATCATCACAAAAGTAGGTAATATTTTTAGTTTTAGTTTTCCAATGACAAGCATTATAAAGGTGTGATATAACGATTTAACTTAGTGAAAACATTTGTCTGGGGCCAGAAATAAGATAAAATGGTTTGATTCTTTTTCTTCTTCCTCCACTCCTGCTGCTTCTCCTTTTATTTTAAAATTTAGCTTACTTAGAGCTAAAACTTAGCTTTACTGGAATACAGCATAGAGGTAGTGATGATGAATGGAGAGTAAACTTGCCTATAAAACCAGCTCAAATATGGGGTCTCAAATGAGCCCCTAATACACTCTAGACTGAAGTCACTTCCAAGTTACTCTCTTGGACCTGAAGTGCTGACTTTTTCTAAGAGATTTCTCCCTATGCCTTTATTTTTTATTCTGAATATATATATATATATGTGTATATATATACATATATATATATGTATATATTTGGCTGCACTGGATCTTAATTGCTATGCATAGGCTTTTCTCTGAATGGGGCAAGTGGAAGGCTACTCTTCATTGTGGTGAGAAGCTTTCTCATCGAGGTGGCTTCTCTTGTGGAGCACAGACTCTAGAGTTCATGGGCTTTGGTAGTTGTGGCTCTCGAGCTCTAGAGTGCAGGCTCAGTAGTTGTGGTCCGTGGGCATAGTGGCCCCATGGCATGTGGAATCTTTGAGACCAGGAATGAAACCCATGTTTCCTGCAATGGCAGGTGGATTCTTATCCACCAGACCACCAGGGAAGTCCTCTGCTTATGTTTAGATTAGGGGTTGACAAACTGGCATATGGACCATATCCAGTTTGTTGCCTGTTTTTGTAACACCTGTGAGCTAAGAACATTTTTATATCTTTAAATGATTTAAAACAGAAACAGAAGTAATATTTTGTCATAAGTGAAAATGATAAAATCAAATTTGGTGCTTATAAATAAAACTATTTTTTGGAAAAAAGCCATCACGTGTCATCTGTGGGTCTTTCATGGTAAAATGGTAGACTTGAATTAAAAGAGGGCTTGTAATCTGAAAAGCCTAAAATAGTAACACTTATTATCTGATTCATGACAGAAGAAACTTGCAGATGCCTGATTCAGAGGTCAGTAATGCCCTAGGCCTTATAACTCTCATATGTCTGTGCTTAAGTGGGTCTTCAAGAATGAAGTACTAGAGGATGTACTTGCAAATAGCTGAATAAATAGATGACAAATGCTATTAAATAAAATTCTTTTTAGGTTTAGCATTTTTGATGCTTAGCTTCTTTGTCATAGTGAAGTGAAGTCGCTCAGTCGTGTCTGACTCTTTGCGACCCCATGGACTGTAGATTACCAGGCTCCTCCCTCCATGGGATTTTCCAGGTAAGAGTACTGGAGTGGGTTGCCATTTCCTTCTCCAAGGGATCCCAACCCAGGGATCAAACCCAGGTCTCCTGCATTCCAGGCAGACACTTTAACCTCTGAGCCACCAGGGAAGCCCTCTTTGTCATAATATTGTTTCAATAAAACTATATGAAAATTTGGACAAAAAAAAATTGAATGAAATAAGAACAAAACCACTTATCCCCTACGCTGTATTACTTAACATTGGACTCATTTATGTTTTGTTATTGTTGTTGTTTAGCTGCCACACCATGTCCTTTATGCTTTATTGAGATATAATCTACCTATAAAATTGGAAGTTATTTCAAATCTACAATGTGATGATTGGATTCTTGACCTTATCTAGTTAAGTAACACAGCCATCACTGAATTATCCTGTGTGTGTGTGTGTGTGTGTGTGTGTACATTTAGTTCTAGTCCCTAAGTCTCTTTTTCTTGTTCAGTCTCTCGTCATGTTCACCTCTTTGTGACCCCATGGGGTGCAGCACACCAAGCTTCCCTCTCCTTTGCTGTCTCTTGAAGTTTGTTCAAACTCACGTCCATTGAACTGGTGATGCCATCCAACCATCTCATCATCTGTTGCCCACTTCTTCTGTTTTCAATCTTTCCCAGCATCAGGATCTTTTCTAGTGAGTCGGATCTTAGATCATGTGGTCAAAGTATTGGAGCTTCAGTGTCAGCATCAGTCTTTTCAATGAATATTCAAGGTTGATTTCCATTAGGATTGACTGGTTTGATCTCCTTGCTGTCCAACGGACTCTCAAGAGTCTTCTCTAGCACCACGGTTTGAAAGCATCAGCTCTTCAGCGCTCAGCCTTCTTTATGGCCCAACTTTCACATCTGGATATGACTACTGAAAAACCATAGCTTGACTATATAGACCTTTGTCAGCAAAGTGAAGTCTTTGCTTTTTAAGACACTGTCTTGGTTTGTCATAGCTTTTTTTCCAAAGAGCTAGCATCTTTTAATTTCATGGCTGCAGTCACTGTCTGCAGTGATTTTGGAGCCCAAGAAAATAAAGTCTGTCACTGTTTCCATTTTTTCTCCATCTATTTGCCATGAAGTGATGAGACTGGATGCCATGAGCTTAGCTTTTTGCATGTTGAGTTTTTTTCTTTTAATTTAAATTAATTTATTTTAATTGGAGGCTAATTACTTTACAATATTGTATTGGTTTTGCCATACATCAACATGAATCTGCCACAGGTATACATGTGTTCCCAATCTTGAACCCCTCTCCCACCTCCCTCCCCATACCATCCCTCTGGGTCATCCCAGTGCACCAGCCCCAAGCATCCTGTATCCTGCATCGAACCTGGACTGGCGATTTGTTTCTTATTGCATATTGAGTTTTAAGCCAGTTTTTTCACTCTCCTCTTTCACCTTTATCAAGAGTCTATTTAGCTCCTCTTCAGTAGTTTCGGCTCGAGGGCTCTAGAGTGCAGGCTCAGTAGTTGTGGCCCACAGGCATATTTGCCCCATGGTGTGTGAAATCTTCTCAGACCAGGGACTGAACCCATGTTCCCTGCATTGGCAGGCAGATGCTTATCCACTGGGCCACCAGGGAAGTCCTCTGCTTATGCTTTAGATTGGGGGTTGATAAACTGGCATATGGACCAGGTCAAGTCTGTTGCCTGTTTTTGAATGTTGAGTTTTAAGCCAGCTTTTTTTTTTTTTTTTTAGCATATTTCAATTATACAGTACCAGTGTTATCAGCTGTGGTCACCATGTTTTATATTGGATCCTCAGACCTTATTCATCTTATAGCTGAAGTTTATACCTTTTTTCTAAACTCTGCCTATTTCTCCCACCCCAGGCAAACACTTTTCTACTATCTGTCTCAGTGAGTTTGACTTTTAAGACCTACATATCAGTGGACCATGCAGTATTTGTTTTTGTCTGACATCTCAATAGCATAATGCCCTCAAGATTGTGGCACATGACAGGACCGCTTTCTCATAACGAATATACCTCACTGTATAAACAGAGCATATCTTCTCTATCCATTCACTCATTTAGGTTGTTCTTCCTGTATCTTAGCTATTGTAAGTAATGCTGCAGTGAACATGGAGTGCAGCTATCTCTTTGAGATACTGATTATGTCTCCTTTGGATATAAATTCAGAAGTGGGATTACTGGACCATATGGTAGTTCTGTTTTTAATTTTTTGAGAAACCTCCATTATTGTTTTCTGTAGTGACTGTGCCAACTTACCTTTCTAAGCAGTGCATGAGGGTTCCCTATTCTCCATATCTCCACTGCCACTTTTTATTTCTTTTCTTTTTGATGATAACCCTCTAACAGATGTGAGGTGTTGTCTAATTGAGGTTTTGATATGAATTTTCCTGATGATTAGTGATGTTTAGCGCCTTCTCGTGTAAGTTTGGCCATATATATGTATCTTCTTTGGAAAAATATCTATTCAGATCCTCCGCCTAATTTTTATTGGATTTCTTTCTATTGAGTTATATATATATGTTGGATATTAACCCCTTATCAGATATATAATTTGCATTTTTTTCATTTCATAAGTTTTCTTTTCATTTTGTTGATGGTTTCCTTTGCTACGCAGAAGCTTTTTTATTTAATGTAGTCTTACTTTTTGTTTTTGCTTTGTTGTCTTTGCTTTTGGTGTCAAATCTAAAAAATAATTATAAGATCAGTGTTAAGGAAGTTATCCACTCTTTATTTCTAGGAACTTTGTAACTTCAAGTATTACATTCAAGTCTTTAATTCATTTTAAGTATATTAATTTTTGTATATGATGTAAGATAGTGGTCCAGTTTCGTCTTATTTGCATATGGCTGTCCAGTTTTCCCAACACTATTTATGGAAGAAATTGTCTTTTCTCCATTGTTTATGCTTGGCTCCTTGAAAATTAATTGACCACATATGTGTGGTTTCTTTCTGGGCTCTCTAGCATGCTCCACTGATCTATGTTACTATTTTTATGCAAGCACCATGCTGTTTTGATTACTACAGCTTTCTAATATAATTTGAATTCAGAAAGTGAGATGCCTCCAGCTTTGATCATCTTCTTCAAGATTATTTTGGCCATTTGGGTTCTCACATGGTTCTACACAAATTTTAGGGTTATTTGTTCTATATTTGTGAAAAGTACCTTTGGAATTTCAAAAGGGATTATACTGAACTGTAATTCACTTTTATAGAATGGACATTTTAACAACATTAGTTCTAATTCATGAGCACAGAATATATTTCTATTTCTTTGCTTCAATTTCTTTTATCAATGTCTTGGTGCTTTCAATATAAGGTTTTTCACCTAGGTTAAATATATTCCTACGTATTTTATGATTTTTTATGTAATTGTAAATGGAATTTCTTTTAAAAAACTCTGATAATTCATAATTTGTGTTTATAAATGCAACAGATTTTTGTACATTGATTTTATACTTGGCAACATCACTGAATTCATTTATTAACAATATTTGTTAAGTGTATAGGTTTTATGTATATAATATAATTTTATCTAAAAATAAAGACAGTCTTCTTGTTCTTTTTTTATCATTAGTGGGTGTTCACTTTTATGTCAAATGCTTTTTCTGCATCTATTCATATGATCACATGATTTTGTCTTTCATTTTATTAATGTAGCATGTCACATTGATTGATTTGTGGATATTGAACCACACATCCTGGTGCATATTCTTTTTAATGTGTTATTAAGTCTGGTTTGCTAATAGTTGCTAATAGTTTGTTGAGGATTTCTGCATCTATAATATCAGAGATGTTGGCCTATAATTTTCTTTTCTTGTAGTGTCTTTATCTATTTTTTGTGTTGAGGTAATAGTGGCCTCATAAAATGAGTTTGGAAGTGTTAGCTCCTCTGATTTATATCCTTTTGATTTTTATCGTATATGTTGCATTTTTTTTGCATAAATGGGATATGTTATATATATAATTTACTTGTATTTTTTCTTTTTTCACTTAATATATGTCTTTATATATATTCATAGTTTCCATGAATACATTTTTTTATCATATGGATAAATTATAATTTATATAATAATTATTTTATTGTGTACATTTGGGTTTTAGATTAAATAATCCTATACTATATGTCTTTTATACAAATATTTGGCTACATATATTCCTAGAAAAATACTAACTGGGTCAAGGTTTATTTTTAGGTTTTAGGAGCATGCTTACCATATGTATATGGTGAAAACAAAGTTACTTTCCAGATAGGCTTTAAAAATGACTGCATATTCATTTCATCTTTGCCACACTTAACATGATTTTTAATGATTGCCAGGTGGCAATAGTGTTAAAGAATCCCCTGACAGTGCAATAGATGCAGGCTTGATCCCTAGGTCAGGAAGATCCCCTGGGGGAGGAAATGTCAACTCACTCTATATTCTTGCCTGGGAAATCCCATGGACAGAGGAGCCTGGCAGGGTGTAGTCCATGGGGTCTCAAAGAGTTGGACACAACTAAGTGTGTGTGCACATGCATGCGTGCACACACACACACACAATGACTACCAATTAGCTATTAATTTAATGCTTGTCAATTATTTTAATGAAATCGCTCAGTTGTGTCCAACTCCTAGCGACCCCTCCTGCAGCCTACCAGGCTCCTCCATCCATGGGATTTTCCAGGCAAGAGTACTGGAGTGGGTTGCCATTGCCTTCTCTCTTTTAATGAT
Source organism: Aepyceros melampus (assembly GCA_006408695.1). Taxonomy (NCBI): domain Eukaryota; kingdom Metazoa; phylum Chordata; class Mammalia; order Artiodactyla; family Bovidae; genus Aepyceros; species Aepyceros melampus. The sequence goes on along the minus strand of SJXQ01008084.1, from coordinate 192,493 downwards.
TACCAATATTTAAAGTATATTATTTTATTTTTCACCTATTTTACTATTAGTGAGTTGAAAATCTTATATATATTTATTCTTCTATAAACTATTTATGTCTTTTGCCTAAATTTTTGTAATAAGAAATCAGTATTATTTTTATTTTTAAAGAGTTATCTCCATATTAACATGTTTTTTACATTTCTTACAGATATCATAGCTAACACGTTGAAAATTTTTGTGTGTGGTTATTTTTAACATAGAGTTTTACATCCTTATGTAGTCATTGTCTTGATTTTCCCTTTGTGATTTCTGTCCATCTGTTTTACTTTTGTAATTTTTTTTGCTTTGAAATTTCTTTCCAATGTAAGAATCAGCCAAGAATTTCCCTGTATATTCATTGTGCCTTAAATGATTTCATTAGTTACATTTAACATATCTGTGTAGAATTTATTTTGGTGTGAGGTTAGTAGCAAATTGATTCCCCCACCCACGCACTTTGCCAAATTTTTCTAGCAACTTAGATGGATAAACCCACATTCCTCAGTGGTTTATGATGTTTTCTTTGTAATACCAAAAAAAAAAAAAGGTTTATCAGGATTTGTTTCAGGTCCTACTTTTGTGTTCTACTGACCTGCCTGCCAATTCTCTCTCTCTCTCTTTTTTTTTTTCCTTTTCAGGACATGCTGTTTTTTCATTTAAGACTTTGTAATAACTTTGTAAAACAAGTTAACACCCTATTCCTACCCAGTGATCTCTTTTCACAAAATTTCCTTTGGCGGTTTTTTTTTTTTTTTTTTTGGTGGAAGGGGCAAAATAAGCATTGGGATTAGTCATCTTTTAATCTCATTTCTCAATTAAGGCAATAAAAACATTATCAGAGAAGTAAACTTTTTAATTTTTAACTTGAAACTATATACTCAGTTTATTCATCTAACGCCTTTATCAACTTCCCTGAAAATACATTTTAAAAACTGAAAATAAAACACAGTTCTGTTTACAGTTTTCACATGCCTGAGAATGATTTTCTTTTCCTTTTGCCATTTTTAACATTTTGGATTTTGTTCTATAATGATATGGCTTAGCTGATAGATTGTGTCTTAGGAATAAAAAAATATTCTTTCCTTCATTTGTACAGTACATTTTTAGAGCCTCTTCACCATGAGCCAGGTACTGCTGTTGTTGATGCTGGGGTTGTAGCAGGGAGCAAGATAATTCCAGTGGGGAAGACAAATATTACATAAACAAATACATAGAAGCATGTAATGTAGTGTAGAAATAAGCACTCTGAAGAAGTACAAAGCAAGGTAAAAAACAGGATGGCAACGGTGAGGGTAACACTCTAGTGTAAAGTGATCAGGAAAGTCCTCTTAGGGGGATTAGGTGGGATTTACAGACACTTGAAAGAAATGAGGGAGTAAGTTATGAGAGAGTTAATTCTTAAGTAGGTTGATAACAAATCTGGGGCCCTAGAGGAGGATAAAATGACAAATTTTTTTTTCTACTTTGCTTTCTCTTAGTCACATAAGTCATTTTTTTTCTTAAGCTCTGAGTCTTTATAGCAATGATCTGCTTCTTCAAAGACTAATTTTCTTTAAGCCTAGAGCTAAGACTTACATAACAAAAGCAAAACAGCTTGCTCAAGGATCTGTTTTCATTAACCTCTGTTCAGTTCAGTTCACTTCAGACGGTCAGTCCTGTCCTACTCTTTGAGACCCCATGAATCGCAGCATGCCAGGCCTCCCTGTCCATCACCAACTCCCGGAGTTCACTCAGACTCACATCCATCGAATCAGTGATGCCATCAGCCATCTCATCCTCAGTCGTCCTCTTTTTCTCATGCCCCCAATCCCTCCCAGCATCAAAGTCTTCCAATGAGTTAACTTCGCATGAGGTGGGCAAAGTATTGGAGTTGCAGCTTTAGCATCATTCCTTCCAAAGAACACCCAGGACTGATCTCCTGCAGAATGGGCTGGTTGGATTTCCTTGCAGTACAAGGGACTCTCAAGAGTCTTCTCCAACACCACAGTTCAAAAGCATCAGTTCTTTTGTGCTTAGCTTTCTTCACAGTCCCACTCTCACATCCATACATGACTACTGGAAAAACCATAGCCTTGACTAAATGGACCTTAGTCGGCAAGGTAATGTCTCTGCTTTTGAATACGCTATCTAGGTTGGTCATAACGTTTCTTCCAAGGAGTAAGTGTCTTTTAATTTCATGGCTGCAGTCACCATCTGCAGTGATTTTGGAGCCCCAAAAAATAAAGTCTGACACTGTTTCCACAGTTTCCCCATCTATTTCCCATGAAGTGATGTGACCAGATGCCATGATCTTCATTTTCTCAATGTTGAGCTTTAAGCCAACTTTTTCACTCTCCTCTTTCACTTTCATCAAGAGGCTTTTTAGTTTCTCTTCACTTTCTGCCATAGGGTGGTGCCATCTGCATATCTGAGGTTATTGATATTTCTCCTGGTAATCCTGATTCCAGCTTGTGTTTCTTCCAGTCCAGCGTTTCTCATGATGTACTCTACATAGAAGTTAAATAAGCAGGGTAACAATATACAGCCTTGACGTACTCCTTTTCCTATTTGAAACCAATCTGTTGTTTCATGTCCAGTTCTAACTATTACTTCCTGACCTGCATACAGATTTCTCAAGAGGCAGGTCAGGTGGTCTGGTATTCCCATCTCTTTCAGAATTTTCCACAGTTTCTTGTGATCCACACAGTCAAAGGCTTTGGCATAGTCAATAAAGCAGAAATAGATGTTTTTCTGGAACTCTCTTGCTTTTTCCATGATCCAGCGGATGTTGGCAATTTGATCTCTGGTTCCTCTGCCTTTTCTAAAACCAGCTTGAACATCAAGAAGTTCATGGTTCATGTATTGCTGAAGCCTGGCTTGGAGAATTTTGAGCATTACTTTACTAGCGTGTGAGATCAGTGCAATTGTGCAGTAGTTTGAGCATTCTTTGGCATTGCCTTTCTTTGGGATTGGAATAAAAACTGACCTTTTCCAATCCTGTGGCCACTCCTGAGGTTTCCAAATTTGCTGGCATATTGAGTGCAACACTTTCACAGCATCATCTTTCAGGATATGAAAGAGCTCAACTGGAATTTCATCACCTCCACTAGCTTTGTTCATTGTGATGCTTTCTAAGGCCCACTTGACTTCACATTCCAGAATGTCTGGCTCTAGGTGAGTGGTCATACCACTGTGATTATCTGGGTCATGAAGATCTTTTTTGTACAGTTCTTCTGTGTATTCTTGCCACCTCTTCTTAATATCTTCTGCTTCTGTTAGGTCCAGACCATTTCTGTCCTTTATAGAGCCCATCTTTGCATGAAATGTTCCCTTGCTATCTCTAATTTTCTTGAAGAGATCTCTAGTCTTTCCCATTCTGTTCTTTTCCTCTATTTCTTTCCATTGATCGCTGAGGAAGGCTTTCTTATCTCTCCTTACTATTCTTTGGAAGTCTGCATTCAGATGCTTATATCTTTCCTTTTCTCCTTTGCTTTTCACTTCTCTTCTTTTCACAGCTATTTGTAAGGCCTCCCCAGACAGCCATTTTGCTTTTTTGCATTTCTTTGCCATAGGATGGTCTTGATCCCTGTCTCCTGTACAATGTCATGAGCCTCATTCCATAGTTCATCAGGCACTCTATCTATCAGATCTAGGCCCTTAAATCTGTTTCTCACTTCCACTGTATAATCTTAAGGGATTTGATTTAGGTCAAACCTGAATGGTCTAGTGATTTTCCCTACTTTCTTCAATTTAAGTCTGATTTTGGAAATAAGGAGCTCATGATCTCAGCCACAGTCAGCTCCTAGTCTTATTTTTGCTGACTAGAGAGCTTCTCCATCTTTGGCTGCAAAGAATATAATCAGTCTGATTTCAGTGTTGACCATCTGGTGATGTCCATGTGTAGAGTCTTCTCTTGTGTTGTTGGAAGAGGGTGTTTGCTATGACCAGTGCATTTTCTTGGCAAAACTCTATTATTCTTTGCCCTGCTTCATTTCGCATTCCAGGGCCAAATTTGCCTGTTACTCCAGGTGTTTCTTGACTTCCTACTTTTGCATTCCAATCCCCTATAATGAAAAGGACATCTTTTATGCATGTTAGTTCTAAAAGGTGTTGTAGGTCTTCATAGAATTTTTCAGCTTCACCTTCTTCAGCATTACTGGTTGGGGCATAGACTTGCATTACTGTGATATTGAATGGTTTGCCTTGGAGACAAACAGAGATCATTCTGTCGTTTTTGAGATGGCATCCAGGTACTGCATTTCGGACTCTTTTGTTGACCATGATGGCTACTCCACTTCTTCTGAGGGATTCCTGCCCACAGTAGTAGATATAATGGTCATCTGAGTTAAATTCACCCATCCAGTCCGTTTTAGTTCACTCATTCCTATTCCTTGATTCAGGTATGACTTAAATCAAATCCCTTATGATTATATAGTGGAAGTAAGAAATAGATTTAAGGGCCTAGATCTGGTAGATAGAGTGCCTGATAAACTATGGAATGAGGTTCGTGACTTTGTATAGGACACAGGGATCAAGACCATCCCCATGGAAAAGAAATGCAAAAAAGCAAAATGGCTGTCTGGGGAGGCCTTACAAATAGCTGTGAAAAGAAGAGAAGCGAAAAGCAAAGGAGAAAAGGAAAGATATAAGCATCTGAATGCAGAGTTCCAAAGAATAGCAAGAAGAGATAANCTGTAGAATTTACTCAGCGTTGAGATGTTCTTTTGATGAATTTGTGCAGGAGAAAGTGGTCTCTCCGTCCTATTCCTCCACCATCTTCCCACACCCCCTAAAAGAGCCTTTTAATCCATTTTAAACTAATTTTTGTGTAAGGTATGCAAGTTATAGAAAGGATCTCTTTTTTTTTTTTTTTTGCCTTTTTAGGATAACAATTTCAACTTTTGCCCATCAAAACACATGGACATTTTATGTAAGGAATTGACAATCAACTGCAAAAAAAAGACACTCTAAAACTATAGTCAGGAATACAATTGATGAAAACAAATGTGATTCAATATTTTCAGTTCTTGGGATTTATCAAAAGATAAATAATCATAGATATGAAAATTACATAAAGTAATATTAACTGTGTTGTTATAGGAAAATACTGAAAATGTCAATGTACATGTTCAATATTAGGATGATTGATTGATAGAATACACCAAGATTAGAATATATGTAGTCTTAGGAAATCAGTCATAATATAGTAAGAGAAAACCAAGTTATAAAGCAATATGCTATAGCAGTGGTCCTCAATCTTTTTGTTACTGGGAAATGGTTTCATGGAAGACAGTTTTCCTATGGGGAAGGCTTCAGGATGATTCAAGAGCATTATATTTATTGTGAACTTTATTTCCATTATTCTTACATCACTCAGTTGGTAAAAAACCTACCTACAAAGGAGGAGACCCAGGTTCAATTCCTGGGTTGGGAAGAGCCCTTGGAGAAGGGATAGCAAGCAATTCCAGTCAATTCCAGTATTCTTGCCTGGATAACTCCATGGACAGAGGAGCCTGGTGGGCTACAGTCCAAGGGGTCGCAAAGAGCTGGACACAGCTGAGCAACTAACACCACCTCAGATCATTAGGCATCAAATCCTAGAGGTTAGGGACCCCTGTGGTATATAGAATGTTAATAATATAGTGATTGCAAGTGATTTTTATTTTCTTTTTTTGTGTTTTGTCCTAGAAGTTCCAACAATATTCAGTTTTATGACTAAGAATACTTTTATTTTGGGAGTTCATTGCGAATAAAGCAGAGAACAATTTCAGGTTTTGTTGTGGTTACTATTTTCAGTTTTATTACTGTTTTAATTAATTTTTCTTTCATGACTTTAAAAATATTGCAGCATTTTAAAGTTATTCTATGAAAAATGTTTTCAGCCCAGCAGACTGTATTTCTGATTTTATAATGAAAGTTATTGACACATATATTTATTTAAACATTTACATACATATATAATTTTAATTATGAAGTCAATTGTCCTTTTTGTACTATGGTAGCTGATTTTTTAATCAAAATTTTAGGAAGGAAAAAAAAAGATATGATAATGAGGAAATTGCTCCTGATAGTCATTTTTAAGGAAAGTGATTGGGGTTTTCAGTCTGTCTGCCCTCTGATGGAGAAGGATAAAACTCATATGGAAGCTTCCTGATGGGAGAGACTAATTGAAGGGGAAACTGGATCTTGTTCTGATGGGCGGGGCCATGCTCAATAAATCTTTAATCCAAGTTTCTGTTGAGAGGTAGAGCTGTTCCCTTCCTGTTATTTACCTGGGGCCAAACTATGGTGGCCCCACAGCCTTGTCTAACTCAATGAAACTATGAGCCATGCCATGTAGGGCCAACCAAGACAGACGGTTCCTGGTGAAGAGTTCTAACAAAATGTGGTCCACTGGAGAAGGGAATGGCAAACCGCTTCAGTATTCTTGCCTTGAGAAACCCATGAACTGTATGAAAAGGCTAAAAGATAGAACACTGAAAGATGAATTCCCCAGGTCAGTAGGTGCCCAATATGCTACTGGAGATCAGTGGAGAAATAACTCCAGAAAGAATAGAGAGACAGAGCCAAAGCAAAACAACACCCAGTTGTGGATGTGACTAGTGTTAGAAGCAAAGTTCTGTGCTCTAAAGAGCAATATTGCAAAGGAACCTGGAATGTAAGGTCTATGAATCAAGGCAAATTGGAAGTAGTCAAACAGGAGATGTAAAGAGTGAAAGTTGACATTTTGGAATCAGCAAACTAAAATAGACTGGAATGGGTGAATTTAACTCAGATGACCATTATATCTACTACTATGGGCAAGAATCCCTTAGAAGAAATGGAGTAGCTATCATGGTCAACAGAAGAGTCTGAAATGCAGTACTTGGATGCAATCACAAAAATGACAGAATGATCTCTGTTCATTGCCAAGGCAAACCATTCATTATCACAGTAATCCAAGTCTATGCCCCGACCAGTAGTGCTGAAGAAGCTGAAGTTGAATGGATCTGTGAAGACCTACAAGACCTTCTAGAACTAACACCCCCAAAATATGTCCTTTTCATTATAGGGGACTGGAATGCAAAAGTAGGGAGTCAAGAAACACCTGGAAGAACAGGCATATTTGGCCTTGGAGTACAGAAGGAAGCAGGGCAAAGGCTAATAGAGTTCTGCCAAGAGAACGCACTGGTCATAGTAAACCCCCTCTTTCAACAACACAAGAGAACACTCTACACATGGACACACCAGATGGTCAAAACCGAAATCAGATTGATTATATTCTTTGTAGCCAAAGCAGGAGAAGCTCTATACAGTCAGGAAAATCAAGACCAGGAGCTGACTGTGGCTCAGATCATGAACTCCTTATTGCCAAATTCAGACTTAAATTAAAGAAAGTGGGGAAAACCACTAGACCAATCAGGTATGACCTAAATCAAATCCCTTATGATTATACAATGGAAGTGAGATATATTCAAGGGGTAGATCTGATAGAATGCATGAAGAACTATGGGCAGAGGTATGTGACATTGTATAGAAGTCAGTGATTAAGACCATCCCCAAGGGAAAAAAAATATAAAAAAAGCAAAATAGTTGTCTGAGGAGACCTTACAAATAGCTGTGAAAAGAAGATAGGTGAAAGGCAAAGGAGAAAAGGAAAGATATATCCATTTGAATGCAGAGTTCCAAAGAATAGCAAAGAGAGATAAAGCCTTCCTCAGTGATCAATGCAACTAAATAGAGGAAAACAATAGAATGGGAAAGTCTAGAGACTCTTCAAGAAAATTAGAGATACCAAGGGAACATTTCATACAAAAATGGGCACAAGAAAGGAAAGAAAATGTATGGACCTACTAGAAGCAAAATATATTAAGAAGAGATGGCAAGAATACACAGAAGAACTAAACAAAAAAAGATCTTCATGACACAGATAATCACAATGGTATGATCACTCACCTAGAGCTAAACATCCTGGAATGCAAAGTCAAGTGGGCCTTAAGAAGCACCACTAGGAACAAAGAGTGGAAGTGATGGAATTCCAGTTGAGCTATTTCAAATCCTGAAAAATGATGCTGTGAAAGTGCTGCACTCAGTATGCCAGCAAATTTGGAAAACTCAGCAGTGGCCACAGGACTGGAAAAGGTCAGTTTTCATTCCAATCCCAAAGAAAGGCAATGCCAAAGCATGTTCAAACTACCCCATAGTTGCACGCATCTCAAACGCAAGTAAAATAATGCACAGAATTCTCCAAGCAAGGCTTCAATAGTATGTGAACCGTGAACTTCCAGATGTTCAAGCTGGTTTTAGAAAAGGCAGAAGAACCAGAGATCAAATTGCCAACATCCATCAGATCATCAAAAAAGCAAGAGAGTTCCAGAAAAAACATCTATTTCTGCTTTATTGACTATGCCAAAGCCTTTGACTGTGTGGATCACAATAAACTGTGGAAAATTCTGAAAGAGATGGGAATCCCAGACCACCTGACCTACCTCTTGAGAAACCTATATGCAGGTCAGGAAGCAACAGTTAGAACTGGACATGGAACAACAGACTGGTTCCAAATCTGGAAAGGAGTACGTCAAGGTTGTATATTGTCACCCTGCTTATTTAACTTCCATGTAGAGTACATCATGAGAAACACTGAACTGGATGAAGCACAAGCTGGAATGAAGATTGCCGGCGAAATGTCAGTAACCTCAGATATGCAGATGACTCCACCCTTATGGAAAAAAGTGAAGAACTAAAGAGCCTCTTGATGAAAGTGAAAGAGAGTGAAAAAGTTGGCTTAAAACTCACATTAATGAAACTAAGGTCATGGCATCTGGTCCCATCACTTCATGGCAAATAGGGAAACAGTGGAAAACTTTATTTTGGGGAGCTCCAAAATCACTGCAAATAATGATTGCAGCCATGAAATTAAAAGATGCTTGCTCTTTGGAAGGAAAGTTATGACCAACCTAGACCGCATATTAAAAAACAGAGATATTACATTACCAACAAAGGTCCATCTAGTCAAAGGCTGCGGTCCATGGGGTCATGAGGAGTCAGACACGACTGAGCGACTTCCCTTTCACTTTTCACTTTCATGCATTTGAGAAGGAAATGGCAACCAGGCAAGTGTTCTTGCCTGGAGAATCCCAGGGACGGGGGACCTGGTGGGCTTCCATCTATGGGGTAGCACAGAGTCGATACAACTGAAGCGACTTGGCGGCAGCAGCAGCAGTCAACGCTATGGTTTTTCCTGTAGTCATATATGGATGTGAGAATTGGACTACAAAGAAAGCTGAGCAGTGAAGAATTGATGCTTTTTAACTGTGGTTTTGCAGAGGACTCTTTAGAGTCCCTTGGACTTCAAGGAAATCCAACCAGTCCATCCTAAAGGAAATCAGTCCTGAATATTCATTGGAGGGACTGATGCTGAAGCTGAAACTCCAATACTTTAGTCACCTGATGGGAAGAACTGACTCATTTGAAAAGACCCTGATGCTGGGAAAGATTGAGGGCAGGAAGAGAATGGGACGACAGAAGATGAGATGGTTGGATGACATCACTGACTCAATGGTCATGAGTTTGGGAAAACTCCAGGAGTTGGTGATGAACAGGGAGGCCTCAGCTACTGCAGTCCATGGCGTCGCAGAGTCTGACATGACTGAGCAACTGAACTGAACTGAAGGGAAGTGAATGTAACACCTGCAATTTTTTTCTTGTAAAGAGAGCCCAAAGCTAACTTTTTAAAGTAACTTTCTTGTTGTTGTTCAAGTCACTAAGTCATATTCAACTCTTTGCCACCCCATGGACTGAAGCATGCCCCGCTCCCACCCTCTACTATCTTCCGGAGTTTGCTCAAATCATGCCATTGAGTTAGTGATGCTATCTAACCATCTCATCCTCTGCCGCTCCCTTCTCCTCTTGCCTTCAATCTTGTCCAGCATCAGGGTCTTTTCCATCAGGTAGCCAAAGTATTGGAGTGAATTTTAGGGTTGATTTCCTTTAAGAATGACTGGTTTGATCTCCTTGCAGTCCAAGGGACTCTCAAGAGTCTTCTCCAGCATGACAACTCAAAAGCATCAGTTCTTCAATGCTCAGCCTTCTTTATGGTCCAACTCATATCTATACACGACTACTGGAAAAACCATAGCCTTGACTAGATGGACCTTTGTTGGCAAAGTAATGTCTCTGCTTTTTAATATGCTGTCTAGGTGGGTCATAACTTTCCTTCCAAGGAGCAAATGTCTTTTAATTTCATGGCTACAGTCACTGTCCCCAGTGATTTTGGAGCCCAAGAAAATAAATCTGTCACTGTTTCCACTGTTTCCCATCTATTTTCCATGAAGGGATGGAACTGGATTCCATGATTTTAGTGTTTTGAATGTTGAGTTTTAAGCCAACTTTTTCACTCTCTTCTTTCAGCGTCATCAAGAGGCTCATTAAGAGGCTTTCTACCTCTTTCCACTTCACTTTCTGCCATTAGAGTGGTATCATCTGCATATCTGAGGCTGTTGGTATTTTCTGCCAGCAGTCTTAATTCCAATTCATGATTCATCCAGCCTGGCATTTCACATGAGTTACTCTGCACAGAAGTTAAATAGGCAAGGTGACAATATACAGCCTTGTCATGCTCCATCCCGAATTTTGAACCAGTCTGTTGTTCCCTGTCTGGTTCTCTCTGTTGCTTCTTGATCTGCATACAGGTTTCTCAGGAGGCAGGTAAGGTGGTCTGGTATTCCCATCTCTTTAATAATTTTCCACAGTTTGTTGTGATACATACAGTCAAAGGCTGTATAGTCAGTAAAGCAGAAGGAAATGTTTTTCTGGAATTCCCTTGCTTTTTCTATGATCAGCATATCTTGGCAGTTTGATCTGTGGCTCTTCTGCCTTTTCTAAACCCATCTTGTACATCTGAAAGTTCTTCATTCACATACTGCTGAAGCCTAGGCTGAAAGATTTTGAGTAGAACCTCACTAGCATAAGAAGTGAGTGCACCTGTACAGTAGTTTGAACATTGTTTGGCATTGCCCTTCTTTGGGATTGAAACGCAAACTGACCTTTTCCAGTCCTGTGGCCCCTACTGAGTTTTCCAAATTTGCTGACATGTTAAGTGTAGCATTTTAACAGCATCATCTTTCTAAGATTTTATATAGCTCAGCTAAAGCACTCTTTCTTTTACTTTATTCAAACTGAGTTGTTTATGCCCTTTTATCTATTGTAACTAAGAATTTAGATTGACTTTTATGATACACTCTAGAGAATATAAGGAGGAAAAACTATTTGTTTTTATGAAACTTGTGAAGCCAAGGGACAATGGTGCAAAATTTTTGCTAAAAACAGAGGTCCTCAATAAAACAGAAACATGTTCTATTGCAGTATTTGTCAGAGTACATCTGTTTATTAAGTGGTTACATTTTAAATCTTTATTCAGGATAAAACTGCATTTTTAATTAAATCGAGTGATTTACTTCATGAGGTAATATTGATAACCAAGTAAATTTCTTTTCAATATATCTTTCAAGAAGATAAATATAAATTCATCTTAGATTGTAAAGAATTTAGCTAAGGACATTGCTAGGTAAATAAATCTCTGTACAAAGCTATTAATAAGTATTATATGTATGTATCATATAATCAAACAGATGAATGTGCATACATAGACATAATGAAACAAAATGATGATAATATTTATATTCTGAACATGACTCTAAAATAAAAGAATAAAGATTATAATGAGTAAAGTTTGTTTAGAGTACTTTTCTAATTCTTGAGGGGGAAGGGAAAATATCCTAACATGAAAATCTTTTTTCTTATAAAGTAGATAATTGCTGAAATATGTTGACAGTAGTTTAGTGATATATATAAATTCATATGCTGCAGTAACCCTGGTTTTATATTTTATATGCAAAGAGTACAATATATGATACTAAAGGTAGGTAGATGCAATGTGGGTTTATTATCCTTTGGTATGGTTAAAAGGTTTTAGTGAGTCTAGAGTCTTTTAAATTCCTTTAGATACAGAGTTTGTGTGTGTACTTCTCAGATACCTTCTTAAATACATGGAATTATAGTGGATACTCATGGGTATTTTAAAAATAGCTTTCTTGGTATATTTTTTTAAATTTAAATGTATTTATTTATTTGAAGGGCACATTTGAACCCAACTATGAATCTGAGGATACATTTTAGTGAAATTTTCTTTTGTGCTGTATCTATTGAACTCTATCTAAATCACGTATTAGTTTTTTCTCTTAGAAATGATTCCTCAACTTTGTTGACAACATTTCTGGTCCTTTTTAGTATTCCAACTCAGTATTTTATTCCTGTACCATGTGCTGGATTAACTAAAATGGGAATACACTTTTTCTTAATGGTTTTCTATTTCCTCTATTTAGAAGACCATTTCCTCAGCTTTTTCACTGCTGTCATCATGGGTGGAAATTCTGCTTCTTCCACAGCATTATGATCATAACTAGCAACACTGGTAGATACATCAGAGTTGCTAAGAAACTAGATTTTTTGGTGTGGGATTTCTTTCTTTTAAATTTTTCATGGGAGTGTAGTTGATTTACAGTGTTGTTAGTTTTAAGTGTACAACAAAGTGAATCAGATATACACTTAAAACTAACACAAAAACAATAAATGTGAAGGGACATATAAATTAGTAGCAGAATAATAAGTATCTTCAACAAGCTTACAAATCTGAATGATTTCTCAAAGCCAATGTGAGAAGCCAGCCACTTAATTCAACCACCTACCAAAAAATATAGCAAAAAATCCAAGGTAGAGATTTCACTTTAAAAATCTTCCTTTCAGGAAGTTTTAATAAAATTAAAAATACAAAAATTTCTTTCCAAACAATAAAAAGTATAAGGGAATGAATCTAATTTCTAATAGGTGAATACAAACCCTCCAACCCAGATATTATGTAGAGATTAAGATAGGAAGTGCAAACCACTTCACTATTCTTTCCTTGAGAACCCCATTATCAGTATGAAAAAGAAAAAAAAAATATGATACTGAAAGATGAACTCTGAGGTCAGTAGGTGTTCAGTATGCTACTGGAGATAAGTGGAAAAATAACTCCAGAAAGGATGAAGAGATAGAGCCAAAGCAAAAACAATACCCAGTTGTGGATGTGACTGGTGATGGAAGCAAGGTCCAATGCCATAAAGAACAATATTGCATAGGAAGCCAGAATATTAGATCCATGAATCAAGGTAAATTGGAAGTAGTCAAACAGGAGATAGAAAGACTGAACATTGACATTTTAGGAATCAGTGAACTCAAATTGACTGGAATGGGTAAATTTAATTTAGATGGCCATTATATCTACTACCGTGGACAAGAATCCCTTAGAAGAGATGGAGTAACCCTCACAGTCAACCAAAGAGTCCGAAATGCAGTACTTGGATGCAATCTCAAAGACGACAGAATGATCTCTGTTCATTTCCAAGGCAAACCATTCAATATCACAGTAATCCAAGTCTATGCCCCAACCACTAATGCCAAAGAAGCTGAAGTTGAATGGTTCTATGAATACCTATAAGACCTTCCAGAACTAACCCCCCAAAAGATGTCCTTTTCATCCTAGAGGACTAGAATGCAAAAGTAGGAAGTCAAGAGATACCTGAAGTAACAGGCAAATTTGATCTTGGAGTACAGAATGAAGCAGGGCAAAAGTTAAGTTTTTCCAAGAAAACATACTGGTCATAAAAATTACCCTCTTCCAACAACACAAGAGATGACTCTACACATGGACATCACCAGATGGTTAATACCAAAATCAGATTGATTATATTTCTTTCCAGCCAAAGATGGAGAAACTCTGTACAGTCAGCAAAAACTGAAAAAATGAAAAGGTCAATTTTCGTTCCAATCCCAAAGAAAGACAATGCCAAAGAATGCTCAAACTATGCACAATTGCACTCATCTCACATTTCAGCAAAGTAATGCTCAAAATTCTCCAAGCTAGGCTTCAACAGTACATGAACTGAGAACTTTCAGATGTAAAAGTGGATTTAGAAAAGGCAGAGGAACCAGAGAGTGAATTACCAACATCCATTGGATCATAGAAAAAGCAAAAGAATTCCAGAAAAGCATCTACTTCTGCTTTATTGACTACACTAAAGTGTTTGACTGTGTGGATCACAGCAAACTGTGGAACATTAAAGAGATGGGAAGACCAGACCACCTGACCTGCCTCCTGAGAAATCTGTATGCAGGTCAAGAAGCAAGAGAACTGGACATGGAACAATGGACTGGTTCCAAATTGGGGAAGGAGTATGTCAAGACTGTATATTGTCACCCTGCTTATTTAACTTCCATGCAGAGTACAAGATGTGAAATGCTGGGCTGGAGAAAGCTTACAAGCTGGAATCCAGATTTCCAGGAGAAATATCAATAACCTCAGATATGGAGATGACACCGCCCTTGTGGCAGAAAGCAAGAAGAACTAAAGAGCCTCTTGATGAAAGTGAAGTAAGCCAGAAAGAAAAACACCAGTACAGTATACTAACACATATATACAGAATTTAGAAAGATGGTAATGATAACCCCATATGAGAGACAGCAAAAGAAACACAGATGTAAAGAACAGACTTTTGGACTCTGTGGGAGAGGGAGAGAGTGGGATGATTTGGGAGAATGGCATTGAAATATGTATACTATCATGTAAGAAATGAATCACTAGTTTAGGTTTGGTACACGATACAGGATGCTTGGGGCTGGTGCACTAGGATGACCCAGAGAGATGACATGGGGAGGATGGTGGGAGGGGGGTTCAGGGTTGGGAACTCATGTACACCCATGGCGGATTCATGTCAATGTATGGCAAAACCAATGCAGTATTGTAAAGTAAAAATAAATAAATAAAAGTCTACTTTCCAAAAAAAAAGTGAAAGAGGAGAGTGAAAAAGATGGCTTAAAACTCAGCATTAAAAAATTAAGGTCATGGCATCCAGTCCCATCACTTCATGGCAAATAAATGGGGAAACAATGTAAACTATGAGAGATTATTTTCTTGGGCTCAAAAATCACTGCAGATGATGACTACAGCCATGAAAACTAAAAGATGCATGCTCCTTGGAAGAAAAGCTATGTGTGACAAACCTAGACAGCATATTAAAAAGCAGAGAGATTATTTTGCTCACAAAGGTCCATCGAGTCAAAGCTATGGTTTTTCCAGTAATCATGTGTGAATGTGAGAGTTGGATCATAAAGAAGGCTGAGTGCTAAAGGATTGTTGCTTTTGAACTGTGGTGTTGGAGAAGACTCGTGAGAGTCCCTTGGACTGCAAGGAGATCAACCAGTCCATCCTAAAGGAAATCAGTCCTGAATATTCATTGGAAGGAGTAATGCTCTAGCTGAAGTTCCAATACTTTGGCTACCTGAAGGGAAAACTGACTCCTTAGAAAACACCCTGATGCTGGAAAGATTGAAGGTGGAAGGAGAAGGAGACTGCAGAGGATAAGATGGTTGAATGGCATCACTGATGTTATGGACATGAGTTTTAGCAAGCTCTGGGACTTGTTGATGGACAGGGAAGCCTGGTGTGCTACAGTTCATGGTGTCACAAAGAACAAGACACCACTGAGTGACTGAACTGAACAGCAACAATAAAATACAATGATGACCTAAATCCCACACCTTCAGGATAACTTTAAAGTGAGAATGTATAGCCTTCAAATTACCTGTAAGTTTGAGAAAAATCAGTGCCACTATTTTACAAACTCGTATTCGAAGTCCAAAGAATTGATGCTTTTGAACTGTGTGGTATTGGAGAAGACTCTTGAGAGTCCCTTGGACTGCAAGGAGATCCAACCAGTCCATTCTGAAGGAGATCAGCCCTGGGATTTCTTTGGAGGGAATGATGCTCAAGCTGAAACTCCAGTACTTTGGCCACCTCATGCGAAGAGTTGACTCATTGGAAAAGACCCTGATGCTGGGAGGGATTGGGGGCAGGAGGAGAAGGGGACGACAGAGGATGAGATGGCTGGATGGCATCACGGACTCAATGGACATGAGTCTGAGTGAACTCCGGGAGTTGGTGATGGACAGGGAGGCCTGGCGTGCTGCGATTCATGGGGTCGCAAGGAGTCGGACATGACTGAGCGACTGAACTGAACTGAACTGATCTGAAGTCCATCTAGTCAAGACTATGGTTTTTCCAGTGGTCATGTATGGATGTGAGTTGGACTGTAAAGAAAGCTGAGCGCTGAAGAATTGATGCTTTTGAACTGTGTTGTTGGAGAAGACTCTTGAGAGTCCCTTGGACTGCAAGGAGATCCAACCAGTCCGTCCTAAAGGAGTTCAGTCCTGGGTGTTCATTGGAAGGACTGATGTTGTAGCTGAAACTCCAATACTTTGGCCACCTGATGTGAAGAGCTGACTCATTTGAAAAGACTCTGATGCTGGGAAAGATTGAGGGCAGGAGGAAAAGGGGACAACAGAGGATGAGATGGTTGGATGGCATCCTGACTCGATGGACATGGGTTTGTGTGAACCCCGGGAGTTGGTGATAGACAGGCAGGCCTGGTGTGCTGCGATTCAGGGGGTCGCAAAGAGTCGGATACGACTGAGCAACTGAACTGGCCTGATCCAAAGCCCATTCCTGGAGCAAGTAGAAAGAGAGTGAAAGGTCCAGGGAAACCCATAGAATGAGAAAAGGGGGAAATGGAGGGTTTAAGATAGATAATTTGGGAATCTTAGGAGAGTAATGGGAGCACTTAGCACTACTCTTGCAACTTTTGGTAAGCCTGAATTTTTAAAGTTTATTTTGGCTGTGCTGGGTCTTTTTTGCTGTGCGTGGGGTTTCTCTCATTGAAGTGAGCTGGTGCTACTCTAGCTGTGCATAGGCTCTATAGCATGGGCTCCATAGTTAACAGTGCATAGGCTTAGTTGCTCATGCACATGAAATCTTCCTGGACCAGGAATTGAACCCATATCCCCTGCATTGGCAGGTGGATTCTTATCTATGTATTGGACCACCAGGGAAATCCTCTAAGTCTGAAATTATATTTTAAAATACTTTAAAGACAATTAGAAAGTGAATAAATAAATAAATGATAAATAGGTGAAACAAAACTGGCAAAATGTTAGTAATTATTGAAGCTGGGTGATATGTACATGGGGATTTATTAAATTTTTTTCTAAACTTGGTATACATTTGTTTAGCATCCATAATAGACTTTTAATAAGGAATGAATTTACAGTGATCTTTTTGATAATGTAAATTCATTTCCTCATTAAACACTCTTGCCTTTAAGGCATTTAAGAACTGATCCTGTTGAAATAAACTAAAGAAGACCTAAATAAATGGCAAGATATTTCATCTTTATGAATGAGAAGACAGTGTCATTAAGATTGACAGTATCACTCAAATTGATTTATAGGTTCATCTCAATCTCTAAGTTTCACCTGACTTCTTTGCAAAAACTGACAAAAATGAAAGTGTTAGTCACTCAGTCGTGTCTGACTCTTTTGAGACCCCATGGACATATAGCCTGCCAGGCTCCTCTGTCTATGGGGATTCTCCAGGCAAAAATACTGGAGTCGGTTCTCCCCTTCTCCAGGGGATCTTCCCAACTCAGGTAACCCTGATCTCCTTCATTGCGGGCAGATTCTTTAATGTCTGAGCTATCAGGGAAGCTGATCCTAAAATTCATGTAGTAAGTCAGGGGACCCAGAATAGCTAAAATAATCTTTAAAAAGGACCAAATTAAAGAACTCATACTTCTCAATTTGAAAACACACTACAGTGCTACTACAATAATCAAGATAGTGTGGTAATGGAATAAGGATGAAGATATAGATAGAATTGAGAGTCTAGAATTAAATCATATAATAGCCAATTGATTTTTTTGTGTATCATGGTTTTTAATTCCTCAGAGAACTCATTACTACACATTTAACAGTAAAACACTTCTTACATTTCAGTGTTTAAATTACAAGGTATCAAACAGAGAGAGTGACTCAGATAGAAGGATTAGGCAGAAGGATCATTTTTCTACTATCATTATTTATAATTTAAGTATGGTTAGAAGTGGTGTGTTTGGGTCAGATTCACAAGATGTGGCTAGTGGTAGGTCTATAATGTGTTAAGCTACCTGAGCTGGGGCTTAGGGCATTGGTTTTCCTATACAATTCTACATAGGGGAGACATCTGCATGAGATTTGGAAGGCGTAAGTAAAGCAGCAGCCACATATGTATTTATAAGATCCACGTGTAGGATCATGTTCTCCTGCAGGTCACACACATTGTCTCCACTGCTGGCTCAGGGTGGTGTCATGGGACAGTAGCTGCAGGTATTCTAGCTGCTGCTGGTTCTCCTTTGGTTCCTCCTAATCTTAGGCCAAGTATGTGTGAAAAGCCATGATGAAGAGTGTCAGCTTCTTCTGCAGTTCACCCACATCATTGAAATTGAGACAGATACAAGTTCTCGTTCATTCTCAGGGTTTGCAGCCAATTCCAGGTCATTTTTGCCCTCCCTCACTTCACATTCCTCCTTCCTTTCAGGCCAGCATCAGATACAGGAACAACATCTTCACTAGTAGATTCTTTTACTAGTTATCACATTTTGTACAGTTGCTAAGTTGTGTTCAACTGTTTGTAGCCCCATGGACTGCAGCACACGGCGATTTCCCTGCCCTACATTGTATCCTGGAGGTTGCTCAAGCTCATGTCCACTGAGTCCGCAATGTTATCTAACCATCTAATCCTCTGCCACTCCCTTCTCCTTTTGTCTTCAATCTTTCCCAGCATCAGGGTCTTTTCCAATGAGTTGGCTCTTCACATCAAGTGGCCAGAGTATTGGAGCTTCAGCTTTAGCACCAGTCCTTCCAATGAATATTCAGGGTTGATTTCCTTTAGGATTGACTGATTCAATCTCCTTGCTGTTCAAGGGACTTTGAGGAGTCTTCTCCAGCGTTTGAAAGCATTAATTCTACAGTTTGGAAGCCTTAATTCTTTGGCACTCAGTGTTCTTTGGGGCTTCCCAGGTCGCGCTAGTGGTAAAGAACCTGCTTGCCAATTCAGGAGACATAAGGCAATGGCAAACCACTCCAGTACTCTTGCCTGGAAACTCCCATGGATGGAGGAGACTGCTAGGCTGCAGCCCATGGGGTCGCGAAGACTTGGACACGATTGAGAGACTTCCCTTTCACTTTTCACTTTCATGCATTGGAGAAGGAAATGGCAACCCACTCCAGTGTTCTTGCCTGGAGAATCCCAGGGACGAGGGAGCCTGGTGGGCTACCGTCTATGGGGTCGCACAGAGTCGGACACGACTGAAGCAACTTAGCAGCAGCAGCAGTAGCAGAAGGGACCCATGTTCAATCCCTGGGTTGGGAAGATCCCCAGGAGGAGGGCATAGCAACCCACTCCAGATTTTTGCCCAGAGAATCCCCATGGACAGGGATCCTTGAGGGCTACATAGTTCATGGGCTCACAAAGAGTCAGACACGACTGAAGCAGCAGCACACACGTAGCCTTCTTTATGATCCATCTCTTACATCTGTACATGACTACTGGAAAAATCATGCTTTGACTACACAGACTTTTGTCAGCAAAGTGTTATCTCTGCTTTTAAATACACTTTCTAGGTTTGTCATAGCTTTTCTTCCAAGGAGCAAGCATCTTTTAATTTTGTGGCTGCAGTCACTCTCTCCAGTGGTTTTGGAGCCCAAGAAAGTGAAATCTGTCAGTATTTCCACTTTTTCCCCATCTATTTGCCATGAAGTGATCAGACTGGATGATGTTATGATCTTTGCTTTTTGAATGATGAGTTTTTTTTCATTCTTTAAATTATTTATTTTAATTGTAGGCTAATTACTTTACAATATTGTAGTGGGTTTTGCCATATATCAACATGTATCAGCCACGGGTGCACATATGTTCCCCATTCAGAACCTCCCTCCTACTTCCCTCCCCAACCCATCCCCCAGGGTCATCCCAGTGCACCAACCCTGAGCACACTGTCTCATGCATCGAACTTGCACTGGCAATCCACTTCACATATGATGATATACATGTTTCAACACTATCCTCTCAAATCATCCCACCCTTGCCTTCTCCCACAGAGTCAAAAAGACTGTTCTTTACATCTCTTTTGCTGTCTTGCATATAGGGCCATCATTACAATCTTTCTAAATTCCATATATATGTGCTAGTATACTGTATTTGCATTTTTCTTTCTGATTTACTTCACTGTGTATAATAGGCTCCAGTTTCATCCACCTCATTAGAGCTGATTCAAATGCATTATTTTAAATGACTGAATAATATTCCATTATGTGTATGTACCACAGCTTTCTTATCCATTCGTCTGCCAATCTAGGTTGCTTCCATGTCCTGACTGTTGTCAACAGTGCTGCGATGAACATTGGGCTACATGTGTCTCTTTAAATTCTGGCTTCTTCCCTGTGTATGCCCAGCAGTGGGATTGCTGGGTCATATGGCAGTTCTATTTCCAGTTTTTAAAGGAATCTCCATAGTGACTGTACTAGTTTGCATTCCCACCAACAGTGTAAGAGGGTTCCCTTTTCTCCACACCCTCTCCAGCATTTATTGTTTGTTGACTTTTGGATCGCAGCCATTCTGGCTGGTGTGAGATGGTACCTCATTGTGGTTTTGATTTGCCTTTCTCTGATAATGAGTGATACTGAGCATCTTTTCATGTGTTTGTTAGCCATCTGTATGTCTTCTTTGGAGAAATGCCTGTTTAGTTCTTTGGCCCATTTTTTGATTGGATCATTTATTTTTCTGTGATTGAGCTTCAGGAGTTGCTTGTATATTTTTGAGATTAATTCTTTGTCAGTTGCTTTGTTTGCTATTATTTTCTCCCATTCTGAAGGCTGCATTTTCACCTTCTTATAGTTTCCTTCATTGTGCAAAAGCTTTTAATTTTAATTAGGTCCCATTTGTTTATTTTTGCTTTTATTTCTATAACTCTGGGAAGTGGTTCATAGAGGATCCTGCTGTGATTTATGTCAGAGAGTGTTTTGCCTATGTTTTCCTCTAGGAGTTTTATAGTTTCTGGTCTTAAGTTTAGATCTTTAATCCATTTTGAGTTTATTTTTGTGTATGGTGTTAGAAAGTGTTCTTGTTTCATTCTTTTACAAGTGGTTGACCAATTTTCCCAGCACCACTTGTTAAAGAGATTGTCTTTTCTCCATTGTATATTCTTGCCTCCTTTGTCAAAAATAAGGTGTCCATAGGTGCATGGATTTATCTCTGGGCTTTCTATTTTGTTCCATTGATCTATATTTCCATCTTTGTGCCAGTAACATACTGTTATGATGACTGTGGCTTTGTAGTAGAGCCTGAAGTCAGGCAGGTTGATTCCTCCAAGTTCTATTTTTCTTTCTCAAGATTGCTTTGGCTATTTGAGGTTTTTTATATTTCCATACAAATTGTGAAATTATTTGTTCTAGTTCTCTGAAAAATACCATTGGTAGCTTGATAGGGATTGCATTGAATCTATAGCTTGCTTTGGTATTATACTCATTTTCACTATATTGATTATTCTGATCCATAAACATGGTATATTTCTCCATCTATTAGTGTCCTCTTGATTTCTTTCACTAGTGTTTTTTAGTTTTCTATATATAGGTCTTTTGTTTCTTTAGGTAAATTTATTCCTAAGTATTTTATTCTGTTCGTTGCAATGGTGAATGGAATTATTTCCTTAATTTCTCTTTCTGTTTTCTTATTGTTAGTGTATAGGAATGCAAGGGATCTCTGTGTGTTAATTTTATATCCTGCAACTTTACTATATTCATTGACTAGCTCTAGTAATTTTCTTGGATTCTTTAGGGTTTTCTACGTCATGTCATCTGCAAACAGAGTTTAACTTCTTTTCCAATGTGGATTCCTTTTATCTCTTTTTCTTCTCTGATTGCTGTGGCTAGGACTTCCACAACTATGTTGAATAATAGTGGTGAGAATGGGCACCCTTGTCTTGTTCCTGACTTTAGGGGAAATGCTTTTAATTTTTCACCATTGAGGATAATGTTTGCTGTGGATTTATCATATATGGCTTTTATTATGTTGATGTATGTTCCTTCTATTCCTGCTTTCTGGAGAGTTTTATCATAAATGGATGTTGAATTTTGTCAAAGGCTTTCTCTGCATCTATTGAGATAATCATATGGTTTTTATCTTTCAATTTGTTAATGAGGTATAGAATGATGAGTGTTAAACCAGCTTTTTTCACTCACCTCTTTCACCTTTATCAAGACGCTCTTTAGTTCTTCACTTGCTGCCATTAAAGTGGTATCACCTGCATATCTGAGGTGGTTGATATTTCTACCAGCAGCCTTGAGTCCAACTTGTATTTCATCCAGCCTGGCATTTCCCATGATATATTCTGCACAGAAGTTAAATAAGCAGGGTGACAATATGCAGCCTTGTCATACTTCTTTCCCGATTTGAACCAGGCCGTTGTTCCATATCCTGTTCTAGCTGTTGCTTCTCTACCTACAAACAGGCTTCTCAGGATACAGGTAAGATGGTCTGGTATTCCTATCTGTTTAAGAATTTTCCACAGTTTGTTATGATCCATATAGTCAAAGTCTTTAGTATAGTCAATGAAGCAGATGTAGAAGTTTTTTGGAATTCTCTTGGTTTTTCTATGATTCAGTGTTTGCAATTTGATCTCTGCTTCCCTGCCTTTTTCTAAATTGAGCTTATACATCTGGAAGTTCTCAGTTCATGTACTGCTGAAACCTAGCTTGAAGGATTTTGAGCATAATCTTGCTAGCATGTGAAATAAGTGCAGTTGTACAATAGTTTGAACATTCTTTGGCTTTGCTCTTCTTTAGGATTGGGATGAAAACTGACCTTTTCCAGTCCTGTGGCCACTGCTGAGTTTTCCAAATTTGCTTGCATATTGAGTGCAGCACTTTGACAGAATCATCTTTTAGAATTTGAAATAACTCAGCTTGAATTCCATCACCTCCACTAGCTTTGTCAGTAGTAATGCTTCCTAAGGCCCACTTGAGTTCATCTTCCAAGATGTCTGGCTCTAGGTGAGTGACCACACCATCATGGTTATCCAGGTCATTAAAACCTTTTTCTTCTTTTTTTTACAGTTCTTCTGTGTATTCTTGCCACCTCTTCTTAATTGCTTGATGTGAAACCTCTATGGTAAATCTTATTCTATATCACTTATAATGCATCTCTTATCTGATTGAGCCCCAATTGATAATAAACAGTTAAAATTAGAATTAATAGGCTAAGGTAAGGAATGTTGATTTTATTTTAAATGCATAGAGAATCTTTTAGATAGTTTTAAGCAGCTTGCTCTAAAGTGCAGAGAAGGCGATGGCACCCCACTCCAGTACTCTTGCCTGGAAAATCCCATGGACAGAGGAACCTGGTAGGCCGCAGTCCATGGGGTCGCAGAGAGTCAGACACGACTGAGCGACTTCACTTTCACTTTTCACTTTCTGCATTGGAGAAGGAAATGGCAACCCACTCCAGTGTTCTTGCCTGGAGAATCCCAGGGATAGGGGAGCCGGGTGGGCTGCCATCTATGGGGTCGCACAGAGTCAGACATGACTGAAGCAACTTAGCAGCAGCAGCAGCAGCTCTAATGAGACTGAATTTAGGAGAGTCACAGGTGTAAGCCAGCTGAGGTTTCCNCACTTTTCACTTTCATGCATTGGAGAAGGAAATGGCAACCCACTCCAGTGTTCTTGCCTGGAGAATCCCAGGGATAGGGGAGCCGGGTGGGCTGCCATCTATGGGGTCGCACAGAGTCAGACATGACTGAAGCAACTTAGCAGCAGCAGCAGCAGCTCTAATGAGACTGAATTTAGGAGAGTCACAGGTGTAAGCCAGCTGAGGTTTCCTATTGTAATCATCTAGGTGAGAACTGCTGGCAACCTGGACTCGAAAGGTAGCAGTATAGCTTAGCCAATTAATTTTTGACAGGGGTGCCAGGACAATTAAATTAGGAAAAAATAATAAATGGTGCTGGGACAACTGAATATCTACATGGAAAAGAAAGAACCTGGACCCCTACTTCATAACCATATATAAAAATTAACTAAGAATGGATCTAAAACTTAAATGTAAGTGCCAAAACTTAGGAAGAAAATTTAGGTGTAAATCTTTGTGACCTTGAATTAGGCAATGGCCTAATGATACCAAATGTACACTGATACCAAAAGTACAAGATAGATAATAAGAAGTGTGGATGAGGATGTGGAGAAATTAGAACCCACATACACTGCTGGTGGGAATATAAAATAGTGTAGCCACTTTGATAAACAGTTTGGCTGTTCCTTAGCGATTTAATCATAAAGTTACCATATGAATCAAGAGTTCAACTTACAGGTATATACTCTAGAAAAGAGAAAACATATATTCACACAAAAACCTGTACATGAATGTTCATAGAAACAAATAGTCAAAAAAGTAGAAACAAACCAAATATCCATCAAGTAGATAAAGAAAAGCTGGTATATCCATACAACGAAATATTCAGGAATAAAAAGAAATAAAGTCTTTATACAACATGAGTGAGACTTGAAAATGTTATGCTAAGTGAAAGAAGCCAGTCATAAAGGACCACATATTATATGATACCATTTAAATGAAATACCAGATTAGGGAAATCCAAAGACAGGAAATTGATTAGTGATTGAAGGAAGAGGAAACATGAAGAGGCTGGGATTGGAGAGTGACAGTTAAGGTGTGTGGGGTTTCTTCTGATGTAAAAAACAAGTTATGATTGTGGGATGGATACAAACTCTGAATCTACTAAAAGACATTGAGTTGTACACTTTAAACAAATGACTGTATGGTATGTGAATTTTATTTCAATAAGTCTGTTTTTTAAAATATAATTTTTTGGTAGGCAACTTAAGTTCAGTGAAAGAAGAACCATACATATAAAATATATCAGTATAATTTGGCTAGGTTTTCAGTTTGTATTTTAGTAATTGCTGTTGTTAGGAAAGTAATTTTGAAATACTTGTTCTGGAAAAAGCAATTTTCGTATTTTGGATGTATAGAAAGATTCACTTATTTGTTCTTCGCTCAGTATGACCAGTGAGCAGTATAGACACAGTTATTAGAATTATTTGGCATGTAAAGTAGAAAAAAATCTTCCCCATATGGTGAAGGGGAAGCTGCATTTGGAAGTACACTTGATTATACAGATCTGAGATAGTATTGGCTGGTTATAGAATATTAACATCATGTGGCTCCCTATTGTTTTCACCAGTTTTAAAGACAGAATCATTGTTTTCTGTCACTTATCTCAAAATCTCAGTTAAAAATGAATTCATACAGCATGAGTAAAAAGCAAGTTACATGTAAACTGGTAAGAATTATTTAAATTATTTTTCTTTCCGAGTAAGAAAGCTGCATAGAGGCTAATCTAGTGGTTTTATTAAGAATTCAGATTATGATAAGGAACTTGAAAATGAGTGCTCCTGATATAACACATCCTATAGATTTGAGCTTTATATTGTTCTTAATGGCAAAATCTGATATGAACAAGTTTCCACCTTTCAATAAAGGTAACAAAATTTTAATCAAGTTTAACAAGTAGAAGAGAACCTGTATAAAACAAAATATTAAGATTATATTCTAGAAACTGTAACTTTCAGTTGAAAAGATAAAAATATTGGAAGTTTACATGGCAAAATATAGTACTTTTAGATACTGGCAATATATTGAAGGTGTATTTTCAATAACTTGGATCAAATTCAAAATAGCTTTATTTTTTCTTTTCTTTCTTTTTTTTTTTTTTTAAGAATTTTCACAGTTCTGTGATCCACATGGTCAAAGGCTTTATTTTTTTTCCATTTTTTTAAAATTTTTATTTTTACTTTATTTTACAATTCTCCAGTTCCATTCTTCTTTCTCAAGATTGCTTTGGCTATTCGAGGGTTTTTGTATTTCCATACAAATCTTGAAAATATTTGTTATAGTTCTGTGAAAAATACCGCTGGTAGCTTGATAGGGATTGCATTGAATCTGTAGATTGCTTTGGGTAGTATACTCATTTTCACTATATTGATTCTTCCAATCCATGAACATGGTATATTTCTCCATCTATTAGTGTCCTCTTTGATTTCTTTCATCAGTATTTTATAGTTTTCTATATATAGGTCTTTAGTTTCTTTAGGTAGATATATTCCTAAGTAATTTGTCACTCAGTTGTTTTGAAATTATGTGGAGAGTTATAATGCATATGATTTGTTTTTAAATTTTTATTTCATATTGTAGTATGGTTGATTTACAATGTTATGTTAGTTTTAGATATAGAAAGAAGTGATTCAGTTATACATATATCCTTTTTCAGAGTCTTTTCTCATACACGTTATTATAAACTATGGAGTAAAGTTTCCTATGTTATATAGGAGGTCCCTGTTGATTATTTTATAAATAGTAATGTGAAAATGTTATTTGCAGCCTCCCTATTTATCCTTCCCAAACACCTTTAGTAACTGTAAGTTAGTATTTTACATCTGTGATCCTTTTTGTTTTTTTGTCACTCAGTCATGCTGACTCTTTGCAAACCCATGAGCTGCAGCACCCCAGGCTTCCCTCTCCTTCATTATCTCCCTAAGTTTGCTCAGACTCATGTCCATTGACTCAACGATGCCACCAACCATCTCATCTTCTGTCTCCCCCTTCTCCTGCCCTCAATCTTTCCCAGCATCAGGTATTTTCCAATGAGTAACCAAGTATTGGAGCTTCAGCATCAGGCCTTCAGATGAATATTCAGGTTTGATTTCCTTTAGGATTGAATTGGTTTGATCTCCTTGCAGTCCAAGGGACTCTCAAGAGTCTCCTCCAGCACTGCAGTTCAAAAGCATCACTTCTCTGGTGCTCAGCCTTCTTTATTGTCCAGCTCTCACATCCATACATGACTACTGGAAAAACCACAGCTTGGACTATAGGGACCTTTATTAGCAAAGTGAATGTCTCTTGTTTTTAATATGCTGTCTAGGTTTGCCATAGTTTTTCTTCCCAGAAGCAAGTGTCTTAATTTCATGATTGTCATCACCATCTACAGTGATTTTGAAGCCCAAGAAAAGAAAGTCTCTTGCTGTTTTCATTGTTTCCAGATTTATTTGTCATGAATTTGGGACTGGATGATGCCATGATCTTTGTTTTTTGAATGTTGAATTTTAAGCCAGCTTTTTCCCTCTCCTCTTTCACCTTAATCAAGAGGCTCTTTAGTTCCTCTTCACTTTTTGCCATTAGAGTAGTGTCATCTGCATATCTGAGGTTATTGATATTTCTCCCAGGAATCTAGATTTTAGCTTGAGCTTCATCCAGCCTGGCATTTCACATGATGTACTCTGCACAGAAGTTAAATAAGCAGGGTGACAATATACAGCCTTGTCACACTCCCTTAAGCATTGCCCTTCTTTGGGATTGGAATGAAAACTGACCTTTTCTAGTCCTGTGGCCACTGGTGAGTTTTCCAAATTTGCTGGTATATTGAGTGCAGCACTTTCGTAGCATCATATTTTAGAATTTGAAATAGCTCAGCTGGAATTCCATCACCTCCACTAGCTTTGTTGGTAGTAATGCTTCCTAAGGTCCACTTCAGTCTCCAAGATGCCTGGCTCTAGGTAAATGATGACACCATTATGGTTCTCTGGATCATTAAGACCTTTTTTGTACAGTTCTTCTATGTTTTCTTGCCACCTCTTCTAAATATCTTCTGCTTCTCTTAGGTCCAGATCGTTTCTGCCCTTTCTTGTGCCCATCTTTGCATGAAATGTTCCCTTAGTGTCTCTCATTTTCTTGAAAAGATCTCTAGTGATTCCCATTCTATTGTTTTCCTCTGTTTCTTTGCACTATTCATTTAAAAAGACTGTTATCTCTCCTTGCTATTCTTTGGAACTCTGCATTCAGATGGGTATATCTTTCCTTTGCTCCTTTGCCTTTTGCTTCTCTTTTCTCAGCTATTTGTAAGGCTTCCTCAGACAACCATTTTGCCTTGTTGAATTTGTTTTTCTTGGGGATGGTTTGGCCACCTCCTCCTGTACAGTGTTCCGAACTTCCATCCATAGTTCTTCAGGTACTCTGTCAGATCTAATCCCTTAAATCTATTTGTCACTTGCACCGTATAATCTATTTGTCACTTCCCCTTCGGTAATATCTGAATGGCCTAGTGTTTTGTAAAAAAATAAAATAAGTTTTTTTGTATCACTTTTAAAACTTAGGTTCCAAATATAAGTGATGTCATATGATATTTGTCTTTCTCTGTATGACTCACTTACCTTAGGATGATAATCTCTGGGTCCATCCATGTTGCTGCAAATGGCATAACTTCATTATTTTTTATGGCTGGGTATTCCACTGTGTATGTACACCATGTCTTTATACATTCATCTGTGGATATACATTTACATCACTTCCCATGTCTTGGCTGTTGTATACAGTGCTGCAATGAACATTGTGGTACATGTATCTTTTTGAAGTATGGTTTTCTTTGGAGATACCCCTAGGATTAGGATTGTTGGATTATATGGTAGCTGTATTTTTAGTTTTTTAAAGAAAATACATATACTCTTCTCCATAGTGGTTGTACCAATTTACATTGCTACCAATAGTGTAGGAGGATTCCCTTTTCTCAACACCCTCTCCAGAATTTATTGTGTATAGACTTTTTGATGATGGCCTTTAATGATGGGAAGATCCCCTGGAGAAGGGCACGGCAACATATTCCAGTATTTTGCATGGAGAGCCCCTTGGACAGAAGAGCCTGGCAGGCTACAGTCCATGGGGTCACAAAGAACTGAAGTGACTTGGGACATTCTGACTGGCATGAGGTGATACTGTACTTTTTATTTCTGTTTATCTAATAATTAGTGATGTTGAGCATTTTTTCATGTGTTTGTTGGCAATCTGTATGTCTTCTTTGGTAAAATGTCTATTTAAGTCTTCTACCCTTTTTCAGTTGAGTTGTTTGATATTGAGTAGCATGAGCTGTTTGTATAGTTTGGAGATTGATCCCTCATCAGTCACATCATTTGCAGATATTTTCTTCCATTCTGTGGGTTGTCTTTGCATTTTATTTATGGTTTCTTTTGCTGTACAAAAGCTTTTGAGTTTAATTAGATCTCATTTATTTTTTGTTTTTGTTTCCATGACTCTAGGAGATGGATTTAAAAAATTATTTATATGAAAGAGTGTTATTCCTGTTTTCCTCTAAAAGAGTTTAATAGTATCAGGTTTTATATTTAGGCTTTCAATACAGTTTGAGCTTTTGTATATGGTGTTAAAGAATTTTCTAATTTCATTTTTTTCATGTAGCTCTCCAGTTTTCCTAGAAGCATCTCCTCAAGAGAGTGTCTTGTCTTCATTGTATATCTTGCCTCCTTTGTCACATATTAGGTGACCACAGGTGTGTGGGTTTATTTCTGGGCTTTTTATCTTCTTCCATTGAGATAGTATGTTTCTGTTTTGTGTCAGTACCTTATGTTTTGAAAATGGTGGCTTTGTAGTATAGTCTGAATTTAGGGAGCCTGATTCCTTCAGCTCTGTTTTTGTTTCCCCCTGCCCCGCCCTTAGGATTGCTTTGGTTATTTGGGGTCTTTTTTGCCTGCATAAAAATTTTAAAATTATTTTGTTCTAGTTCTGTGAAAAATGCCATTGGTAATTTTATAGGGATTGCAATGAGTCTGTAGATTGCCTTGGGTAGTATAGTCATTTTGACAGTATTGATTCTTCCAATCTAAGAACATATTATATTTTTCCATCTGTGTCATCTTTGATTTCTTTCATCAGCATCTTGCAGTTTTTAGAGTACAGGTCTTTTGCCTCCTTAGGTTGATTTATTCCTGGACATTTTATTCTTTTTTAAAAAATAACTTTTATTTATTTACTTCTGGCTATGCTGGTTCTTCGTTGCTGCATAGGCTTTTCTCTAGTTGCGGAGAGCAGGGGCTCCTCTCTAGTGGAGGTGTATTGAGGGCTTTTCACTGTGCTGGCTTCTCCTATTGCAGAGCCTGGGCTCTAGGGCATACAGGCTTCAGTAGTTGCAGCGTGAAGCCTCAGTAGTTGTGGTTCCCGGACTCTAGAGCACTGGGCTCCATAGCTGTGGTGCGTGGGCCTAGTTGCTCTGCAGCATGTTGGTTCTTCCCGGACCAGGGATTGAACCCATGTCAACTGCACAGACAGATTCTTTATCTGGACACCAGGGAAGCCCAATTTTATTCTTTTTGATGTGATGGTAAATGGGATTGCTTCTTGAATCTATCTGATCTTTCATTGTTAGTGTATAGACATGCAACAGATTTCTATGTGTTAATTTTGTATCCTGCAACTTTACTGAAATCACTGATGAGCTCTAGTAGTTTTCTGGTAGCATCTTAGCAGTGACAGTTTTACTTCTTCTCTTCCCATTTGGATTCCTTTTATTTAGTTTTATTCTCTGATTGCCATGGCTAGAACTTCCAAAACTATGTTGAATAAACGTGGTAGAGTGAACATCTTAGTCTTGTTTTTGATCTTAGAGGAACTGTTTTCAGCTTTTCACCATATTTGATCTTAGAGGAACTGTTTTCAGCTTTTCACCATTGAGTATGATGTTAGCTGGAGGTTTGTCAAATATGGCCTTTATTTTGTTGAGGTATGTTCCTTCTGTGCCCACTTTCTGTAGAGTTTATCATGATTGGGTGTTGAATTTTGTCAAAAGGTTTTTCTGATAATCTGTGGAGATGATCATGTGATCTTTATTCTTTAGTATGTTAGTGTAGTGTATCAGACAATTGATTTGCAGATACTGACAAATCCTTGCATCCCTGGGAAAAGTCTCACTTTATCATGGTATGTGATCCTTTTAATGTATCATTGGATTCTGTTTGCTAGTATTTTGTTGCGAATTTCTGCATCTATATTCATCAGTGATATTGACCTATAATTTTCTTTTTTGGTGTGTGGTATCTTTGCCTGGATTTGGTACTATGGTGATGGTAGCTTCATAGAATGAGTTTGGGAATGTGTCTTCCTCTGCAACTTTTTGGAGGTGTTTCAGAGAGATAGGTGTTAACTCTTCTCTAAAGGTTTGATAGAATTCACCTGTGAAGCCATCTGATCTTAGACTTTTGTTTGTCAGTTTGTAAATCACAGTTTCAGTTTCATTTGGTGGGGGTGGGTTGCCTTCAGTCTCCCTGTCTCACCACTGTGCCACAGCCAACTCCCACCTCCCCAGGGACTCTCCACAACCCTCAGGTAGGTCTAGTCCAAGCTCCTGTGGAGTCACTGCTTTGTTCTGGGTCCCAGGGTACTGGAAATCATCTGTGCACCAGCTAGGCATGGAGTCTCTGTCTCCACCAGTCTTGGGGAGTTCCTGCACTCCAACCCTGATGATTTCCAAAGCCAGATGCTGGAGGTGCCTTCTTGCACTGCCAGACCCTCAGCTTCTGGAGCCTGAAGTGGAGCTCAGAACTAGCACTCCTGTGGGAGACCCTCTGTGATACCATTATTTTCCAGTGTGTGGGTCTCCCAACCAGCTGGTATGGGATTTGATTATATTGTGAAAGTACCCCTCCTACCATCTCACAGCTTCTTCATCTTTGGGTGTAAAATTTTTTTTTGGTAGGTTCCAGTCTTTTTTGTCAATAGTTGCTCAGCAGTTGTGATTTTGGTGTTTTTGTAAGAGGAAGTGAGCTCAGGTCTTTTTAGTTCACCATTTTGTCCAAACTTGAGGGGCTGCTTCTATTTGTAATGCTTTCTGCCTCCTTCCTAAATGCATGTTGGTCATTATCCCCTTGATATTGGGCGTGTAAGTGCAGCACCCCTTGTGTGCTCTCTGGGTATGGCGGCAGTGATCAGTGTCCACCCACGGGTCTCCCAACAGCAATGTGGCATGTACGCCCCAGGATAGCAGGGGCAGTAATCCGTGCCTACTTCTGGATCTCCCAGTGCTGGCAAGACCCATGCCCTCCTAGGACAGCAGAGGCAGGGCTTGGGCCTTCTCACTGCTCATACATGTTTCCCCTGACCGCAGCAGCAGCAACTGGCTTCTGCTGCCATGTCCCCTAGTTTCTGCAGTAGCCCCTGCCTACCTCTGGAGCCCACGATGGTGGCAACAGCTTTTGCCCAGCCCCAGAACTCATAGAGGTGGCATCCTGTTGCCTGAGAGCATGCACACATGTAAAGAAGCTCCTATGGCGGTCTCGCCGCTCTTCCTGGGCTCCCCCAGTAATGGTGCCATGCCTCTCTGGTGAACTCACTTCTTCCGAGTGCACCCTCAATTGTCACAGTTCAACTCTTCAGGCTGTTTGCCTGTAGGCAGCCCCAGTCTTCTCTCTGGGTCTTACCTGAAGCTTGAGCTTCAGCACCCAGCTGCTGCCCATACCAGTGGACGAGCACCCCAGGATGGGGGACACAGGGTGGCAGTGCCAACTGTCTGCACAGGTCGCTCTCTCTTGCCTTCTGCACACTGGTGTTCCCCCTCTGTCTGGCTGATTCCCCCCTTCACCCGCTGGTGAGAAGACTTCCCAGGGTGCGGGAACCTTTCCTCCTTCACAGCTCCCTCCTCGGGGCACAGGTCCCATCCAGTGCCTTTCTCTCTAGTTTTTTGTTTCTTTTTTCTTTTGTCCTACTTGGTTACATTGAACTTTTCTTGCCCTTTTTGAAAGCTGAGGTCTTTTATCAGTGTTCAGTAGATGTTCTGTGAAAATAGTTCCATTTGTAAGTGTTTTTGATGTATATGTGGAAGGAAATAAGCTCCAAGTCCTACTCCTCAGCCATCTTGGTCCCTTCTTACAATGCATGTGATTTGTGCAGAAATGTCTGCTGTTAGTTCAGAAAGGTTTTCATTTACTGTCACATATTTTGAAGATAACTGCAATCAGAAAATGTCAGCTTTTATTAACTAGAACAAAAATTACTATTTGCATATTTATTGACTTTCCCTTTCCCAAGGCCATTAAAGAGATTCCACTTTGTTTCTTCCCTTCACTTGACTTCTGAAAGGCTTTTAGCAGGAAGCAATTTTGGGATGCTATGAGGCCATGTGTGTTGGGGGGGGCGGGGTGCAAAAGAAGTGAAGGAATAATTTTTCTGGGAGTTTTATCAAATGGGAATCTGGGTAAACTAGGGTGTGAGGGAGTACATGAGAGAAGAAAGAAGGATTTTTATTAATTAAAAAAAATAAAAAAAAAAAAGAATGACAATAAAGAACTTGAGTTACTTTGAAATTAGTCTTTGAATGTCATCAGGTTGCTCTGGCCACACCACAGCTTGGGGTGAACAAATGGATGAATAATTTAATAGGACTGCAAATTATCAAAAGCCTTACAACAATAATTGAGAGAGTGTGCGGGGGGTGTGATGTGCGTGCATGCTCTGTCATCTTCGACTCTTTCTACCCCATGGACTGTAGCCTGCCAGGCTCCTCTGTCCATGCCATTTCCCAGGAAAGAATATAGGAGTGGGTTGCCATTTCCTACTCCAAGGGAGATGGATTCTTTACCACTGAGCCAGGTGGGAAGACCCTGTGGGGGTAAAGAACACAAACTAATCTGAAAGTGGAAGGTGTTGTTACAAAGTGACATTCACTGTTGTTCCTTTCAGTTTTTGTTGATCAAGATTTGCTATTTTATTATGTTAAAAGTTAGATAGCTGATTTATGATCTATGACTTTTATAATATGAATAACAATTATATATTTTTTCTTTTCTGGGGCATTGAATTTTACGTTGTCGTGGGAGAAAAGGAACACAGGAAGGAGAAGTGGAATAAAATTTCATTCAATATGTCTTTGTTACATATGAAACAAACTTGTCAACTCTGTTTTCTCTTTTTGTCCTGTCATCTGTCATACTCTGCTCTATAATATTGGCCAAAGTGATAGAATTTTCTCGAATTGAAAATGTAGGACTTAGTCTGTTAAGTAACCAGATGTCAGATGAGTTCTTCAAGATTTTAATGATATCAATCAGCATGGCTATGGCAGGTAAAAAGATTCCTAGAGTAATCCCTTCACAGTAACTGTTTTAAAAATGGTCTTTTATATTATTTGTAAATATAACATAAACATTACATGCTATTTCTATATATAAACTTCCAAAAGGAACAATTTTTATAGACTGTCACTGACACCTCACAGATTTTTTAAAAGAAATTTTCCATTTGACTGGACTCTTTCATATCATTATCAACGTTTCTGATTTCATTTAGCTTAAAAACACCTAGGATTACTTTAGAGCAGAGTTGATTGGTCAAGTAAGAAAAATGGTCCCTTAGGGCTTTTCAGACAGACTCTACCATGTAGGCTAATCTTTCATAGGTTAGAGCGGTGGATCAACAGCATTCTTGCTTTCATTTCTGTGAAAGCAGAAACTGGGAAAGAAGACCGAAAACAGGTGGTAAGGACTAATTCATTTCTGCTTTTTGTTGACAATGTGGTCACGTAATGACAGTCTTACTTAAATCATTAACATTCAAATTACTTCATGAACAAAATGAAACCTCAAATTTAGTAATCAGATGAGTTCACAAACAGGTAGCTAATGGCCTTGCAAACTAGGAAAAGTTCACTAGTCAGAAACTGTCCGTGCATTGTTTTCTTGCAGGGAACAAATCACAAGACAGTGGCATCGCAGAGATGGAAGAACTTCCTGTGCCACATAACATCAAAATAAGCAACATCACCTGTGACTCATTCAAGATTTCCTGGGAAATGGATTCAAAGTCAAAGGACCGTATCACACACTATTTCATTGACCTCAATAAGAAAGAGAACAAGAACTCCAATAAATTTAAACACAAGGTAAAATGCTAACACATCCTTATATTCATTTGTACCTTAAAACTTTCTAATTATGATGCCATTTTGAAAGAAGGAATAATGTTGCACTGATTACTTATACTTGACATTGAAAATGAAAATTATATGTCATTTAAAAACTGTATCCTTCCAAGAAATTTTATAAGGAAATGACACATATATGGGTAAAATACACTTTTTTCTCCCAGAAAAGGTGAAATCTTAACTCTCATACAGACATAAAAATGAACATGTGTTAAAGATTTTATTTAACACTCTAATGAGGTAACTGATAAAGTTTTTAATAGAGCCAATTCAAAGGATGGTCCAGAAAAGACATTTTAAGGACCAGGATATTGAAATAAATGTACAGTGGAGGCAAAACTCACGTGGTGTTGGGGAAGAACAAGGGCAATACAGGGAGTACTTCCAGGGGACAAAATTCACTGCCATGTGTTTAGACAAGAATAATGGAATCGGTATTGCATGTCTACAAATTAGAGAGTTGTAGAATAGGGGTCGCAAGAGTAGGACACAACTGAGTGACTTCACTTTCACTTTTCACTTTCACGCATTGGAGAAGGCAATGGCAACCCACTCCAGTGTTCTTGCCTTGAGAATCCCAAGGACGAGGGAGCCTGGTGGGCTGCCGTCTATGGGGTCACACAGAATCGGACACGACTGAAGCGACTTAGCAGCAGCAGCAGCAGAATATATTCCACAAAATCAGAAGAAGACAACCAGCAGAGTGTGCTACAGATGGTTCATAGTTTTCCACTGAAGCACACATTTTTCCCTATAACTGCCAAAAGGAGAATATCAGTGGCAGCTTATAAACTTTAGAATATTTGTCAAAATACTTATGGGCTGAAAATTGCTTTATGTAATCAATTTTATTTTACTGTTTGAGAGTAAGAATAGCCTTTAGGTGTTTTAAACTTGTAACAATTCTCTGATATTTATGCTCTTAGCTGTCTGCTTATCACTATCTTAACTGATACATATCTCTCTCCAAAAGTAGCTCTAGAGAGGATAAATAGTTCTCTGACTTAAAAATTCTTCCTTATGTTTTCAGTGTTTTCACTGATAAGAAAACTGATCTTATTTTAATATTTTATAACTAAATTTTAACTTGATAAATCTTTTGGAAGAATTCTTGTCTAAAATTTATGCATTTTAATATGTGTATAGTAAAACTATACATACTAATGGTGAGTAAGTCTTATATGTACAGATAAATGTGATAGGACAAGATTGATAAAACAGTAATTTCCTATGTTCCAATTTTAATCTTTCTAGTGTTGGATATTCTCTTTGGTGACACTTGGCTTCTTTGAATTAGCTTTGAAATGTTTAGCATTAAATGGTGAGGGGTCAAGATTTGACCCCATTTCTTCATTCCACACTTAGAATACCATATATTTGGAAATACAGTGAATACTAACTAGGTTTAGTTACCTTATTAATCATTGTTTTAAAATACCTAGACTTTCTGTGATATAGGCTCCATACTTGAATACAAGTAAAACAAGTGTTACCACATTATGGAGGTAATCATTTATTTAAAAATATTCTGTCCCTTCACATATAAAATATTTAATATGGGCTTCTCTGACTGAACAATAGCAATATATTAAATAAATATAATATTTAAAAATATTAGAATATTGCACTTTAAGGAGCATATTAAGGAATGTACAGAGAAGAACAATATACTAGAAATCAAGAAGATGAATCCATGTACACTTATGCCATTAGCTAGCTGTGTAATCTTTGCATGTTTCTTGATCAAATTGGGCCTTTTTTTTACATCTGAAGAATAAGAGATTTGAAGATAGTAATTGCTAAATATCTTTAAAGATGTTAGCTAGGAAGTTAATAAGCTCTTCCACATTGTTTACAACTGACTCAAGTTATACTGCTACATTAATTCTTTTTCTTCCACCTACCCATCCCTCTCTTCCTCTTTTCCTTTCTTAGGATGTTCCAACAAAACTGGTGGCAAAAGCTGTTCCCTTGCCAATGACTGTCCGTGGACACTGGTTTTTGAGCCCAAGAACTGAGTATACAGTAGCAGTGCAGACTGCCTCAAAACAAGTTGATGGTGATTATGTTGTGTCTGAATGGAGTGAAATTATAGAATTCTGCACAGCAGGTAAGAGAACTGGGTACAAATATGGGCGGGGGGTGGGGGGAGCTTATTTAATAGTTCCTGGGAAGCTAATTATAGAAAATATGTTTTGTAATTATTAAGCGAGATATATTGCATTGGTCATTTTTACACTGCCAGTAGCACTGTGTGACAGAACAAACTGATTAGAGAGAGTGGAGGTTCTCAGCAAAAACTGGGTAACGGCATTAAATTACTTCTGTGCTACATGCACAGTTTGATTTTTCAAAGTAAAGGCTTTACAAATAAAAACTGATGCAGTATGAAAATAAATTCAGCATATTTTGAGATTCATTTTGAGAGGGAGAGAGATCTTTTTTCTTCCTTCTTTTCATTTATTTTCACAGTCTTGAAAGGAGGAAGCCAACAATATCATTCTCTAATTTAAGGAAATGAAGGAGATCACAATGACTTTACTTAACAGAAATGTTATTGGATTTTTCACTTGAATGCTGATAATCTCTCTCTAAACTCATGTCGTGTGAGTGTATGTGTCTTTGCTTCACGAAAGTACCTCATAGCCATTTGGCATTGGAATGTCTAATGTGGACAGCCCATCCCTCTTGATCTTGAACTGTACCTTAATAGCCCACTGGGTTGAAAAGGTTACCATAACCATTCAGGTCGTGTATTTATATACTTGTTTATTCATTCAGACAAGAAACAAATATTTATTGAGCACTTAAATAGATGATGAAGGGACACAAAGACATAGAGCTACCTGAACACATCTGTCATCCATTCTTTCTGTCTCTTAGAATAGGGCTTTGTGTCCTCTTTGTCTAGGTGATCGTTTCCTCTGTGAAACTGTAGAAAGAGGCTAAATGTTTGTTTCCACACAAAGGAGCTTGTAGAAAAAGTCTTAGACACTTGCCTCACCTATTGCAGGTTGCTTAGCAACTTCCCCAGCTGAGGCATCCTTCAGATAAATCAGCTATTTTTTCCCCATAGCCTCACAGTAGATTTATTTCAGACTCAGGATGTGCTTAGCTACTGCTTTATCTCAATATCTTCTTTTTTTTCTTAATTTCAAACTCAATATAAAATTTCCCATGTGGATATGTAGAATGAATGAAGTTTTAATACTTAATTATTGTGATTTTATCTTCAACCTTTTTTGTTTGTTCTGTGAAGAAGCTGCTAAGGATCTCAGTGTATGAGAGCAAACCAAATAGTATTCCTCTGGTACTATATTTCTTCCTAAGATGTCATAGATTGTAAGAGCCACCACTTCATGTATCACTAAGAAAAAATTAAACTGCCAATTAAACTGTGAAACAGTATTTTCTTATCACATATATTAGGCTCATGTCAGAGATGCTGAAATGTGGGGAAAATATATTTTAGAATAGATGTGGTATACATCATAGTCCAGTAGTCAGTAATTAAATTGCTAAAGATTTCAACATTGTATTAATAGTTATAAAGAATTCTCATTTTACCTGTATTTTAGGTGTCACATTAGAATTACTATATCCCCTCAACTTTTCTCCTGAATTAAAATTCCTCCTTGGAATCCACCTCATGCTTACTCTTTTTACACATCTTTCCATTTGCCCTTATTGCATCCTACCAGGGATGTAGACACAGTAAAAGACACAGTATTTTTTGACATTGTTTTAATCCATGCTATTTTCCATAGAATTGTACCAAACAGCATTGTAGTATTCATTTTTTAAGAAGCTATAATGTACCTCCTAAAACCCCACTGACATTAGGGAAAAGTGAGATAATATTTCTTCCTTAGCTTAAGGAAGACTTTTTGTTATTTTCAGTTCAGAAATACCTGTCTAGATACTCCATTCTATAATCTATATGACTATATGAGTACATGTTTTATATCTATGTATATAAAGAAAGACCTTTAGTTTTCTCTCTTTCCTTCAGAGTGATTGATCTGTTGCTCTTTTATTCAAGTATATCCCCTAATTATTCTAAGGAAGTTTTAGGGGTAAATAATAAGGAAAATGCCAGCTTATTTTAAATGTGCCACAATATTTTTCTATAAATCATTTTGTTTCCATGAGTAAAATCTAATAATTTTTTTTCAAAGCTTGTTGTTTCAGTTTATTAAAATAATTCAGAGGCTGTTTCACCTAAGCTTTATCAATCACCTTTACTCTGTAAATCTTAGAAAGCTATCTTATATATTGTCTTTTAACCTAGACATCTAATTCACTCAAGATTTGCTGAGCATATATGGTATGCTATGCACTGTGCAAAGTATTGGAAATAAACCAGAATGCCACTGATCAGTCTAGTTTAATCAGTGACACAAATAAAACCCCATAATAAGCCACAGTTATCTATATATTACCTCTTCCCTTAGACTGAATTCTTTGAGAGGAAGAGGAATATTTTTATCTTTTCAATTGATCATTCATTTAATTTTGCACAGTGCCTTGTATATCACATATCCTAATCTAAACAAATGTTCGTTGAGCAGTGACGCAGTGAGTACACAAACTATGCTGCCATGAGTAGTTCAACTAGGTTGCTTTCATTTGGAAAGTCTTGAAATCTTTATAGACCAAAATTTTTGCTTAGATTCTAGAACAGGAGTTTGGCAACAATCCTCAATTTTCAAAACAAAAAGCTGGTGAAGAGATCAGCTTACTGTGAGAGATGCTTTATATTTTCACAAGCTCTTGTGTACTCAGAAACTATCAACTAGTCACCAGAGACCTAGTCTCTAAGTTACTAGCTTTATGGACATTTGGCAAATGATTAAACTGTGGCAAGCCTCAATCTCTGCATCGATAAAATGATTATATTTAATCTGTCTTCCCAGCCTCATAGATTTAGGGAGTAAATTAGATGACCATTATTATTATTGCTCCTTTAAATTCTATTTGCTATTGCTTTCAGGTTACAATCTTCTTTTATTTGATTCAGCAGCTGATGGAAGAAAGGCTAGTGTGGTGCTGATTGACATTACTCGAATCCGTGTTCCTTATTTAACACTTTGGTTTCAGGATCTTTAATTTCAGTGAGTGAAAAAAATGCAAGGGTATTCTTAAAAACAACCATAAACAAAAATATTTTTGTAGAAAAAATGTGCCACAAAGACAGTGAATGTTTTCTTTTTAAGTGCAGTTTCTTAGTCACTGAGATGAGTTTCCCAAAAGAGAATCTGAATAATCTACAAATTATTAAGCATGTAGTGAATACTTTTGATAGTGTATTTTTAATAACAAACTTTTTTGTTATTTTCAGACTATTCAAAAGTTCATCTAACACAACTGTTGGAGAAGGCCGAAGTGATTGCAGGACGGATGCTCAAATTTTCTGTTTTTTATCGTAACCAGCACAAAGAATATTTTGACTACATTCGGTAAGAATTGAAAAAGATACATAATGATTTGCTTTACTAAGTGCCATTCCAAATTCTAGGCTCAGGTTTCCCTTGAGTCTGCTTCTGTTAAATAGGAATTTTAGTTTTCTTCTCAAAATATTTAATTATACGACTTTTATTTTCTAGAATAATTAAGTAAAAGAAAAAAATCAGATCATGGGATTTTTTTTTTCCACTTCACTTAGATTCCTTTCTGTGATCACTTGCAATACCAACTCCTATCTGTTTGGGTGGAAGACCTTAAGCCGCCAAGGTTAAGGCTGATGAGCATGTCACAGACTCCTCTGATTCCCCGTAACTCAGTACCTTCTGTCTCACACCAACTAATGAATTTTCTCCTGAAAATGAGAGAATAAAAGGGGGACTGTTTCATGAGACATAGTGAATTAGGCGAGATTGTCAGGCTTCTGCGAACATAGAAATCTCCCAGCTATTATACTGTGTTAAATTTTTCATGAGGGAAATCTTATTTACTTTTGAATTCTAGTGTTCAGTAGTATTTTTAGCTTATTCTGTGTTTGTCCCTGAAAAGTTTCAAAAGAATTCCATGTCACAAGTAGTTTTAATACTTACAGCCCTTTCATATTTGTAGAAGAGAATTTCAAGAGAGTACATGGGTAGATGTGTGTTTTTAAGAAGCCTTTGACAGTGCTGTACAGGTTCTAAAACTCCTACACAGTAATCCCTATAAGTTGTCATTTTATTTATTTTTTTTTAAATTTTTTATTTTTTTAGTTTGTTTTGCTTTACAATACTGTATTTGTTTTGCTACACATCGACATGGATCAGCCACGAGTGTACATGATCTCCCAATCCCGACCCCCACCTCCCCCCTCCCGCCTCACACCCTCTCTCTGGATTATCCCCATGCATCAGTCCCAAGCACCCTGCATCCTGCATCAAACCTGGACTGGCGATTCGTTACATTTATGATATCACAGATGTTAAAAGCCTTGCTCTCACTTTTTAAACTCTTGATGGGATTACATCTGAAAAAAAATTTAGGAAGTTTTGTTGTTTTGTTTCATAACTCTCTAGTTTTTCTTAAATCAAGATAATGGTTCCAAATCTAAATAAGCTCCAAGCTGTGGAAAATGCAAAGGGAAACAAAGAGAGAGAGGTGAATTTAGGCTGCATGTTCTTCAAAATAAGTGCTTTGCAATATCATATATTTGGATCATGAAAACAATTCCTGCCTTATGTTTGAATAGCCTATAAATGCAGAGTTTAGTCTATAATTCTCTTTCTGGTAAATTATTTACCCTTGAGTCTATATAATTCATGGAAAATGCTGTTCACATAATTTAGAGAATATAAACTGAGAGAGAATACAAAGTATTATACTTGTCAGTTGTTGTATAACCACATATGACTTAACAAGAAAGGCATTTCTTTATATTTGTTAAGCATAAAATTAGAAATAAAAAAAGATCCACTGTTGCTATTTTCTTTCCAAATAAATACAGCAATGGAATAAATAAATACACCTTTGGTACTAGGCTTAGCCCTGGAAGGCTGCCAGCGTCAATCTTAGGTGGCCACTGGAGGTCACTGTTTCTCTGACTTTTCTCTGTCCTTTGGCCTGTTTTCAGGTCCTTAGATAACTCTAGAATTTGCTCCATCTGTTTTCAAAAGTTCTTCCAAGAATAAAAAAGATAGAGACAGAAAGTATGGAAAATGGAAAGAAAATTGTTGTATATAGTCTATGATTGATTCCAATATACTAGTATAAAAGGTGTATTTACTAACAGGGAAATTTACCTTTGCTGGACTTTCCATGATAGTCATAAAATCCATGTAAGTTAAATTTTATACAGTTTATATACATATACTTCAGTATGTACACATAAAATATATTTGCCAAGGCATGAGTACAGTTTTTCAACACTGCTTTTTTTAAAAGTTGTATTAACTGAAACCATATTGCATCAATGGATCTTGATTTTCTTTTTATGTAATGCATTCTAATCAGGGCACACTTCATCAGAATTCATTTAAAATGTCATCTTGTTAGTCACAGTGCCTGACTAGAAAGGAACCTTTCACTTACCTTTCACTTACTTCCAAATCATTATCAATTATGAAAAATCCCTAGATAAATTCTGCATCAGTTCACATGGAATGAACTCGTTTTGATCTCTCCCTCTAGAAATGAATTCCTATATGAGTACTGCTTTATATTACCCCAGATCAAAATACCACTTTTGCTCTTCCTCCTCCAAATTCCCTAGGTGGCTTAGTTGTCCTTAAAATACCTTTCTGTATCTTAAATGTTTCCCTGCAGGGATCCACTGATACGGGTAGACATGTGTAGGATTTCCGTTGGTGTTCGGCAGTAGGTTGTATGTTCTGAGCTGATGTCTGTCACCGATAGTAAGACATTTCTCCTAGCCTAAGTTCCTGTTCATCTGTCTTCTGCTGTTACTACTTTATAGAATTGCACTTGTTGATTTATGCAGAATACATGGCATATTAATTTGGGTTTTGTTCATGAGAATGTAACAGGGTAAGAATTTTTGATTCAGGACTAGATAGAGTAGACCTATTTCTCCCTGTTCCTCCTACTACATACAATTAAAAACCAGGAGTGTTATATATATAAAACAAATTTAAGAGTCTGAAAGGTGGAAAGAAGGTCAACCAGTTAGGGACCTTGGGACCCGAAGGACAACACAGTGGTGGATTTTCTGTTTAGCTCTCATTCTGGACTAGATGCTAGTCATCAGCTCACATCAGTGGGCACAGACAAAAAAAAAATCTGCCCCCAAAGTCTTCTGTGTTTACCCAAATGAATCGGAAAGGGACAGCCTTGAAGGCAAACTTTGTAGATGATAACTGCCTTTACGCCAGCTAAACACCACGGAAAAAGTATTTTTTTCCACACCACCAGCCTCAGCCAGGTAGGGAACCTAGACTTGCATCTTCCAACTGTTAGGAACCACTCTCCCCTCTTCCTCCTCTACCTCTTGTTGCGGTGGCATCAGAGAAGACTAACGGGCAGCTGATGTTTACAGCCCACAGCAGTGGCAACGAGGTGCCTGTCAGCCTTCCCACTGGGCTGGTGTCAGAGGAGGCCCAATGGAAACCAGGACTTTTCATCATAGCCAAGGGATGATAGTAAGGTTAGCCCCTGCAGCGCCAGTGAAGGCCACTTAGAAAGCAGTAATATCGTCTTTCTCTTTCCGACTTTCTTCATGGTAATCTCTAGGTCCATCGATGTTGCTGCAAATGGCATTCTTTCTTTTTTAAGACTGAGTAGTATTTATCTGTCAATGTACATTTAGGTTGCTTCTATCTCTGGACTGTTGTGAACAGTGCTACTGTAACCATTGGGGAGCATGTATCTTTTTGAATTTTCATCTTTTCCAGAGATATGCCTAGGGATGGAATTGCTGGATCATATGGTAACTTTCTGTTTAGATTTTTAAGGAACCTCCCTACTGTTTTCCACAGTGGCTGCACCAATTTACAGTCACACCAACCGTGTGGGAGGGTTCGCTTTTTTCCACATCATCTCCAGAATTTACTATTTGTAGACATTTTAATGATGGCTGTTCTCAGCAGTGTGAGAGTGGCACCTATTTGTAGTTTTGATTTGCATTTCTCTGATAATGAGCAATGTTGAGCATCTTTTTATGTGCCTATTGGCCATGTCCTTTTTGGAGAAATGTCTGTTTAGCTCTTCAGGCTGTTTTTTAATTGAGTTGTTTGTTTTTTGTTACTGAGTTATATGCACTGTTTATTTTGTAAATTAACCCCTTGGCAATCACATCATTTGCAAATTATTTTCTCCCAGGCTGTAGGCTGTCTTTTTCATTTTGTTTTTGGTTTCCTGTGCAAAAGCTTTTAACCAAGACTAAGTCCCATTTGTTTAATTTTTGCTTTTATTTCTATTGCCTTGGGAGGCTGACATAAAGCATTGGTACAATTTATGTCAGAGAATGCTTTGCCTATGTTCTAGGAGTTTTATGGTGTTCTCTTATATTTAAGTTCTTAAGCCATTTTACCTTTATTTTTGTGTATGGTATGAGGGAGTGTTCTAACTTCATTCTTTTACACGTAGTTGTCCAGCTCTCCCAACACCACTTGCCGAAGAAACTCTTTTCTCCACTATATACTCTTGCCTCCTCCATCAAAGATTAATTGACTGNACTTCTGTTCCCTTATTGATTTTCTGTTTTGATGATCTGTCCATTGGTGTGAGTGGGGTGTTAAAGTCTCCTCCTATCATTGTGTTACTGTCAGTTTCTTCCTTTATGTCAGTCAGTGTTTATCTTATGTATTGAGATGCTCCTATGTTGAGTGCATAGATATTTACAATTTTTATGTCTTCCTCTTGGATTGATCCCTTGATCATTATGTAGTGTCTTTATTTATCTCTTGTGACATTCTTTATTTTAAGGTCTATTTTGGTTGATATGAGGATTGCTACTCAAGCTTTCTTTTGCTTCCCATTTGCATGGAATATATTTTTCCATCCTCTCACTTTCAGTCTACATGTGTCTTTATGTCTGAAGTGGGTTTCTTATAGATAGCATATATATGGGTCTTGTTTTTGTATCCATTCAGCCAG
This sequence comes from Aepyceros melampus, assembly GCA_006408695.1. Taxonomy (NCBI): domain Eukaryota; kingdom Metazoa; phylum Chordata; class Mammalia; order Artiodactyla; family Bovidae; genus Aepyceros; species Aepyceros melampus. Next base: position 147,674 of record SJXQ01008084.1, on the reverse strand, counting down.
TCTGTCTTTTGGTTGAAGCATTTAATCAGTTTACATTTAAAAGAATTACTGATATATATGTTCCTATTGCCGTTTTCTTAATTGTTTGGGGTTTGATTTTGTAGATCTTTTTCTTCTCTTATATTTCTAGACTTTATAAGTGCCTTTGACATTTGTTGTAAAGCTGGTTTGGTGGTGCTGAATTCTCTTAACCTTTGCTTGTCTGATAAGCTTTTGATTTCTCCATCAGTTTTGAATGAGATCCTTTCCTGGTAGAGTAATCTTGGTTTTAGATTTTTCCCTTTCAGTACTTTAAATATATCTTACTGTTCCTTCTGGCCTGCAGAGTTTCTGCTGAAAGATCAGCTGTTAATCATATGGGGTTTCCCTGGTTGCTTTTCCCTTGCTTCTTTTAATATTCTTTCTTTGTGTTTAATCTTTGTTAGTTTGATTAGTGTATGTCTTGGCATGTTTCTCCTTAGGTTTATCCTATATGGGACTCCTTGCAACTCCTGGACTTGATTGACTATTTCCTTTTCCATATTGGGAAAATTTTCAACTATGAGCTCTCCAAACATTTTCTTATACCCTTTCTTTTCCTCTTCTTTTGGGATCCCTATAATTTGAACGTTGGTGCATTTGATATTGTCCCAGAGGTCTCTGAGACTATCCTCAGTTCTTTTCATTCTTTCACTTTATTCTGCTCTTTAGAAGTTATTTCCACCATTTTCTCTTCCAGCTCACAGATTCATTCTTCTGCTTCAGATATTCTATTGATTCTGTTTTTTTTTTTTTATCATCTTTACTATCATTATTCTAAATTCTTTCTCAGGTAGTTTGCCTAGTTTCTCTTAATTTAGTTGGACTTCTGTGTTTCTCATTTGTTCCTTCATTTGTACAGTATTTCTCTGCCTTCTCACTATTTTTTTTTTTAATCTTCTTGTGTTTGAGGTTTCTTTTTCCCATGGTTCAAGGTTTTTCCTTTTGGTTGATGCAGTAGTTTGTGTAAGCTTTGTATAGGCTGAGAGTTGTGATGAGTTTTTTTGTTTTTTTCTTTTTTCTCCTCTGATGTGCAAAGCTGAGTGAGGTGGTAATCATGTCTACTGATGATCTGGTTTGTATTTTTGTTTTGTTTGCTGTTTGGATGATGCATCCTGCACCGGGTGCTACTGGTGATTGAGTGATGCCAGGTCTTGTATTCAAGTGGTTCCCTTTGTGGAAGTTCTCACTATTTGATATTCCCTGGGGTTAGTTTTTCTGGTAGTTTATGGTCTTGGAGTCAGTGCTCCCACTCCAAAGGCACAGGGGTTGATTTCTCTGTGAAGATAATCTTAGTACTTAGTATTTTCATCTTAGTACTCTGGTCCCCAGCAGTGAGTCAGGTACTAATGAGGCCAGGGAGGCACTCAGGAGAGCCCTCCACCATCACCACCCTTCTCCTAGTGAGCTCACTCCCAGCACAGCTGGCGCTTGGGCCTCAGTCTGTTTACCAAAGGTCAGGCACTCTGTTAAAAGCTTCTTTCTTTCTAAATGTTATTTGTCCAACTGGAATCCCTTTCCAGGAAAGGTATATGTCCCCAGCATTTGTGAGATCCTTGAGGCTTTATTCATACATTTTTCAGCAGAATATTAAGTTCCTGATTATGGGCCATCATTCCAGACTTCACTGGGATGAACTATATTTCTTTCATGAAACTTAAAAAATCCAGAATTTCAAGACGAATACACCTGGTTCCACGTATTTAGGATAAAGAGCCTGTAAAATCTTCTAAGTGGTGGTGGTTAGCCATAATAAATGCTTTCACACATATTATATCATTCCTTGCAACAACAGGCCTGCAAGGTGAGCAGGTGGCCCCGCTTTGTGGAAGAGGCAGCTCAAGTTGGGCCATCTTATGTTGTCAAAGCTGTGGTCCCAGAGGCAGGCAGGGCCAGTTATTAAATCCACATCTTCTGGCTCCAGGTTGTTCCATTGCACCACAGACCACGCTGTACAGCATTTGTCTCATAAATGTTAAGTTCTTTGTAAGCAAGGGCTCTGTTTTCCTTTTTCCTCTGAGACAAAATCCATGGTCGGCATTGCCTGTAACATGGTCTTTAAACATTCCTTCATGAAAGGTTGAATTTATATCATAGCAATACTTTAAAAGTCTCAAGTCATGGGGGCTTTGGGAACAGATGAATCTCCATTCCAGTTACAGATCTGCTGTTTATAGTCTCACTTACTTTGGACAAGTCACTTAGCCTCTTTGTGCTTTGGTTTCCTTATTGGAAATATGGAGGGCCCCATCAAAATCTTTAGAAAGTGAGATTATAACAGTTGAAGGAGAAAATATATGTAAAGCACACTTAACATTCATTCACAAATGGTTGTTATGACAGGAAAGTGGCCCCTGTTGACACATTTAATAGATAAAAATTAGATTCATAAAAAAGAAAACCGAGATCTATATGTAATACTGTTGCTGCGAGAAGATTCACTTATCTATTACAAAAAGCTTTGATTTGTCCATCTAACATTTTGCTTGTTTTGGGTAGTGTGGCCTGATTTGGAGGCTTCATGGACAGCCTGGTAATGAACATCTTTGTTCTTGAAGGCCTTAAGGTGGAGTGAGCCTCACTTCTTCACATGTTCGCCACTGTTTCATTTCTTCTCCTACCTGCTTTCTTAGCATCAAAAATGATTTCTTGATCTTGAGGAGACATTTAAAAGGACAAGGGAAGGAAAGATAAAGGAAAAGCAAAACTGAGAAAGAATCCAGCTCGAAGAACCAGCAGGGCTTTGTGAGATGGGGTGCAGCCTTTCCCATCTGCAGCTCCTCACTCCACTCCCCCTGGGACCCGAGGGTTACTTCAGTTTGCTGAAGACACAGCACCAGTCTAAATGTCAAGTACACAGACGAGTCTGTTTTTGTTTTAATTTTTTAAAATGTATTTTAATTGGAGAATAATTACTTTACAATATTGTGATTTTTTTGCCATACATCATTTTTATTTCTACTGTTCGCTTCTTTTTTTCCTTTTTTTATTCTATTGATATGCTGTTATGATAATTGATTTTTTTTCTCATTGTGTCTACTGTATTCATTTAAAACTGGCATAGCCCTGGCACTTTGTTCAACTTAGAACATGGAAGATCACTATTTTTTATTCTTTCTCTGTTCTTTTTCAGTCCGCAGTGTTGGGTACATGGGCCCTCAGAGCATGAGAACTGTTTCCGAATTCACAGTCAGCTTCATCCCAAACAGTAGTAAATGATGCGCTCCCTCTTGCGCCCTCCCTCATGCTCAGCACATGCTCCCTCCAGAGTCCACAACCGCGGTCTCCCTTTGTCTTGTGCCAAAGCTGCTGCTTCACTGCCTTTGATTTTCCTTTTTGCTCACTGCCTCCTGCCACAGTGGGAGAGAGAGACAGAGACAGAAAAGGAGAGAGAGAAGAGGATAAGTGAAGGAGAAAGCCCAGGCTGCTGTGACTTACCAAGGACTTTTGCCTAAGATGAAAGTATCAAAGTATACCGGATAGAAATGGAAAATGGTGCTTTGAAGTAGGAACATATGTTTTCCTTTAGAAAAGTAAAAATTGCAGGGATTATTTTCTTCTATTGTGCTCCTTCCTGCTCCTTGTTTTTAGATGAAGGAAGCACACACACAAAGCCAGTATGGGATCCATCTCTCACTATTTTAGGCACTCGATTTCTTTTCTGCTGCTACTGCTAAGTCGCTTCAGTCGTGTCCGACTTTGTGTGACCCCATAGACAGCAGCCCACCAGGCTTCCCCATCCCTGGGATTCTCCAGGGAAGAACACTGGAGTGGGTTGCCATTTCCTTCTCCAATGCATGAAGGTGAAAAGTGAAAATGAAGTCGCTCAGTCGT